>VZQC01009814.1:524510-677287 GCA_009823505.1 Rhizomys pruinosus
GGCCCCAGCAACCCAAGCTACTCGCCCAGGTGGCTTCTGGGTATCCTGCCCAAAGGCGCAGCCGCCCTGGCCGCCGGACTCTCCGGACCCTCTGGCCCAGCGCCCGGGTCCCGCCCTCACGGCCCCAGCAACCCAAGCTACTCGCCCAGGTGGCTTCTGGGTATCCTGCCCAAAGGCGCAGCCGCCCTGGCCGCCGGACTCTCCGGACCCTCTGGCCCAGCGCCCGGGTCCCGCCCTCACGGCCCCAGCAACCCAAGCTACTCGCCCAGGTGGCTTCTGGGTATCCTGCCCAAAGGCGCAGCCGCCCTGGCCGCCGGACTCTCCGGACCCTCTGGCCCAGCGCCCGGGTCCCGCCCTCACGGCCCCAGCAACCCAAGCTACTCGCCCAGGTGGCTTCTGGGTATCCTGCCCAAAGGCGCAGCCGCCCTGGCCGCCGGACTCTCCGGACCCTCTGGCCCAGCGCCCGGGTCCCCACTCTTATCTCTTTTAATTAACTTTAGTTTGAATTGTATTTTGTCAGATATTAGGAGAGCAATGCCTGCTTTTTCTTGTGCGTTGTACGGCTTTTAGTATTCTCTATAGGCTGGTTTGGTGGACCTGATTTCAATCAGCCAAGTTATATCATGGAAGATTTTTCTTTCTCCTTTGTCTATGATAAAGTTTTGCTGGGTAGAGTAGTCTTGGTCAGGATTTGTGGTCATTTGTTGGGCTACATGGCTCCATATTCTTCTGCCTTTTATAGTTTGCATTGAAATGTCAACTGTAATTCTGATGAATTTTCCTTTATATGTAACTTGGTTTTCTATTTCTATTGCAGCTCTCAATGCTCTGTTTTGTAAATTTATTGTTTTTATTATTCTATGCCCTGGGAAGTTTCTTTTTTGGTCCTGTTTATTTGGTGCTCTGTCTGCATCTTTTTCTATATGGCTATGTCTTTTCTTAATTTAGGGACATTTTCTTCTTCCCTTTTTTTTTTTTTTTTGAGGATATTTTTGGTGTAAATTACCATTAAATAGGAGCTTATAATGTACCGTCATGAAAGTTATAGTTCATCAACAGTTTGAAGCACATTTTTTTTTTTTTTGGATGTTTTCTTCTATAAATCTGTTGAAAATCTGGTTAATGCCATGGACCTGAGATGCCTATAATTCATTAATTTAATCTTTTTGTGGTGTTCCAATTCTCCTGCATATTCCAATCCTCTGTTTTTTAAACAACATATTCCTTGCTTCAACAATTCAGTTTTCCAATATTTTCAAGTTTTGATATTCTGTTTTCCATTTTATTCATTCTGCTGGAAAGATTTTATCCTGTCTTTTCTAACTTGCTTATTGAGTTTGCATTTCCATCTTCACCTCAGCTTGAGATATCAATAGCTCTATATCTTTTGTGAACTCACTTTTCAAACTGTGAGTTATCATTGTCATTTCATTCAGTGGTATAATTTGTATTTTCTTGAGCTTCTGTCAGGAGTTTGTTCTTCTTTGAGTTCCTTGCAGTGTTTGTTTGTGTGTTTTTTTATTGATGTTTTATGTATTTCATACATCATTTTTCATTTCTGTTCAGGCATATTCCCCTATCCCTTCCCCCCACCCCACCCCAAACCATCCCAGATCATGCATTCTGTCATAACTGTCCTACATCTTTCTCTCAGTCTTTTTTTATGCTTATGAATTCACATTTTCCTCCATTAATTTCATATTATTCTAAAATATGGATTCATACTCTCCACACTTATACAGTAATTACAGAGTCTGAAAATAATTGTTGGGTGGATTCTAGAGCCCACTGAGGGATTCACATTATAACAACATAGTTGCTTTCAGATAAACCAAAAATATAAACATACTATCATTCATCTTGCCTTTCATGTGGGGGATTTGGTGTTAGCATCCACAAATGAGGGAAATCATTCTCCATTTGTCTTTCTGGGACTGTGTCACCTCACTCAGCATAATGGCTTTGAGCTCCATCCATTTACCTGCAAAGTTCATAATGCCATCCTTCTTTACCGCTGAATAATACTCCATTGTGTAGACATACCACATTTTTGTCATCCACTTATCTGTTGAGAGGCATATGGGTTGGTTTCAGCTCTTCACTATTGTGAAGAGAACTGCAATAAACATGGATGTGCATATATCTTTGCGGTAGGATGAGTCTTTGTGTGTTTTTTAAACACCTTGGATTCTGTGATCATGTTTTGTATTGTTCTGTTAAATTCTGTGCCCTGAGGTTCCTCTGAGTAGTTTTCATTACAAAACACTTCCGTAAGAGTGATGGGATTTGGTGGGAACATATTATCTTGCTTTTTCATGTTAATTATGTGTTTGCATTATGGTCTGGGCATACAGGAATTTTGGGGGGTGTCTGATATGAAATTCTTGCTTGGCTTTGTTGGATAGAATCTTGGTTCTGTTTTTATTGCTGTTGTAACCTGGTTGACTTCTGATCATATATGAAATATTTGGTCTGTTCTGTAGGTTCCTACATCCATTTTCTTATTGGAGCAAAATGATGATTTCTGTCTGGTCCCAAATGTCAGCTGGGCAATAACAACTAAAGCTATGAGTATAGAGTTTGCACAGGTGGTTGGGTTCTTACTAGTTCCCCTTGGTTGTTCAGGGCACAAGCACATGAGCAATAGGTTCCTGTCCTAATCCCAGAGAGGAAAAATCCACATATTTCTTATTCTCTGTATGGGGATCTAGACCAGTGCCATATCTTGATGTTATAGTTTGCCTTCAATTGCTGTGACAAAACACTCTGACCAATACTGACTTGGGGGAGAAAGGATTTATTCAACTTACATCTCCCAGTTCACAGTTCATAACTTAGGGAGCCCAAGGTAGGAACTCAGGGCAGGAATTTGGAGGCAGGAGCTGAAGCACAAGCCATGGAGGAAACCTGTTTACTGGGTACTCCCCTAACCCAGGCTCAGCCTAGTTTCTTATACAGCACAAGACAACATGCCCAGAGATGACACTACCCACAGTGGTCTCAGCCCTCCTACTGTCAAGAAAATACCCCACAGACATGGCAACAGGCCAGTCCAATGGAGGCAATTCCCCAGGTGAGACTTCCTCAACTGAAATGTGTCAAGTTGACACTAAACCTATCCAGCACACTTGACTACTATAAATAGTGCAAATAGTGCTGTAGTAAATACTGACGTGTGGGTATGAGTGGTAAACTGGCTTAGATTACTTCATGTATAGTCCGGGTGTGGTATATATAGCTGTGTCATGTGGTAGTTATATTTTTATAATTTTTGTTTCAAAAACAAACTACAGATGAAATTTTAATGGAATTTATAAATTTGTATAACATATAATCATATCATGGAATAGTATTTGTATATGATTACATATCATGCTTTCACACATGGATGCAATTTATCAGTTACTTTGGAGATCAGTTTTTTTCCATTAAATTCTCTATTTGAAAATAATCACAGATTCACTACAGTTGTAAATATAATACAATAATACTTAAAATACTTCAACCATCTCTTCTGATAGTAGACATTGTACCCAAAACATAGTATCTTCTCCACTAGAGCCTATGACCCCCAGCCCTGGACTTTTAACTAGGTTTACAGTGCCAGACAATTCTTGAGTTCCCACTTGTGGAAAGGGGATTAAATCCAACCATAAAGTAGTTGGTTACTTCCATATAGATATTTCACTACTACACTATTTTTTTTTCATCTTTGGTGGTCAGTCAGTGCTGCTGTACATATGCCACTGCATGAACAGCAAAAGAGTGTATTTACACAAACCTAGATATCACAGCCTATACACTTAGAGTACATAGTATATTCCCTATTGCTCTTCCATATTTGGTCTGGCAGGTAATTTTCTTTCACAGCTAACGTACATTGATTTTCAAAAAAATTATTCAGATGGCTTCAATTCAGTCTTTGGTTATTCATCACTCACTTTCATCTTATATAAGGAACAGCAATATTTGAATTAAAAAATAGCCAGCAGTAAATCAAATACCACAGATAATTCAAAACACTCAAATGTATAAAGAATATATATATTTTATTTGCTCATATATGTGTTCTTTCTTTTGTCTATTCTTCCTTATTTTTCAAAGTCCTAAAAGACTTTTTGGATTTTTTTCATTTCCTTTTCTATTTAGCCAAATTCCATAAGCCATCTTTCCAGGCATGTCCATCAATGCTAAAACTTATTTGTTTGGCCCAGAACGATATTTTGTGCTACTGACTTACACAATTCCATATGAAAATCTTTTTATCGTTCATCTAAAATGTACTGTTTCTACTCAATTGATTTTTATTATTTTCTTTGTCTGTAGTTTTCAGAACTTTTACCATAGCATGCCTTGTTTTAGATTGCTTTTGGTTTATCTTCCTATGTATTCAAATCATTTACTGACATTTCCCATTTATGTATTTGGTCAAATAAGGAACATCTGTATTTTTTAATTATTTTTTATTTTTTTTAATTTTATTTATTTCTGTAAGTGTATGAATGTACTGTCTGCATGCAGGTCTGTGTACCCATGTCCTGCAATGCTGCGGAGGTCAGAAGAGGGCGTCGGATTCCGTGGAACTGGAGTTCTCCTGGAATTGGAGTTTCAGAAGGTTCTCGGCCACCATGTGGATGCTGGGGATCAAACCCGGGTCCTCTGTAAGAGCAGTCGGCGCTCTTAACCGCTAGGCCATCTCTCAAGCCCCTGTTTTATGTTTAATTTAATGTGTCACTTTATTTCTTTTCTTCTAAACTATAATGATATGAATGTTGTATTTTGGATGTAATCACAAAGGAAATTGTTTAAAAATTTGTTCCTTTAAAAATGTATTTCTGTTCTTCTCTCATTATTTTTTTAATTCTTTCCATCTTCCTCTCATTTTTTTTTCTGACCCTACCATTGCATTTGTATTCCAACTACTGTTCATTATAATACTAAAATTCACATATTCTAATTCTTTATATCTTTTATCTATTTAATGGAGTTTTCAATTAGCTTCTTTGTTGACTTCTTCTTCTTCTTCTTCTTCTTCTTCTTCTTCTTCTTCTTCTTCTTCTTCCTTTTTTTGGGGGGGTGTCTTTTGACACAGGGTCTCCTTGCTGCCCCAGCTGGCAGCAAGGACTTCACAAAGATCTGTCTGCCTCTGGTTCTCAAGTGTTGGGGCTAAAGGAGTCTTCAACGATGCCTGCCTTGTGTTTTTACAGTACTCCTCTGATACCACACTGTTTCCAAACTAGACACTTCTGAGTGAGTAGACATCAAGATTTCCAAATCCCAATAACCAGCTTTGATACTGCTATGTGGTAGGAGTTCTTTGTTTTGTTGAGGAATTGATGGTGCTTCAAGTTCTTTATTAAACACCATCCCTAGGTCTGTGACCTAGGGGAACAGGAGTATCTCATTACTCTACACATGGCTCCACCTTACAATGAGAGGGTAGTGGTCTTGCTACAGTGAATGTTTTAGGAACCCATAGCTGTGAACTTCTGAAGTCATTATATCAGAGGACAGAAGAGGGTCACACTGTCATTAAATGTGGCTAGAAGTGCAGATTACCCACATGATTACCACATATAAAGTGATTCAGAAGGAGTCATTCTGGTCATCACGAGCTTCAACCATGGACTGAGTAATTTCTTAAAGCTTAGAACTCTAAGTGTTCCTCTCTGCATTTGCTCTCACTGTTGAGTCTACAGTGTTTCCAGTGGAATTTAGTTTGAATAATGGAGTTAATATCTAAGTGGCTTCTACATACTTGGGCTGCATCCTTCCTCTTAAGTGCATAAGGACAGCAGACTTTTCATTGACTTTTTTTTTTTTTATTAATTTTATTTATTTCTGTATGTGTATGAATGTACTGCCTGCATGCAAGTCTGTGCACCCGTGTCATGCAATGCCGCGGAGGTCAGAAGAGGGTCTCGGATTCCCCTGGAGCTGGAGTTCTCCTGGAATTGGAGTTTCAGACGGCTCTCGGCCGCCATGTGGGTGCTGGGGATCGAACCCGGGTCCTCTGTAAGAGCAGTCGGCGCTCTTAACCGCTAGGCCATCTCTCCAGCCCCTTCATTGACTTTTAAAAAATGTATTTATTTATATTTTTTTAACAAATCTAGACCCTTGTCCCCCCCACATACCCCACCCTACCAGAGCAAATGCATTCTGCCAAACATGCTTTTCATCGCTTTCTCAGTCTTTTCTCAATATTCTCCATGTGGAAGTTTACTGTTTTGAACAGAAGTTCACTGTTTCAGTCAGTTGTTTGATGCAGTCCTTTCTGTTGTTCTAGTTGTTGTTGTTTCCAATATGCATCACTCCCAACTGCTTTGGACAAAAGCTCAAGGGGCCGTGCACAAGAAATATTTACAATTCGGTAATTGGCACTAGCATCTACAGATGAGGGATACCATTCGTCATTTGTTTTTCTGGGACTGTGTTATTCACTCAGCATGATGTCCTCTAGCTCCAGCCATTCTCCTGCAAAGCTCATGATGTCATCTTTCTTTACTGCTGCATAGAACTCCATTGTGTAGATGTACTACATTTTCTCTATCCACTCATCAGTTGAGGTGCATTTGGATTGGTTTCAGCTCCTTGCTATTGTGAAGAGAGCCAAAATAAACAAGGCTGTGCACGTATCTCTGCAGTGGGGTGAGTCTTGAGGGTACATGCCCAGGAGTGGTATGGCTGGGTCGGGTGGCAAGTTCATTCCAAGTCTTCCAAGGGTTCTCCACACTGCTTTCCATAGTGGCTGCATGAGTTTACATTCCCACCAGCAGTGGATGAGTGTTCCCCTTTCCCCACAACCTCTCCAACACTTGTTATCATTTGTTTTCTTGATCCTAGCCAGTCTTATTGGAGTAAGATGATATCTTAAAGTGGTTTTGATTTGCATTTCCTTAATGATTAGTGATGTTGAACACTTCTTAAGGTGTTTCTCAGTCATCTCTAATTCCTCACTTGTGAAGTCTCTGTTCAGTTCTTTGCTCCATCTATTGAGTGGGTCATTTGTTTTCTTTTTTCTTTTTGAGTAGTTTATATATTCTGGAAATCAATGCTTTGTCAGATGTATCTGCAGTGAAGGTTTCCTCCCACTCTGTGGGATTTCTCTTCACTTCCTTGATTGTTTCCTTTGATGTACAGAAGCTTTTGAGTTTAATGAGGTCCCATTTGTCAATTGTCAGCCTTAATTCTTGCACAGCTGCTATCTGATTTAGGAAGTCTTTTCCTATGCCTATGTCTTGAAGTCTGCTGCCCACTTTTTCTTCTATTGCCTTGAGAGTTTGGGGTTTCACGTTGAGGTCTTGGATCCATCTGGAGGTGACTTTGTACAGGGCGTGATGAAAAGGGAAATATCACAACGGACAAGGAAAAGATCCAGGAAATTATATGGTAATATTTCAAGAAACTATATTCTACCAAGTTTGAAAACCTAGAAGAAATGGGTGAATATCTGAAATCCTGGGAATCACCAAAGCTCGGCCAAGAAGAGATCAGCAGCTTAAACAGACCCATAACATATGAAGAAATAGAGGATGTAGTCAGAAGCCTCCCAACTAAAAAAAGAAAGGCCATTGATTTTTTTAGGCTAATTTTGTATCCTGCCCCTTTGCTGAATCTGTTAATCGTTTCTCTGAGTTTTCTGGTGGAGATTTTAGCATCCCTTAAGTAAACAATCATATCATCAACAATAGGGATAGCTTGAATTCCTCTTTTCCAATTAGTACTCATTTAAATTCCTTTTCTTGCCTTATTGCTCTAGCAAGTGTTTCAAGCACTATATTAAAGAGGAGTAGTGACAGGAGGTAGCCTTGTCAAGTTCTTACCTTTAAAGGGAATGTTTCTGTCATTTCCCCATTTAGGATGATATTGGCTGTGGGTTTTCTCTATATGGCTTTGATTACATTGAGGAATGATCCCTCCAACCCACTTCCTTCTAGGACTTTAAACATGAAGGGATGCTGGATTTTGTCAAAGGCTTTTTCGGCACCAATTGAGATGATTGTGTGCTTTTTGTCTTTCATTCCATTTATGTGTTTGATGATGTTTATTTATTTTCGTATGTTGAACCATCCCTGCATCTCTGGTATGAATCCGACTTGGTCATGATGGATGAACTTCTTGATGTGGGTCTGTATGTGATTTGCCAGTATCCTGTTTAGAATTTTGGCATCAGTGTTCATTAGGGAGATGGGTCTATTATTCTCCTTTGTAGTTATGTCTTTGCCTGGTTTTGGTAATAGAGTGATGCTGGCTTCATAGAAGGAATTTGGGAGAATTCCCTCTGATTGTATCCTTCTAAACAGTTTCAGTCATAATGGTTGTAGGTCTTTTTTAAATGTTTTATAGAATTCTGCCATGACACCATCTGGGCCTGAGCTTTTTTTAGTTGGGAGGTTTCTTTTTACATCTTCAATTTCTTCATGTGTTATGAATCTGTTTAAGCCGTGGATCTCTTCTTGGTTGAGATTTCGTGATTCCCAGGATTTCAGATATTCATCCATTTCTTCTAGGTTTTCAAACTTGGTAGAGTGTAGGTTTTTGAAGTATTCCCATATTATTGTCTGGATTTTTTCATTGTGTGTTGTGATATTTCCCTTTTCATCATGGATTGTATTGATATAGAGTTGTTCCTTCTTTCTTTTGGTTAACTGGACTAGAGGTCTGTCTATCTTGTTTATTCTTTCAAAGAACCAACCTTTGGATTCATTGATTTTTTGTATGGTTTTCTTTGTTTCTATTTCATGGATTTCTGCTCTGATTTTTGTTATTTCTTCCTGTATGTTGCATTTAGGGTTCATCTGTTATTGCCAATCAAGTGCTTTTAGATGTAGTGTTAGATCATTCACTTGTGCTCTTTCTGTTTTTCTAATGTAGGCACCCAGGGCTATAAACTTCCCTCTTAGGACTGCTTTTAAGGTATCCCATAGGTTTTGTTGTGTTGTATTGTCATTGTCATTCAGTTCCAGGAATGCTTTTATTTCTTTCTTTATCTCTTCCTTGACCCATTCATTATTCAAGAGTGTGTTGTTTAGTCTCCATGTGTTCTTTTAGCTAGTTGGGTTTGTTCTGGTGTTGATTTTGAGCTTATTGCACTGTGGTTCTGATAGAATGCATGAAATTATTTCAATCTTTTGTATTTGGAGTTTCTTCTGTGTCCCAATATTTGGCGATTTTGGAGAATGTTCCTTGGGTGCTGGGGAGTAGAAAGTTGTATTCTCTGGTATTAGGGTGAATATTCAGTAGAGGTCTGCGAGGTCCATTTGGTACATTGTATCATTCAGTTCAGAAATCTCTATGTTTATTATTTGTCCTGTCATGAAAACTAATTCAAAGGGACTTCTAGTGGCGGTGGTATTGAATCCCCTTATTATGAGTGTACGTGGGTTAGTGTGGACTTGTGCCTCTGCGTGCAATGATTGCTTCTTGTATAAATTTTGCTGCACCAGAGTTTGGGGCATAGATTCATATTCATAATTGTGAAATCTCTTGGTGAATTTGTTCCTT
The DNA here is from genome assembly GCA_009823505.1 of Rhizomys pruinosus. Taxonomy (NCBI): domain Eukaryota; kingdom Metazoa; phylum Chordata; class Mammalia; order Rodentia; family Spalacidae; genus Rhizomys; species Rhizomys pruinosus. The sequence continues at coordinate 534,015 of VZQC01009814.1, forward strand.
TGATAAAATGTAATGGCTGCTCTCTTGTGGTCTCTTGTCTGATTTGGTGTTAGTCGTTGAAGTCTATTGTAGTCCGGTGAGTATTAAGGAATAGGCGAATCACCTGCTTTCTTTTTGGGACCATTTTCTTGGAATACTTACTTCCATGCGGCTTCTCACGTGTTAGAGGTTGCTGCTATGTCGTTGAAGTTAAGATGGTGTTTTCCGTGTAGAGGGAAGCATCATCAATGATTCGTGTTTCCCAAGGTCTCAATCGTGGTCCATGTGCTGATGTCTCTTGAGTTTTGGTGTTGAGTATATGCTGCCATTAATAGTAAGGTTGATGGAGCTGATAAGTTTGTTGCTTCCTGGGTGGGTGGCGGCTTAATTATCCAGGTTTGCGGTTTGGGTTTCATTCTCTACTTCTGCAGTTATGCTTTTATTGATTGCTCTTTCTACGGTGCCTGGGGTTGGTGCTCCTTTCTCCTTCCTTTGAATAACTTCAAAGCGATTCTCTGAAGGGTTTGATTTTTCTGCCCGACATGTATTCTTTTAACTTGTTTTATGTCATGGAAGTTTTCCTTCTCCTTCAATTATAATAGAAACTTTTGCTTAGTATTAGTTAACCTGGTTGGCACATTCACACATTTTCCACCTATATATAACCACAACGGATGCCTCCCTATGTCTCCACATGTCTTTTGCTTTCATATTTTGCATTTAGAAGTCAGTTTTATTTCTGATAGGTTTCCCCTTATAGGTCACTTGTTGTTCTTCCCTGTGGCTTTAAGGATTTTTTGTTTTGGGTGTCTAGCCATTTTAACTATGATTGAGGGCGGAGAAATTTCTTTTCTGATCTTTTTTTTTTTTTTTTTTTTTTTTTTTTTTTTTTTTTTTTTTTTTTTTTTTTTTTTTTTTTTTTTTTGTCTTTTTTTAGTTTGAAAGATCTGATCAATACCATTCTCTTGGGATTCTTTTCCTTCCTCTCTTCTGTGAAAGCAGAGGTTGGATCTTTTTCAGAGGTCCCACAGTTCCTTTGTTCCCACTTTTTGTGTATTTTTGAATTGTTCATATCTTTCTGAGTTTTTTTCTTTTTTTTTATTTAATTTTTATTGATGGTTTGCCACGATTTCATACATCATTTACTCTGTGTTATCTTCCAGATATACTATTCTTTGTTCTGCTTCCTCCATTCTGCTCTTGAGGCTTTTTCCATTCCTTCCTCTTGAAATTGGATGAGTGTTTGATTTCCTTTTTCATTTCCTCTTCTGATTTTCTTTCGTTTTCAACTTCTTTTTGGAGCTTCTCAATCTCGTCCTGTAACTCTTTGGCTTCACTACTTGGTTTCCTAATCTTTTCAGCATGGGACTTTTCAGTCGTTTCTACTTCCTTCTGGAGTTTTTTTCATTCTCTCTGTCTCTGCTATGCTTCTCTCTCTCTCTCTCTCTCTCTCTCTCTCTGTCCTTCTTGAGTTCCTCATTCTCTTTTCCTAGTTCTTTGATTTGCTCCTTATAAACTTGTAGTTCTTTAAATGTGTTCCAAATTGTGTTTCTGATATCTGTGTCCTGGGCCATCCCCAGGGGGATCCCACTGTAGGAATCTTCCATAGGGTTGGTAGAGCTTGGTGCGGAATTATCCTGCCCCTTTCCAGTGTTTTCTCTTCTTTGTGTACCTGGCATATGGGCTTCTCCTTGCCTGTATTCCAATTAGAGTCCTAAATGCCTCTTCACTGTGTTGAAGGCTTGCTTTGCTTGCCTCCTTCAGATGACTTCGTAATCCCAGTTGGCAGGGTGGGGAGGGGTGCACTTCAGCTGGTCTCAGGAGATCTCCTTCATTGACCTTTTTGCTCTATGACACATTTCTCTGTCCCTTGTTTTTCCAGTACTAAATCTGAGGTCCGTTTATTTATTTGATGTTAAATATATATTCACTGACTTCTTTTTCATTCCTATTGCTGAACCACAATACCTTATTTCTTACCAGGATTGGAAAGATCAAAGCCTAGGTGTACAGATGAAACTATTCTAAGCCACTGGAAATGATTGCAGGGAACCCAGTCCAAAGGGGCAAAAGTCCATCATGGCAGAGAGGCATGGTGGCAGAGATGGCTGGGATAGGAGAAGAAGATAAGTGTTCACATCGTCAAGCAGATACAGGAAGCAGAGATTGACTGAAAATCCAACAAGACTTAAGAACTCTCTAAGCCTCTATTTTTAGAGTTTTGAAGCACCTCCATACTTATTTCCATAGAAGCTACACTATTTTACATTCCTACTAGAAGTATATAATCAGGGTTTCATTTTCCTCGTGTGATTTTTTTCTAATGAGGCAAATGGAGCCAAGGTGATGAAATGTGCAACCATATCACTTAATGTTAGGAACATTATCAAGAAGTACATCAATAGATGATCTTTTCATTTTCTGAACATAACAGAATATACTTACATGAACTACGATGATACAATCTGTGGTAGACCATGTCTACACACTATGAACTGTCATATATGAGGTCCAGCACTGATTGAAATGTTCCTATGAGGAACAATATTACATATTTCTGTGGAGATGATTATATATTTATGTATATACTTATGTGTAGATGATTATATATTTATGTGTAGGTGATGATTTTACATGAAGTTGTAATATGCAATGAGACTTTGGAAGTCAGTCAAAATGGTGCAAACTGGCCAATGGAGTGGGCCATATGCTAAGCAACTTATGGTGAATTATGCCAGAAAGACAGGAAGAAAATGAAGCTTTTATCCAATAACCATCAGAGGTGGCAAGCGTTAACTTATACTACAGCCCTGGATGGCACTTCATTGCAGCCCTCTGAGACCCTTGAACATAGGAGATAGGTGATTCCTCCTTCCTAGAATATACAAGAGAGTCATATTGGTTTTAAACAGAGTTTGTGGTAGCTTATTCCAGAGGCATAGCAAACAAATACACCCCAGAAGTTTTCCCTTTTTAGTGCTGTTTGGAGTTTCCTCAATTCATGACATCTACATAAAATCCTCGAGAAAATACATTGTCATGAAACTTCTTTACTTTATGATCGATTATGTTATATTTCAGTTTATCTGGTGGTACTAGGAAGCACTACATAATAGATAACTAGTAGATAGTCTATATACTTGTAACCCATCACCATCTGAGCCTTGCCATTCATTTGTAGACTGTATACAATGTTGTCATTGTTGCTTATGCCCTTGTTGAGTATCTTTTTATCCACACAAGAATTGACACCTTTGCTTCCCTTATAAGACAAAGCAAACCAAGAGACATATTTATAGCTGATTAATTCTACATCTCCTTATTTGAATCTTGATTGTTTTGCTTCCAGAGAGCAATCACTATATTGGTTTTATAATATAAGTTTTACTTCAAAATGAATGAATAAAAGTTTAACCAGGTGCAGGAGGGAAAGGGGAATGTTTCAGGAAAACAGTCCAAAGCAGAACATTTCCATAGTGAGAGGGGACATGATGTGAAATAAAGAGAGAATTGGTACATACAGGTAAATGGAGTCTGACAAGACAAAATCTTCATAAAGGAAAATAAAGACTTAGCTTTTTAAGCTACAATGAATGAGAAGCTTCCATTGTGGGAGTATGGAGAGCTAACATGATCAAAGAAATCTTTTTAAAAGACATGCTCAGCTGAAATGAAGGGGAGTATTATAGATATACAAGGAGTGACTAAAACAATCCCGTGAGATATCAGGATAGGTCATAGTAGTGTGACAGCAAAGAAAAAGGAGAGATCATGGAGATAACAAATTCATAAAGTTATAGCTCATCATGCCTCTTAAATATCAGTCTTTTCATCTTAAAATATTTTATAATTTAATCTTAGTCACATGGAGAACATTGTTTGTTTCCTCAGAGCATATGTATTGTTAATACACTTCCTGGGCCATTGCATGTGTGGAAATATATGGCACATGGACAGTTTACTTCTTTATTGTCTTTTTGAAACAGGGTCTCTCTTTAGTCCAGGTGGCCTAGAACTCACTATGTAGACCAGGATGGCCTTGAATTCACAGAGATCTTCCTGCCTCTGCCTCCCCAGTGCTGGGAATAAAGATGTGAGCCACCATGCCTGGTGACAGTTTTCTTCTAATGTTATGACTTCTGTCCTTTGAACTATGTATTATTTCTCCATTTACTTCAGCAAGTTAAGAGATAAATTTCAGAGCTTTGTGTGTGATGTTGTTGGAGACACATCTGTAGCAATTTTGCAGATGAATGAAGTAACAAAGGATTCATGATTAACCACTGACCAAACTGGACTGATTGGTGCTGAGGACTCAGTATTCTTAGGCTATGTATTTTGAATGGCAGTTTTATGGAGCTTTAGAGGGTGAAGTATATGTAAATTACAGTAGCAATTCCCCTAAAATGTTACAAGAATCCACAGAATCACCAAAGTGTCTCAGGACATAGTGATAAGCAGGTAGAAAGGGGTCATTTAAGAAGCTCAATAAATCCCTAAAACTTTCTTTTTTTTTTAATCTTTTTTTATTTTTTTAAGGGATTCTACAATACAATGACACAGTTGTTTGCAGATAGCATTGATGTCACTCATTATGTCATACAATCAGGTAATTGGTGCATTTTGCAAGTCTCTATGTCCAAATTTTGAACAACCCAAGGTTCCCATAGTCCAGTTGGAGAAGCTTGTATGCACAGGCATGTTGATCAATCAGGAGTCCAGACCATATTCCTGTAGTCTCATGATTCACCCCTATCTCTCCGCAGCCCTTACAATCTACCACGCCTCCTCTTCCGCAGTTTGTTCCCTGGGCTTTGGGAAAGGGGCACAAGTGGGTGAGAAGAAAACAGTCTAATTTCTTTGGAGTTGTCATTTTGGACTCCAGTCTGTTCAGGTTGTTTCCCTTCATGGATTGACAGCTTTCCCAGTGATACCCTTTTTAGTCATACTAACAAAGCACAAGCTATTGGATGTACAGGCATTTAAGCAGTACCAATTATTATGTCAAGCTAAGCTGTGAGCATAGACACAGATGCTTGGATGGTATGCTAATCCGCAAACTGTGGTTTCTCTATAAAGGGTGACAAGTTCTTATTGTGGCTTATAACATCTCCTAACCACTAGAGGACATAAGCTTGTGGCATCCGCTGTGAGTTATTCCTCCAAGGAGAGAGCTAATAGCCAAATAGATTTGGGATATATATAGACACTTGGCTGCCACTGTTGCACAGTATCTCCAGGCTGTTGAGGTGTAGCTGATATTGACGGAGGAGTCTTGCTTGTCTCAGGGAGACCAATATTTTGCTGTATTGCTTTAGTGGCCTTTGGTAATGCTCTCTAGCATTTCAGAGGCCAGTTGTACGCTAGCAAGTGACGTCTCATAACATTTTTCATGCTCACACCAGGTCTTCGACAACAGGGACTTACTGCCTTTCTCCTTGCATATATCCCACTTATAGGCAAAAGGCCTTTATAATTGGGGGGGGCGGGTTTGAATCCCCTAGCCAACATCTCCTAGGCAGAATAATTCATTGCTGATGTCAGAGCTTTCCTGTAGTAATATATTTTGCTTAATTACACAACTTATAAACACTTTACTATTGAATTTGGCTCTAGATAGAGAAATATCCTTTCACAGTTCCTATGCCTATCAATCAGTTAATACGTTATGCCTGTTTTATAGGAAATTACCACTGTAACAATTGGCTCTAGTTTACAGTTAGGGAGTGGTTTCATTACCATCATGTTTTTCTTTTTCCAAAAAAAGGGGAGAGGTAGGAAGGTTTCTCAGCACCTGGAAGGTAAACTTCATTAGGGTCCATTATAAACAGTCAACCCCAATATTATTCAGAGAGATGCTCAGTGTCCGTGACTCAGGCAGTCTGAGGTTCCTCATTCCTTAATGTTCAGATGGGTCAACCTCTCTGCTGGCATTCCCCAGTTCATCCTGCACAGCCATAAGTTGTATGTTTTCAGGCATTTAGATTGGTGATTTTTACCTGTGGGAACATAAAATTCTCCTCCCATTGTTAGTTTCAAGATCAGAAAAATTGAAAATTTATCAATAGGATTGGAACACAGAGTTTTCCATTTGTATCCCAGAAAGGATAGTACCCCACCTCCCACCTCCCCCTTTTTTTTTTTTAGGTTTTTATGTTTTGACCTATAGATGCCTAAGTTGTATTACACATACCCATAAACAGGAGCCAAGGCATAAGCTTTCATTAAATTTACCCAAACTGTTTCTCATTGACTGTATGCTACTTATTTGGGAAGGAAATTTAAGCTTAGTTCCTTTAAATTGTCCTACAAGTAAAAGAAAGTGTTATAATGTGATGTTGTGTTATTCAGAAAAAATATATAGGCCATTTGTATACCTTAACCCAGTACAAATTATAAATAAAACCAATTAACATTTTATATTCCCAATTAGTTCAGTTGTATTACCATTTCCACCAAAACCTACACCTAAATTTAACTAATCTAAACAATTCACTAAGCCTTAAAATATCCTATACTTGGTGGATAAAGCTTGGGCAGAGTTGAGTACCTGCTAAATAAATTTTACCCAATAAACACTTTGCTCTTTAACGCTATATGACTGGACTAAGACTTCTACTTATTTGGGAAGTAAGAATTTAAGCTTAATTCCTTTAAATTGTCCTACAAGTAAAAGAAAGTGTTACAATGTGATGTTGTGTATTTCAGAAAAATATAGAGACCAACCCAATACAAACTATAAATAAAACAGCTAGCATTTTATATTCCCAGTTAGTTCAAATGTCAGTATCTAGCTCCTTTTGTTTTTTGCACAAGAATCCTTCATATAAAACCAATTTGCAAGCAGTTGTGCCCCAGCCCACACAGCCCAAGGCACCCACTATCCAGCTGGAGGAGCTTGAATGTTCAATCAAGTTGATCAAATAAGTGTCCAGACTATATTGTCATAGTTTTACCATTCACCCCTATCGCAGCCCCTACAATATACCACTCCCCCTCTTCCACAGATTGTTCCTTAGGCTTAGAGATGGGGCACAGGTGGACAAGAAACACAACAGTCTACTAAAACTTTCTTACTGTACTATCGGTCTGTGAGTTTCTTATTTCAGATTATATTAGAAGGAATGGTCTCTTTCTCCCTGGTGATTGAAATCAGGCTACAGAGAAGGAAATCTCCATGGAACCTAAGTTCTATAAGTTCAATTTGGAACTTGGATCCCACTTAGGATATAACAATGAAATGAGGTCAAGGTCATTTCTAGTCCACTTGAGCCTTTCCAAAGTGTGTGCATGCACACACACACACACACACACATTAACTTACTGCCAGTACACTCCATTAAGAAGCTGAGAAATAAGCCTTGTGTTCAGGCTGTCATCTTCCCCAATTCTCACCTATATAATTGGTCAGTTTTATTTTACCTTCCATCTATAATGAAATCTCCCTGAAGGTACAAATAAACAGATGTTGCTGAATCATATAATGAAGATTATGTGATTCTCTGACAGTAGATACAGTTCATTAGATTTTTTTTAATTTATGTGTATATATGTATGGGTATATGGGTGCACACGTGTGAGTGCAGTAGCTGCTTTCAGAGGTCAGAAGATTGCATCAAATCCCCCGGAGTTGCAGGTGGTAGCAGGCCAATCAGTGTGGGTCCTGGAAACTGAATTTGGCCCTTCTGAAAAAGCAGCATGGCTCTTAGTCACTGAGACATCTCTCTATCCTCTAATAGATGTTCTTTAAGCACAAGACTGTGTCATTATAGACATGATTCATAATTGGTGAGTGGGCGAATAAAACACAAACACATACCTTGGAACAGACAACTAAGAAATGTGTTCACATTAGCACCAGAAATTGATTTTCCTCTCAAGTTGTTTGCCAATTTTGTATTGATTAGTTGAAAATTAAGAAGATATTGTTGATCTGCATCAAGTACTTAAAGGGTACTCAAGAAATATTCATGGATTTTGTTGAATTACAAAACTCAGTGAGACTATGCTAGACTGGTTTATACTGGTTTCCATATTTCCATTTCTGAAGTAACTCTGTGTTTTTCTTTCTTTTTTAATTTTTATTATTTATTTATTTATTATTTGTATATGTGTATGAATGTACTGTCTGCATGTAGGTTTGTGCACCCATGTTGTGCAATGCTGCAGAGGTCAGAAGAGGGTGTCAGATTCGCCTGGAACTGGAATTCTCCTGGAATTGGAGTTATAGATGGTTCTCAGCTGCCATGTAGGTGCTGGGGATCGACCTAGGGTCCTCTGCAAGAGCAGTCAGCGCTCTTAACCACTAGGCCATTTCTCCAGCCCCCTTTTCTTTCTTTTTTTTTGGGGGGGGTCTCTTTGAGACAGGGTCTCTCTGTAGCACCAGCTGTCCTGGAACTCACTCTGTAGACCAGGCTGGCCTTGAACTCACAAAGATCTGCTTGCCTCTGCCTCCCAATTGCTAGGATTAAAGGCATTCGCCACCACACCTGGCATCTTTCTTAGCTAATGTCACCTAGTTAATGAAACCACTGTGATTCCCAAATAATTTCTAAGGCTTTGTGAAGTAGTTTTGCATTTTCATGATAAAGTATTGTAGACAGTTAACATACCTTGTCTTGAATGTCCTAGTTCTTTGGTTGATCAATAGAAACACTCTTGAAAATGTATAGCTGAAAGTATAAAATACTATGCCCATAATTTTCTTCTGCTATGAATGTAATTGTCTCCCACTTTAAGCAAAAGCACTTTGAAGAGATAAGAAAATTGAACACTGTCACTCTGGATAGACAAATAAGGAGTAAGGACACTCTAAAGGAAGCCACGAGGAAGGAGTTGTAGAAATAATGATAAAATGAGACAAAATGGTATGTTTCCAAGATTAATTGGCCCACTACTGCTATTGCTAAAAGCACAGAGAGTAGCGCTAAATGTTAAGTAAGGGAAATTACCAAACTGACTAAAGAAGCATTCTGTGGAAGTGATGAAGGTCTATAAAATTTAACATAAAAAAACACTTTTCTGGGGGCTGGAGAGATAGCCTAGCGGTTAAGAGTGCCGACTGCTCTTGCAAAGGACCCGGGTTCAATCCCCAGCACCCACATGGCGGTCGAGAACCGTCTGTAACTCCAATTCCAGGAGAACTCCAGTTCCAGGGGAATCCGAGACCCTCTTTTGACCTCTGCGGCATTGCATGACATGGGTGCACAAACCTACATGCAGACAGTACACTCATACACATACAAAAATAAATTAAAAAAAAATTTAAAAAAAAGCACTTTTCTGTCACATAGTGCAAATATAATGGAGGATTTTCTTTTTCTTTTTCTTTTCTACATTTGAATGTGAGTAAAGAGGCTCAGGTGTCCCTGAGAGCCTTGGAATTGAGATTCTTACATAGACATGTTGGCTAGAGAAATCTCAACCAGGGGTTCGACTTAATTGGATTCTGTCTATAGGATCCTATATTATTTATCCCAATATGGTTCCAAAATTCTCTGCTTCCCTGAAAATAGATGTTCCCTAAGATTACCTTCTACCTGACAGACTTGGTCTCTATTAGCTGAAATGTTTTGCAATAGTTGCTACATCCGCTTTGGCACAGCTGGATTTGGAAAAAGAGGGAGAAGTGTGTAGCCGGGGAAGATTTAGGAAACATAAGGCTGTATCTCGGTGGCAAGTGTCTTATGAAATGCTTTATGTGGTTCTAACTTATTCTTTTTTATACAATATTTTTATTGATGTTTTACATATTTCATATATCATTTCTCAGTCTAATTTAGACATTCCCCTTTCCATGCCCCCACCCCACCCCAGTTCATGCATTCTACAATACATGTCCTGCATCTTTTTCTCAGACTTTTTTTTCACTTTTTCCCTTTAATTTTATATTACTCTAAAATATACATACATATCCTCTACACATATACCAATATTACAAAATCTGAACATAGGTGGTAGCTTAATTCTCATGCCCATTAAGCAATTCACCTTTTAACCACACCACTGCTCTCATATAAAAAAGAAATATAACATAGACAATGCTTAGTTTGCTTTGCAACTAGGGATTTGGTGCTAGTATCCACAAATGAGGGACACCATACATCATTTATTTTTCTGTGATTGTGATATTTCACTTAGCATATTGTCTTCTAGTTCCAGCCATTTACCTTCAAAGTTCATGATGTCCTCTTTCTTTACTGCTGCATAGAACTCCATTGTGTACCACATTTGCTGTATCTACTCATTGGTTGAGTAACATTTGGGTTACTTCCAGCCCTTTGCTATTGTGAAGAGACCTGCGATAAACATAGATGTGCATGTGTCTCTGCAATAAGATGAGTCTTGTGGGTATATATACTCAGGAGTGGTATGACTGGATCAGGTTGTCTGTTCATTTTCAGTCTTTTAAAGAGTTCTCCACACTGCTTTCCACAGGGCATGAACAGGTTTGCATTCCCACCAGCAGTGGTGTCATTCCCACCACCATTTGGTGTCATTTGTTATCCTAATCTTGGTTAGTCTTACTGGTGTAAGGTAAAATCTTAAGCTGGTTTTAATTTGCATCTCCTTAATTATTAGCGATAATGAATACTTTCTGAGATGTTTCTCAGCTGTCTTTACTTCTTTAGTTGTGAATTCTCTATTCAGGTTTTTACTCCATCTTTTGATAGTGTCCTTTGTTTTCTTGATCCTTTGGTTTTTGAGTAATTTATATATTCTGGATATTAATGCTCTATATGATGTATCACTGCAGAGGGTTTTCTCGTACTTTTTAGGTTTCCTCTTCACTTCGTTGATTGTTTCTTTCACTGTACAGAAGCTTTTGAGCTTAATGAGGTCCCATTTGTCTACTGTTGACCTTGTTTCCAATGCAGCAGCATCTGATTTAGAAAGTCTTTTCCTATGCCTATGTCTTATACTTTACTGCCAACGTTTTCTTCTATTGTTTTCAGAGTTTCTGGTTTCGCATTGAGGTATTTGATACATTTGGAGTTGATTTCGTTGCATGGTGAAAGGTAGGGGTTCAGCTTCATCTTTCTGCAAGTGGTGATCCAGTTTTGCCAGCAACATTAGCTGAAGATGCTGTCTTTCCTCCACTGAGTCTTCTTGGTCCCCTTGTCAAATATGAGGTGGCTGAAATTTTATGTGCTCAGGTTTGGGTCTTCAATTTTGTTCCATTGAGCTACTTGTCTGTTTTTGTGCCAGTATCAGGCTGCTTTTATTACTATAGCCCTGTAATATAGTTTGAAGTCAGGTATGGTTATCACCCCCACCCCCACCCCCCACTCCCCCCCTTGTTGCTCTTTTTGCTCAGGGTAGCTTTGGCTATCTGAGGTTCTTTGTTTTTCCATATTAATTTAAGAACTTTTTTCCTAAGTCTGACAAGAAACTCATGGGGAGTTTGATTGGGATTGCTTTGAATCTGTATATTAGTTTGGGTAGGATGGGCATTTTTACTATATTAATTTATTCCAGTCCATGAGCTTGGGAGTTTTTTCCATCTTTTGGTATCTTCTTAGATCTGTTTCTTCAGGGATTTAACATTTTCGTTGTAGAGATTTTTGGTGTCTTTGGTTAGTTTTGTTCCAAGGTATTTTTTAGGCTATTTGTGAATGGGATGGTCTCCTTTTATTCCTTTTCCCTTTGTTTGTTGTTGGTGTAAAGAAAGACTACAGATTTTTCTAAGTTAATTTTGTATCCAGCTAATATACTGAAACTCTTGATCATTTGTAGGAGTTTCTCAGTGGAATTTTTTTGCATCCCTTAGGTACACTATCATATAGTATGCAAAAAGGGATAGTTTGACTTCCTTTTTTTCATTTAGTATTCCTTTAATTTCCTTTTCTTGTCTTATTGCTGTAGCAAGCATTTCAAGCAATATGTTGAAGAGGAATGGAGATGGGGTAGCTATGCCAGGTTCCTGATTTTAAGGGGAATGCTTCTAATTTTTCCCCATTTAGGATGATGTTGGCTGAGGGTTTGTGGTATATGGCTTTGATTATGTTGAGGCATGCTCCCTCCAGTCCAATTCCCTCTAGGACTTTAAATATGAAGTCATACTGGATTTTGCTGAAGGGATTTTCTTTTCTTTTCTTTCTTTTTTTNATCTCCCTGTAGCCCCAGCTGTCCTGGAACTCACTTTGTAGAGCAGGCTGGCCTTGAACTCACAAAGACCCACCTGCCCCTACATCCCAAGTGCTAGGATTAAAGGTGTACACCACTGTGCCTGGCAAAGAAAGGCTACTGTAGACCAGGCTGGAATTGAAATCACAGAGATCTGCCTGGTTCTGCCTCCTGAGTGCTGGGATTAAAGGCTTGTCCCACCACACCCAGCTGAAGGAATTTTCTATGTTAATTGAAATAACCATGTGTTTTTTTGTCTTTCAGCCAGCCCATTTATGCGTTTTGTGATATTTTTTGATTTGGGTATATTGAGCCATCCCTGCATCTCTGGTATAAATCCGACTTGGTCATGGTAAATGATCTTTTTGATGAGCGCCTGTGTGCACTTTGCAAGTATTTTGTTAAGAATTTTTGCATCTATGTTAATTAATGAAATGGGCCTATAGCTTTCTTTTTTTGGTTGTATCTAACTGGTTTTGAAATTAGAGTGATGCTGGCTCATAATTTGGGAGATGTCCCTTTGTTTCCATTCCTTTGAATGACTTGAATAATAGTGGTGATATGACCTCTTTAAAGGTTTTATAGAACTGTGCCATAAATCCAACTGGATCTGGGATATTTTTAGTTGGGAGGTTTTGAATTACTATTTCGATTTCCTCATATGTCATGGATCTGTTTAAATTGTCAATATCTTCTTGAGTAAATTTTGATGAATTCCAGGATTTCACATGTTCATCCATTTCTCTTAGGTTTTCAAATTTAGTAGTGTACAGGTTTTTAAAATATTCTCTGTGGTAGGATGTGTTGTGGGCATATGTCCAGAAGTGGTATGGATGGGTCAGGTGGTAGGCTCATTTTGAGTCTTTTAAGTGTTCTCCACACTGCTTTCCATAATGATTGTACGAGTTTGCATCCCTACCAGCAGTGAATGAGTGTTCCCCTTTCCCCACAACCTCTCCAGCATTTGGTATCATTTGTTTTCTTGAACCTAACCAGCCTTATCAGAGTGAGATGATGTCATAAGATGGCTTTGATTTGCATTTCCTTAATTATTAGTGATGTTGAACACTTAAGATGTTTCTCTACCATCTCTATTTCCTCACTTGTGAAGTTTCTGTTCAGTTCTTTGCTCCATCTTTTGAGTGACTCATTTGTCTTCTTACTTGTTTGTTTTTTGAGTAGTTTATATATTCTGGAAGTTAGTGCTCTGTCAGACGAATCAGCAGTGAAGTTTTCCTCCCACTCTGTGGGTTTTCTCTTTACCTCTCTGACTGTTTATTTTGCTGTATAGAAGCTTTTGGTGAGATGGGTTTCCTGTAGACAGCATACAGATGTGTTGTTTCCTAATCCATTCTCTGAATCTATGTCTTTTAATTGGGGAGTTTAGAGCATTAATATTTAATGTTATTATTGAGAGATGTGTGTTGCTTCCTTACACCTTATTTTCTGTTTTCCTTCTTAGTTTAAATTCGTATTTCTACAGTTATACTGTTATCAATTACACTCTCTAGCTACTTGGGGTTATTTGCTTTGAATTATTCTGAGTATTTTTTGAAGGGTTTGTTTTCTGGGCATGAATTCTTTCATCTTGTTTATGTGATGAAAATTGTTTTTCTTTCTCCTTCCACTATAATCCACATTTTTGCTGAGTATAGTAATCTGGGTTGGCATCTATAGTAATTTAATACTGGTAATACTTTGATCCATGTTCTTCTGGATTTCATCATTTGCACTGAAAAGTCAGCTGTAATTCTGATGAGTTTATATGTAACTTGTTGTTTTTCTCTTGTGGCCTTCAGTATTTTTCTTTGTTTTTGGCATTTATCTATGATATGGTGTGGGGAATTTCTTTTCTGATCTTTTCTATTTGATGTTCTATGTGCTTCTTGTATTTGTATGGGTTTGTCATTTTTCAGTTTGGTGAATTTTTCTTCTATTATTCTGTTGAAGATCTGATCAATATCATTGTCCTAGAATTCTTCTCCTTCCTCTATCCTTATGATGTGGAGGTTTGGACTTTTCAGAGTGTCCCATATTTCTTGATTGTTATACTCTTGTGGGTTTTTTATTTATTTTTCATAATCTTTACTTGAGCATTTTATTTTTCTATCTTATATTCCCAACATGATATTCTATTTTTTGCTTCATCTAATCTGTTACTGAGGTTTTCTCCTATCCTTTACTGCTGATTGGATGTGTGTTCTATTTCTTTTTTCATTTCATCCTGTGATTTCTTTAGTATTTCCATTTCCTTCTGGAGCTTTTCTTTCTCTCCTTCTAGATCCTTGATTCTCTGCTCAGTTTTCTGCTTCATCAGCCTGGGATCTTTTCATTGCTTCCACTTCCTACCAGTGTTTGTCATTCTCTCCCTCTCTTTCCTTCTGGAGTTTGTTATTCTCTCCCTTCAGTTCTTTGATTTGTTATTTGCATTCCTTGATTTATTTGAATATGTCTGTGGTTGTTCCTTTAAAATCTGTGTCCTGTCTACCTCAAATGAGAGCTCATTTTTAGAGTCTTCTATAGGACTGATAGTATTTGGTGGAGATTTATTGTTTGCTTTCTCCATTCTGCTGAGTTTTTGCTTTGCCTTTGGCACGTGGATTTCATTTGCTGAATGTAATCTGATGCACGATTAGAGTGTGTCTATGTTAGGTTGAAGGCTTAGGTTGGCTGCACCATGGCAGATTTTCCCCCAGTATCTATAGTTGTTTAGTTGTTTCCACCAGGATGGCCACGCTGGCTCCCTGGGCACAGTCCCTGCCCAAGCTGAGTAGTGCAGAATTGCACGGAGGCTCCCAAACTCTTACCTGTTGGGGCAGGAAGTTGAGCTGCCTGGCTTCAGGGCACAGTCCCTGTCCCAGCTGCAGTCACCAACCAGTAGTGCAGAGGTGTTTGTGGGTCTTACTGGTCTGACTGGAAGCTGAGCCTTTGCCTGGCCCCCCTCCTAACTTATTCTTATAATAAATTCCTTTTGTAGCAGCAGGGACTGTGCTACGTCTGATAGGGGATTGTGGGAAGGAGAAGCTAGGCCTTCCAGGTACACAGCAGTGGCCAGGCCCAGACCATCTGAGCTGCAGGGTACAGGGGCATGGGCTAAACAGGCAGTCCATAGTCCCCCTCCCAACTGGAATTCCAGAGGGAGTGTTCAGTAAGCCCTACAACCAACCTAGAGGAAATGGCTGGCAGCAGCAGAGGGAGCACAGGACTAAGAGGGTGTCATAATGGCTGTTACCTACCCAGTTCTTGCAGAATAGAAAGGGAAGAGTGAGCTATACTTCCCAATATATAACCAAAACTGAAAGCCTGAAATCTAGACAAGCCAACACCCCATAAATAAAGAGAAGGAATCGGAGAAAGTGATTATTCAACACATGAAGAGACATCAGAATACAGGCAAAAGGAAACCCACATGCCAAGAGAACAAAGAAAGAACAATATGGGAAAAGTGCAGAATAATTCCACACTAAAGTATATGGAACCTATGGAGGATTCCCACAAGAACAACTCCCTGGAGGTAGCACAGGACACAGATCATAAAATAATCACAGATATATTCAAAGAAATCATGGAACTAAGAGAAGAGTATGAAAAACTCAGAAAAAACCTGGAAGGGAAGAATGATAATCTTTGGAAAGAACTAAAGGGAGAAAATGACAACCTCTGGAAAGAACTAGGTGGAGAAATTGACAAACTCCGGAAGGAAATGGAAACACTGAAAAGATCCCATGATGAAATGAAAAAGGAAAACAACCAGCGAACCAAAAAGCTACAAGAAAAGATTGAGAACCTCCGAAATGAAATGGAAATAGTAAAGAAAACACAAGATGAAATAAAAAAAGGAAATCGAGCACTTATCCAATCAAGAGGAAAGAATGGGATAAAAGGCTCAGAAGTAGAATGGAGGAAGCAGAAAAAATAATATCATACCTAGAAGACAACACAAAACAACTAAAAAGCTCAAGTAAAGACTATGAAAAATTTAAAAATACACAAGAATGGAACAACCAGGAAATGTGGGACACTATAAAAAGATCAAACCTCTGCATCATAGGGATAGAGGAAGGAGAAGAATCCCAAGAGAATGGCATTGATCAGATCTTCAAGAGAATAATAGATGAAAATTTCCCCAAACTAAAAAAAGACAAACCCATACAAATACAAGAAGAACACAGAACACCAAATAGATAAGACCAGAAAAGAAACTCCCCACGCCATATCATAGTTAAAACGCTAGACACACAAAACAAAGACAAAATTCTAAAAGCCACAAAAGAAAAACAACAAGTTACATATAAGGGAAAACCTATTAGAATTAGAGCTGACTTCTCAGTGCAAACTATGAAAGCAAGAAGAACATGGACCAAAGCATTTCCAGTGCTAAATGACTACAAATGCCAACCCGAGTTACTATACCCATCAAAAATGATGATTCTAGTTGAAGGAAAGAGAAAAATCTTCCATGACATAAACAAGATGAAAAAATACATGTCCTGGGGCTGGAGAGATGGCCTAGTGGTTAAGAGCGCCGACCACTCTTACAGAGGACCCGGGTTCGATCCCCAGCACCCACATGGTGGCTGAGAACCGTCTGAAACTCCAATTCCAGGAGAACTCCAGTTCCAGGGGAATCCGAGACCCTCTTCTGACCTCTGCGGCATTGCATGACATGGGTGCACAAACTTGCATGCAGACAGTACATTCATACACATACAGAAATAATAAAAAAATTAATAAAAAAATTAAAAAAAAAAATAAAAAAAAAAAAGAAAAAGAAAAAATACATGTCCGAAAACAAACCCTTCAGAGAAATACTTAAACAATTAAAGGACAGAGGAGAGGAAGCAGCTACCCCAGGCACCTGGAAAGGGAAATTATTAAAACCAACTGCAAAAGTAGAACCTAGAAAAAAAAAAACGTAAATGGATGATAAGGGGAAAGAAGGAAAATATAACATCTCTCAATTAATTAACTTAAAAGTATGGACTAAATTCCCCAAATCAAAAGGTGTAGATGGAGATTGGATTGGGAACAGAACCCATCTATATGTTGTCTACAAGAACCCCATCTCACACCCCAAGGTTAGGCACCAACCGAAAATGAAAGGATGGAAAAAAAATATTCCAAGAAAATGGTACCAAAAAGAAAGCAGGAACTTGCTATTTTTTTATTTAATTTGTTTGATGCTTGTGCATTTTGTACTCATTTCCAATTCGATCATGGCATTTCCCCTTCCCCCTTCCCCCCCAACCCCCACCCCTCCCAGATCATGTCTTACTTCTGCCGATAACGTCTTACATCTTTTCCTGTTTTTATTTTTTTTTTTTCATTTTTTAAGCTAATAAGTGATAATCCATGAGTAAGCGAGGCATCCTTCGTGCAAAAACAATCTGCCAGGCTGTTGTGCCCCAAACCCCACAGCCAACCATCCAGTGGGGGGTGGGCCACTGGATGATCAAATGAGTGTCCAGACTACATCGCTGTAGTTTCACCATTCACCCCAATTGCAGCCTTTACATTCTACCACGCCCCCCTCTTCTGCAGATTGTTCCCTAGCTTAAAAAAGGGGCACAGGTGGATGAGAAGAAAACAGTCCACACTCTCTCTGGAGCTGTTGTTGCTTGGCTCTGTCCTGGCTGTTTCCTTTCATGGGCTGGCAGTTTATCCAGTTAACCTTTCGATCCTAGACTGATAAGCACAACAATTAGATATATAGGTATTAAGCAGCACTAATTTTATGGTAGGTTTACTTTGGCATAGACACATATGTTTGGATGATATGTTAATCTTAGAGTTAACATGTTTCGCCCCCTGTTAAATATGACAGGGTCTTACTGTGGCTTATAACATCTCCTAACCTGTAGAGGATGTAAGCTTGTGGCATCAGCCATGGGTTATTCCTCCAAGGAGAGAGCCAATAGCCAATTAGATTTGGGATATACAGGCACATGGCTGCCTCTGCTGCACAGTATTTCCAGGCAGGTGAGGTGTAGCTGGTGCTGATGGTGGAGTCTTGCTTGACTCAGGGAGACCCGTATTTGCTTCATTGGTTTAGTGGACTTGCTATTTTAATATCAGACAAAATAGACTTCAAAGTAGAAGCAATCAGAAGGGAAAAAGAGGGCCATTACATCCTCATTAAAGGGAAAATTAACCATGAAGACTTCACAATCATGAATATATATGCACCAAACTCCGGTGCACCAATCTTTATAAACACAACTCTGTAGGACCTCAAGGCACAGATCAACCCCAGCACCCTCATAGTAGGGGATTTCAATACCCCACTGAGCCACTGGACAGATCAACTGGACAAAGAATAAACAGAGAGACATCTGAACTGGACAATACGATACAGCATATGGATCTCACAGACATCTACCGAATATTCCATCCAAGCACCAGAGAATACACTTTCTGCTCAGCAACCCACGGAACATTCTCCAAAATTGACCACATACTGGGATACAGAAAAACCTCAACAAACACAAAAAAAATTTGAAATAACTCCAGGCATTCGATCAGACCACAATGCAATAAAACTATAGACACCAGGAGAAGCCCTACTACCTACAGGAACACATGGAGACTAAACAACACACTCCTGAACCATGAATGGGTCAAGGAAGAAATAAGTAAAGAAATAAAAGTATTCCTGGAACTAAATGCCAACAAGAATACAACACAACAAAACTTATGGGACACCTTAAAAGCAGTCCTAAGAGGGAAGTTTGTATCCCTGGGTGCCTACATTAAAAAACAGAAGGGGCACAAATAAATGAGTTAACACTGCAGCTAAAAACCCTTGAAATACAACAACAAAGGAACCCTAATGCAACATACAGGAATAAATGACAAAAATCAGAGCAGAAATCAATGAAATAGAAACAAAGAAAACAATACAAAAAAATCAATGAATCCAAAAGTTGGTTCTTTGAAAGAATAAACAAGATAGATAGACCTCTAGCCCAGTTAACCAAAAGAAAGAAAGAGCAACTCCATATCAATAGAATTTGTGATGAAGGGAAAAATCACAACAGACAATGAAAAGATCCAGGAAATCATACTTCAAAAACCTATACTCTAATAAATTTGGAAACCTAATTGAAATGGATGAATATTTGAAATCCTGGGAATCTCCAAATCTTAACTAAGAAGAGATTGACAGCTTAAATAAGCCCATAATATTTGAGGACATTGAAGATGTAATTAAAAATCTCCCAACAAAAAAAAAGCCCCAGTCTGGATGGTTTCATGGCAGAATTCTATAAGACATTTAAAGAGGTCCTACAACCGATGCAGGGAAGTTTCAACATATGTAAATCAATTAATATCATAAAACACATAAATGGACTGAAAGACAAAAACAACACGATCATTTCAATTGATGCAGAGAAGGTATTCAATAAAATCCAACACTCCTTCATGCTTAAAGTCGTAGAGGGAATTGGATTGGAAGGATCATTCCTCAACATTATCAAAGCCATATACAAGTAACCCACAGCCAACATCATCCTAAATGGAGAAAAGTTAGAAGGATTACCTTTAAAGTTAGGACCTGGACAAGGCTAACCCTGTCACCACTCCTCTTCAATATATTGCTTGAAATATTTGCTGGGGCAATAAGGCAAGAAAAGGAGTATAATTGGAAAAGAGGAAGTCAAACTATCAGTCTTTGAATATGATATAATAGTTTATCTAAGGGATGCTTAAAACTCAACCAGAAAACTCCTAGAAATGATTAGGAGTTTCAGTAATGTGTAGGGACACAAAATTAACCTAGAAAAATCTATAGCCTTTCTTTACACCAACAACAAGCAACTAAAGAAGGAATACAAGGAAACCTCCCCAATCACAATAGCTTCAAAAACAGTAAAATATATAGGAACAAACCTAACCAAAGACATCAAAGATCTCTACAACAAAAATTATAAACCCCTGAAGAAGGAGATTTGAAATGACATCAGAAGATGGAAAGACCTCCCATGCTCATGGATTGGAAAAATTAATATAGTAAAAATGTCCATTCTACCCAAATTAATATACAGATTTAATGCAATCCCAATTAAAATCCCTAAGACTTTATTCGCATGCTTGGAAAAAAAATCCTTAAATTCATGTGGACAAACAAAAGACCCTGAATAGCCAAAGCAACCCTGAGTGAAAAGAGCAATACAGGGTGGATCTCTGTGCCAGACTTTAAACTATATCACAGGGATAAAGTCTTAAAAACAGCCTAGTACTGGCACAAAAACAAACCCATAGACCAATGGAACAAAACTGAAGATCCAAACATAAGCACATGCATTTCAGCCACCTCATATTTGACAAGGGGGCCAAAAAGACTCAATGGAGGAAAGACAGCATCTTCAGCAAATGGTGTTGGCAAAACTGGATCACCACTTGTAGAAGAATAAAATTAAACCCCTACCTCTCGCCCTGTACAAAAGTCAACTCCAAATGGATCAAACACCTCAATGTGAAATCCAAGATGCTGAAGTCACAGAAGAGTAAGTTGGCAGCAACCTACAAGACATAGGCTTGAGAAAATACTTTCTAAATCAGACAGCAGCTGCACAGGAAACAAGGTTGACAATTGATAAGAGGGACCTTATAAAACTCAAAAGCTTTTGTACAGCAAAAGAAACAATCAGGGAAGTGAAGAGAAAACCCCCAGAGTGGGAGGAAACCTTCACTGCTCATACATCTGACAGAATATTAACTTCCAGAATATATAAACTACTCAAAAAAAAATGAAGAAAACAAATGACTCACTCAAAAGATGGAGTAAAGAGCTGAACAGAGAATTCACAAGTGAGGAAATAGAGATGGCAGAGAAACATCTTAAAAAGTGTTCAACATTGCTAATAATTAAGGACATGCAAATCAAAACCACTTCAAGATATCATTTTGTTCTGATAAGGCTGTCTAGGATCAGGAAAACAAATGGTACCAAATGCTGGAGAGGTTGTGGCAAAAGGGGAACAGTCATTCACTTCTGGTGGGAATGCAAACTTGTACAACCATTATAGAAGGCAGTGTGGAGAACCCTTAAAAGACTTGGAATGAGCCTACCACCTGACCCAGCCATACCACTTCTGGGTATATATCCACAAGATGCATCCTACTGCAAAGATACATGTACAGTCATGATTATAGCAGCTCTCTTCACAATAGCGAAGAGCTGGAACCAAACCAAGTGCCCCTCAACTGATGAGTGGATAGAGAAATTGTGGTACATCTACACAATGGAATTCTATGCAGCGGTAAAGAAAGATGATATCACGAAATTTGCAGGTAAATGGATGGAATGTTAAGTGAAGTAACAGTCCCAGAAAAACAAAAGATGAATGGTATCCCTCATCTGTGGATGCTAGCATGAAGTACCTAGTTCTAAGGCCAACTGAGTAATATTAATGCTATATTTCCCACAATCTGAACACAACTGTGCTTTTATATTTTGAATCCCTGGACAGGTCCTAAAACTAACCTACTACTTATTTTCAGACTATGGATTTTTGGTATATGATGGTGGGCAGGTATTCATATTACAGTGTAACATGAAGTTAAAATGGAAAAAGGTGAATCAAGAAATATGATATGGAAATAACAGTTTGTTTTTCAGAAGATACAATCTTAGTATAGGTGTGATATATCAGGCTTTCTGGGTGCTTAATGATTTTACTTAATGCCCATACCAATTTGGCTGAGGGACCTAAGAGATAACTTTGTTCCTTGCCCTCAGAGGTCAACTAAGTCTCAGGGGAATATGCATGGGGGCATCTCCTGAAATGTCCTGCAAATGTGAGTCACCAGTCTTCCCTGTGTGGGGAGGTCTTAGAGATCCACTGATGGGACTCCAGCCAGTGTCCACCCTATAAAGAGTAAAGTCTGCTCATGCTTCACAGAGAGACGCCTGGTCTAGCAAGACCTAACTGTATCCTCGAGTGGATGAAACTGGTGGTTAAAAAAAACAAAAGGAGCCAGGGGCTACCCCTCTCCCCCCAAAAAAACCCGAGTGACCCTTGAGGACCAGATCCTCAACTGACCTTGAGAAAACAGAAACCTTGGTTAATCTGGGCTGTGTGGCCTTAAGCATCCAAAAAGGAAAGTATAACCATAAATAATCAATAAATTCTGAGAAACTGTATTTCAAATATAAAACCTTCAAATCTTCAATGCCAGATGGAGACTACGGAGATGCCCAGTGTGTGGACTGAGTGGTTACTGGGATTTCAGCCTCTTCAGAGAGTAGACTGCCATTGTTTGACTACACATGCTGTGTCATGGAGGCCAGCGCAGGAAGATCAAGACAGGACACATGCTTGCTGAACCTCATTTGGGTGACCAAGGGGGGGGTACCCCAGTGTGGAGCACAGGGGCATGATTGATGGTGTTTGGGTTTGCCAAGTAGGAACCTCAAGAACTTCCTTGGGGAAAACATGACATCTTTTGGTAAAAAAA
The DNA here is from genome assembly GCA_009823505.1 of Rhizomys pruinosus. Classification (NCBI taxonomy): domain Eukaryota; kingdom Metazoa; phylum Chordata; class Mammalia; order Rodentia; family Spalacidae; genus Rhizomys; species Rhizomys pruinosus. The sequence goes on from VZQC01009814.1 coordinate 556,581, forward strand.
GGATTATATTTAACAGTTAAAAATATTTTGTAAAATAATATTTTCTCTTTTTATTGATACATGTTACAACCATTCACAACTTATCTTTATGTAATCCTACAGTGTGTTCTATCATATAGGAATACTAATATTCATATTCTAGAAAAAAAGAGAAAACCTAGTTATACTTCTTTTTTTTAATTTAATTTTTATTGATGCTTTGTGCATTTCATACATCATTTTCCAATTCAGATCAGGCATATTTCCCTTTCCCTTCCCCCCCACCCCCACCCCATCCCAGATCATGCATTCTGCCATAACTGTCCTGCATCTTTCTCTCAGGTTTTTTTTTTTTTTCATTTTTTAGCTATAAGGGAATACACATCCATGAGTTACAAGCATCCTTCATGAAAAACCTATCTGCAGCTGTTGTGCCCAAACGCCCCAAAGCCCCACATCCAGTGGGGGGTGACAGGTTGTTTTATGTCATTAAGTCTCGATCAAATGACGTAGTGCCAGGACTACATACTTCTTTTTTTATAAGCATCAACTCTACTGTTAAAAGTGTAATCTCAAATGTAATTGGAATCAACCTAGTAGTTTTATTTTCAGATTTGTATATACTTTGATTAGTGGGTGGCGAGTGTATTATATGCATAATTTTGGAATAATATCAAAATCAATTGGGAATACATAAAACCAAAGAGTAGAACCAAACACCATCAAAAACTGACCAGAAAACTTTGTAAACCATGTGCACAGAAAAGGCTAAAAATAAGCACTAGAAGAAAAAGAATGCAAACAGACAGTAACTGGGTGTATGGACAAAATCCATGAGCTCTGACGGGTGGGGGGGGCACAAGGGGTGGGCATGGATGGGGGAATGAGTAATGTTAATAATGTAGGAAATGTTGCTCATTAAAAAATCCTTTACCAATAAAAACAAAAAACAAAAGCAAAAACAAAATTCCTTTAAAAAAACTGGACACCAACACTGTTTAGAATCTGGTGAGAGAAACTCACTGCCTAGATTCCTGGTCTTAAGGACTTCTAGTCTGATCCACCTAAATCTGCACCCTGCTATACGAGAGGATAGTCCATGGCATTAAGTAGTCTGAGAATTTTAATTTGAGTCAGGACTCCCATATGATTAGGAAAGTGCATTAGTTTTGAATAAAACGTATATAAATTACTAGCTTGTTAACTTACACCATTTAGACATTTACGTAAGTAGTCTTTGGAACTTTATTTACTCTCTTGAACCAGATCCTGCAGGTTTACTTGTCACTAGTCCTTTGCAGCAGATGGATTCAGTGGATCAGACAATGGACTCTGGTCCTAGCTTTCCCATTGTTTAATTGGGTACTTTTAATTCTGAGGTTTTTTGTTTGTTTGATTTGTTGTTGCTTGTTTTGAGGAGATTGGACACAATGAACTAAAGTTCCTTTCAGCTCTCCCAGCAATTGGAGCCTCAAAGAACAGGCAACTTTCTTGACTTTGGGGGTCCAGTGGGCCCTTTAAATCCTTTTAAACTACCAGAGCAGATCCTCAATATATAATATACAATGCTCTCAAGAACTCATGCATGTGAACATGACTTTGATCTTATTTGTAATTGAACTTTCAACAATTTCCTACACACGTTTAAGATAATAGCTTCTGATCTCCTCAAAACTTCACCCAACTATTGATGGGTATCCACTATTAAAGTGATTGTCTTATGTCTTCTGGTAGGTTTCCACCCTAGGATACCACTTCACTGTCTGCTGGTGATTGGTTCTGCCTTTGGGCTCCTGCCTTGTACCCGAAGCCTCTGTAACAGGTATCATGCAGTGTGTGTTGAGATGCCATCTCTAAATTTTTCTTACCAAGACTAGCATCTGTGCAGAGAGCTGCAGCCATTGTATACTGATAAGAATAGGGATGTCCTCTTCCTTTCTCTTCATGTAATTTTCTACTTTGTCCCTTGGTTATGAGGGCAGAGACACATATGCCCCCCTCTCTTATAGAGTATAATTCAAAAGCTCTGTTTCTCTCAAAAAGGCTTGGACACAGAATCCAAAGATCACAACACAGTCCTTTACAACAGCCTCAAAGTCTGTCTTCTTAGGCACTAATATCTGTATGCCCTTTTCTCACATGAATATCATGATTCTATCCATTACCAATCCACTAACAGTCATACTATATATGAGAATGCAACTGGGAAAATACAAGTGAAAAAATGCATGAGTTACATACATGGATAGTAAGATATTAGGTTAACTTTCCAAATATCTCAGAAATTCATTTTGGCACACATTACTTATGGATATCACCTGTGTTTTTAGGATTTAAGGAATGTTTCTTACAGTTTTGAGAGCTGAGAAAATATGATATTCTGACAATCAGGCTACACATTTATATGTGTTATCATACTGATTAATTTAAGTCATGGGTTGTTAAATTATTTTCTGTAGTGGGAAAATAGTAAAAATAAAAATAGATTATTTTTAACTTTGGAAGTCACAATGTGTTCGTCATACTATTTTTTTTTCTGAAGCATAAGTGAATGAGTGTGTGTTCTAATAAAATTTTATCTAAAATAGATGACAGGCATAATTTGGATAATAAGGTATAATTTTATGATTTATGAAACTCATTATGTTTGAACTATTTAGATCTTCCTCCAACAGAGAAGTATAAACTTTAGAGGCTAATCAATTCACCCAATATGTCAAGATCAGAATTAGGATTTTGGAACTAAATAATCTAATTATTGAGTTTACAATATTTAGTGCTGAGTCATTTCTGGCCTTCTAAAGTAAGTTACAGACCACTCTAATATGGAATGCTTAAGGTGAGATCTCGCTGTAAACCTGGATTTTGTGAGAGCTGGATATGGACCTCAGTTGTTAAAGAAAATAGAAGTGGGGTTACAGAGATGGCTCAGTGGATAAGAGCACTGGCTATTCTTGCAGAGGACCAGCATTCTATTACCAGCACCCACTTGGTGGATAACAACCATCTATAATTCCAGTTTCAGGGGATCTGATGTCCTCTTCTGTCATCTACAGGCTTTTCACAACAAAGGTGCACTTAGAAGCAGGCAAAACACTCATACACATAAAATAAATACATTTAAACAAAAGAAAAGCCAGTCTCAGTTTTTAACCATCAACTTGTGCTTTGAAATATCACAAAAGTGTAATATAACTTTTATGCTAACAAGCCTTAATTAGAAAATTACAGTATTCATGAATTTTAAACATTATAATGTGATTTCACTTACTATTCATTAATTTCATTTCCAATATGCCCCCTAAACCAGCTCTACCTTTCATTGGGAAGTCATAATTGAGTAATATAAATGGTAATGATAATTCTATTAGCAACACATGTATACACTGTATTCTAAACCACCCAATCTTCTAAGCACTTAAATATATTAACTCATTTAGCCTTCACAGTAACCATTGCACAACAAAAGAACAAAGAAAAAATATAATAAACAAAAATACAAACCAAAACCCGAGACCTAAGGTGTTAAACTGTTGTGCCAAGGGCAAAATACTTGTAAAGGAGCCTAGCTAAGATTTTAATACAGGCAGTTTGGCTTCAAAGTCCATGTATTTTTGAGACGGGGTCTCCCTGTATCTCTAGCTGGCCTAGAACTTGCTGTGTAGACCATGCTGGCATCCTCTCAAAAAGATATGCCTATCTCTGGCTTCTGAGTTGTTGGGATTAAAGGTACATGACACACCTAGCTTAAAAATCTATATGTTTTAATTGCCATACCTCAAAGAAGATGTTAAAATACACTAAAATACAGTAAAAATGCAAACATTTGTTTGGTCACCTGTGCTGCAGTGTGCCACATTCTCCTTGTTTGGTGACTTGTAACATTCATTTAGCATGAAGGGTTGGGAATCCCCAAAACTAGTCTATTTTGTTCACTACTAATACTGGTAATCTGTGAAAATGTTAGATTTCATTCCCCTGAGATAGTTTATACAAGAGGTCACTAGAGCACGTGTGGTATTGGGAGAAGAGAATGGATCATAGGACATGTTGAGAATTCCCAGGTATATGATGTGGTCATTGGCATTTGGATATGGTCATTGGCATGATCCTTTATTGCCTTACAGTTTTCTGTTTCTAATGCTCTCTCTTGAAACTTTTCACCCTCCAAAGATGTATCAGTTAGTGTTTCTGAACACCCATGTCTCCTCAGCATTTGCCAATTCCTTTTACGCAGTCTACCTCTTACTGGTAGCAAATGTGCCTAAGTCTAAGCAGCCTCTGAGGCCTCCGGATCCCTTTATGTTCTAACAATTCACTAGATGGATGTTCTGGGAAATGAAGAGTCCCTGGGTGCAATTTCTGCACTATGACTGACAGCACTGAGAGGTTGTATATAATAATCCAATACCCTGACTCTTAGTTCAGAATGATTTTGATGCATGTGTGTTGAACATACAAAGACATTTTCTTGTTATTATTCCATAAACAGTACAGTGCATCAACTGTTTATATTACATTATATTAATTATTAGTAGTAATCTAGAGATGGTACTGAAAGTATATATAAGAATATATGGGTTCTGGGGCTGGAGAGATGGCCTAGCGGTTAAGAGCGCCGACGCTCTTGCAGAGGACCCGGGTTTGATCCCCAGCACCCACATGGCGGCTGAGAACCGTCTGAAACTCCAATTCCAGGAGAACTCCAGTTCCAGGGGAATCCGACACCCGCTTCTGACCTCCGCGGCATTGTGCGACACGGGTGCACAGACTTGCATGCAGACAGTACATTCATACACATACAGAAATAAATAAAAATTAAAAAAAAAAGAATATATGGGTTCTATGTATCTTACTATTCTGTTGCCATGATAAAACACCATGATTAAGGCCACTTATAGAAGGAAGAGTTTATTGGGCTTAATTCTGGAGGGATAAATGTCCATCATGGTAGGGCAGGCATGGCAGGAGACAGCCAGACCAGAAAGCTGAGTGATCACATCTTCAAGCATGCACAGAAAGCAGAAAGAGCAAAGCTGGGAATAGGGTAGTCTATAAATTCTCAAAGGCTGCTCCCAGTAGGGTACTTCCATCAGCAAGGCCATACCTCCTAAACCTCTCCAAAAAGCACCACCAACTTGGGACCATATGCCAAATGTTCAAACACTTGAGAGCCTATGGGGGACATTTTCATTCAAAATACCACATTTCCATTTTTTTCCCTATGGGAGTAGAAAGGGGTTTCTGGAATCCCTTCTCAGATTCTGAGGAACACCTGTAAGTAACGAGATTTATTCTAAGGAATATTCTGTTCAATTGTGTGGGCTGGCAAGTGCCTGAAAACTATAAGCTGGCCCATTAAGAATGACAGGCTTTCAGACAGAAGCCAATGCCTCCATCCACTAGTAGAAATTCTTCTTTAAGGAAATTTCACTTTTGCTCTTGAAGGCCTTCATTTGATTGAGTCAAACCCACCTACATTATCTAGAATAATCTTCCTTACCTAAAATTATCATTTTATAGACATTAATCACATCTGTCAGATACGTTTACAGTGACACTTAGATTTCATTGAATGACTGGAGAAAATGGACTAGCCCTTACTGATTGCCTTCTTTTCCTTGTCTCACTTCCCTATAAGTATTTTCTTGAATTTCATTATTAAATACATAATATGTATTTGAATTCTTGTCTTAGGATAATTTTCTTCGGGATACCAAACGCAAATAAGAAAAATCATGTTTTCATCTATTGTTATTAAAACTGTTTGTAAAAGAAAACTTAGAAGATTATAACTCACTGGGGCAGTAAGGATGGCTCAGTGGTTAAGAACAGGTATTGCTCTTGAAGAGAACAACAGTTTGAGTTCAAGAACCCACATGAGCACCTTATGTCCACCAGCTCCAGGTTATCTAATGTTCTCTTCTGGTCTCCATGGGCACTCCCACACACATATGCAAACATACCACCACCAACAACAACCATAAAACCACCATCACATATACACCACACATATACATAATTAATATAATAAATTTTAAAAATCAATTATAACTCCCAACTGAATTAAATTCTAATTAAAAATGACCTTCACCCAAGATAAGGACATTTCAAGCATTAGTTCATACAGAGTGCACTCTGCTAAGTGTGAGAAGGGCATGCTACAGATTTTATTTAATTATACTGAAAGCATTCATGCTTTCCAATTTACCTACAGTTACAGACATTTAGTTTTTAGGAAATTAAGAAACTTCTTTATTGCTCCAATAGTCTGTCTAAAATCAATTGCAAATGATATTATTCTCTGATACAAATACAATGGTTACAACTCAGTTTTAGGGAACATGCTCAAATTCTTTACTCTGTCACTCAAACAATAAATGGCATGGCCTACTATTCACCTTTGTCATTCTTACTGCCTCCCATGCTCCAAACAGAGCCTGTACTTCTCAGACTGTAATACCTCCACCTCTCAGCAGATTCCTCATATGACCTTTGATATAAATTTACTCAGCAATCCTTACTGAGCCCAGGTCTGTGCTAGCTAATTGCTATGTTTATTTAACAGTCATTATGTTTCCCGCTTCAGGAAGATTTCTCTCTCCTCCCAATGTCTTTATCCAGATTAGGTGTGTCCTTGCTGTATAGTATCTATCTTATATCTCTATGACAGTGATGCTAGTAGAATTGCCTGACTCCCACCTGAGGCCTACTTCATTGTTCAGTGCCTGGTGGAAGATAGCCAAGAAATGTTTGAAACTGAGTGGACTCAGTCAACCCCTTGAGATGGAAGGACCTACAAATTACTTGTATTTTAAATGCTACTATTTTCATAGAGTCTTTATCATCTCCAACATGGAGCTGGGAAATCAACATTTTCTCCTAGATAGAATAAATATCTTTCACACATGTTGCTTTCTTTTATATTGCCATCATGGTTCAAATCCCCAAAACACAAAAGAAGTTTATTATGGCTATCAATGTGCAAACTAAATTTCATGAATAAGAGTTCCATTTACCAAGAAGAACCCTGAGGAGGATTTTCTGGAGAAAATATGGCATGAAGGAAAAGACACTGAGTAATTAGTTACCAGTTTTTCAAATCATCCACTGGAGTTTTTCATTTTGCTTTGAAATCACTGGTAATAAAAGAGTTCCAATTGGTAGATATTCAGATAAAACCTTAAAAAGTTGGTAAATCAGCAGATGGCTCTTTCAAGGCATTATCTGCACATATATGACCCAATGGTTGTTTTCTAGCTCCCTTGACCCTTCTTTTCCTGGGGAGAGAAGCTATTTGTACAGGATAAGTATCAGTAAAGGATAAGTATCTGTAAAAGATAAATATCAGTACTTATCCTAAATTTGAGCCCTAACCTGCCATGTGCTGTTTGAATGTGTATAGAGAAGAAAGGATGAAGATTCCTTTACCACAGAGTCTAAATACCTAAGTTAATCATACAAAGAGAAGAAAATTTGGCTCATTCTTAGTCTGAATGATATTTTGTTTTCAATTTTCCTAATGGGCCTAATAAAAATCACAGTAATTGCTTCTGTTCATCAAGCCCAATTGACCAGCACTGCACTAAGATGTTTACATATGTGATATGCCATATTCACTATCAGCACCTTGTGGTGATTCCGTGAGATTTGATTTCTAGATAACAAAAACTGGTCACAAAGGAATGAATCAAGGGCAGCTTCAGGAGCTTTTTATAGAATGACTTTGCTGAAAATTGGATTTTAAAATAGACAGATAACATGCATTTTCTCCCATATGTGGACTGTAAATGTGTGTGTGTGTGTGTGTGTGTGTGTGTTTTGTGTATGCATAAGTCATGAAACTAGAAAGAGTACCAGAAGAAGAAGAAATCTCAAGGAAGGGGGCATAAACAAGTGCATAATGGAAGGTGTATGGCATGAAATCAGAAGGGAGAACTGGGAGTAGGTAAAATGGACCAACAAAGGAGAGTTTGAGGTATGGGACAACAGAGTGAGTGGGGGGTGGATAAGAACAATATATTGCTATATATGAATGCAAATGTAATAATGAAGTCCCTTACTCTGTATGATAAAAAGTTATTTTAATTTTTAAGTCTGACTTCTGCTCAATTTGCTTTAATTCTGAACATATGTCTCTACACTGATAATTAAAAAAAAATCTTGATAATGGTGACTCTGACTTGAGTTTACTGAGGTCCTATTAATGAAGCATGTTTTTTCATTGAACTAACCAAATGATTGAAACTCATTGCAATCTGCATCAAAGCCAACTGCAGTGCTGGCCCATGTTTTCTTAAGGCTGAGTCTCAACCTTGCTTTCCAAGTTCATTCTAGTAATTGTGATATTGACTGGGAACTGACATGGAAATGAGAGCTGGATTCTGTCTTGACCACCACTGCCTCTTTTCCACTTGTGAATCCAGCTCACCTTTTATCCAAGTCTACTCTGACAAATCTCTTGATGTTATTGGCTGCCTGTCATCTGCTTTTTCCATTGATAAGTCAGTGCCCTAAGCACCTGGCTCCAATTACCTCCTATCATTCAACTTAACACTCCATATCTGATTCTGTATCCTTCCTCTGCTTCTCTTCAATATTACACTATTTCGCAGGCAGATCGTTGTGAGTTCAAGGCCAGCCTGGTCTACAGAGTGAGTTCCAGGACAGCTGGGGCTACAGGGAGACCCTGTCTCGAAAAGACAAAAAAAAAAAAAAAAATTACACTATTTCATAAGCACATGGCCCAACTTTGCAGGGGATGNAAGGAAAGAAGAAAAGAAAAAAGAAGACAAAAGAAAAGAAAAAAAAGGAACTACCACTATAACAGCTGGCTCCAACAAATGAATCACTCAGAAAAACAAACAACAAAAAAAAAAAAAAAAAAAAAAAAAAAAAAAAAAAAAAAAAAAAAAAAAAAAAATAAAAGGAAAAGAAAAGAAAAGAAAAAAAAAAAAAAAAAAAAAGGGGGGGGGAAAAGAAAAAGAAAAAAAACAAAAAAAAAAAAAAAAAAAAAAAAAAAAAAAAAAAAAAAAAAAAAAAAAAAAAAAAAAAAAAAAAAAAAAAAAAAAAAAAAAAAGATCTCTTACAGGGAAGGAATGGTGAATTAGAAATAAATATAATGATACAAACCCATGATTAAACCCATCCTTTTTTACGGTAACATTTTTTGTATTTTTGAGACAGGGTCTCCCTTTAGTCCCAGCTGGCCTGGAGCTCGCTCTGTACACCAGGCTAGCCTTGAACTCACAGAGATCCACCTGCCTCTGCCTCCTGAGTGCTAGAATTAAAGGCGTGTGCCACCGTGCCCAGCTAGTACAGTAACTTTTAAAACATTAAAATTTAAAAATTTAAACAACAACCAGTGCTTTTAACCACTGAGCCATCTCTCCAGCCCCAGGATATCCACTTTTTAAAAAAATTTATTTACTTCTGTATGTGTATGAATGTACTGTCTGCATGCAAGTTTGTACACCTGTGTCGTGCAATGCTGAAGAGGTCAGAAGAGGGTGTCGGATATCCCTGGAACTGGGTCTCCTGGAATTGCAGTTTCAGACGGTTCTTGGCTGCCATGTGGGTGCTGGGGATCAAACCCGGGTCCTCTGTAAGAGCGGCCGACGCTCTTAACCGCTAGACCATCTCTCCAGCCCCAGGTATCCACTTTTAAAACAGATATGTTAATTAATGACAAACTAAGAAATGAAGACTTCCATTAAGATAACTAAAGTACAAATTTAGAACTCCTAAAGTATTTTTACTTACCTCTCTTGAGACCCACAAGTTCTGTCAGAGTTTTATTTCATTTTAGTTTAGTCGAATTTAGTTTAGTTCTTATGTGTGTATGTACATGAGTGTATTGCCTGGATGTATGTAAGAGCACTCGTTTCGTTCAATGCCTGAAGACGTCAGAAGATCTAGGAGTTGAGAAGAAGATGGTGTTGGATCCCCTAGAACTGGAGTTACAGATGGTTGTTAGCCACCAATTGGGTGCTTGGAATTGAGCCTGGGTCTTCTGAACTGTGGTACCATCTCTCCAGCCCCAACTGTGTGTCATAGTTAAACATCAATATATCTTAAACATTGAATTTCTCCATTCAGACTATATAGTCCATGAAAACAAGGTTTAATTTATATAGCTTTAATTCATGTATTTTATTTTGTTTATTATTTTTATCTTATGAGTGCATTGCCTACACATACATAAGTGCGCCTATGCCATACAATGCCCATGGAAGTCAGAAAAGAACATCTGATCCCCTGGAACTGGAGTTATGGACAGTTGTTAGCTGTCATGTGGGTTCTGGGAAACAAGCCCAGGTGCTCTGTAAGAGCAGTCAATGCTCTTAAACATTGAGCCATCTCTCCAGCCAAATATTGGTATGGGGAAGAACTTGGGAATTTCTTGAGATGAAATCCATTCACTGATTAATATAATAATATTCAAGTTAGTAAATCCACAAATATTTAGAATTTGTTGAAGGAAAGTACTCTTCAATGCAAAATATCACTACTAATTTAAATAATATACAGAATGTAGTATATGCTGAAGTATGATCTGACATGATCTGGTTTTCTAAAATGTATATAATCTTTGAAACCATAAAGTTAAACAGAGTCTAACTGTGAAGTATTGTCCATTAAAAACATTTATTTTATATTAAAATGCTCAAGGTTCAATATCAGCAGTGAATGAGTATTGAAATTCAGGTAAAATGTGAATTGAACTGTAGGAAGTGTGATTGACTATACAATACATGAGTACAAATTCATAGATTATGTGTGTTGCAATATTGACTTGTTTTACCTGAGTCATTTATTTGGGGGCAAAAAGAAATTCTGCCATTATATCTGTGAAGTTAATCAAACACAGTTGTATGCCATATAACGACAATACTGTCAGCTTCTAATCAATTACAAATAAGAAATGGCTCTCTGTGCTACCATTCCCATAAGTGGGCTTATTTTCCTAACCATAATCACCTGAATGATTTGTAATTTAAAGCCCTAATTTTCTGTCTTCCTTTTCATAAACCCTTTTATAGTAGGCACAGCACACTCTGGCAGGTAAGTAATGTATTGTACGGTTGGTACAGGCAAAGATTATTTCATTAATTACAAAAGAAAACTATATAAAAGATGCGATCCATTTTTCTAAATCTGTAGGAAGGGCATAAGTGGCCATTTAAAAATACTTGGGTGCACACAAATTTAACTTAAGCATTTGCATGCAATTTTACATGTACAGAGATTTAAACAGCAGATGCTTTCCTATCCCTCTTACACTAATTACTGCTCTCAAAAAGCATCTGTGTTGGGACTGGAGAGAGGGCTCAGCAGCTAAGAGCCCTGGGACCTAGGTTTGAGTCCCAGCACCACAAGGTGGCTAACACCCATGTGTAACTCCATTTCCAGAGGAATCCAATGCCCTCTTCTGACTCCATGGGTATCGCATGACACAGTGCACTTACACAAATGCAGGTAATACAGTCATACACATAAAATAAAAGTAATAAAATACTTTTAAAGCAACCAGTTCCCTGATAGTACTCCTATATTAAGCCCCTACCTCCCAGGGCTCAGAGACCATTGCAGAAGAGGTGTTACAACACTGTAAGAGCCAGGAGTGGTGGATGAGCACAAGGAAAGAGAGTTTTCCAGGTGGCTAGGAGCTTGATGAAATGAACTTACAGCAATGATGACAGCACAAGACACATGAAAAATCAAACCAGACAAAAACCCAGCACAGAACTTGGGGAATGAGCAAGAAGCCTCAAACTTAGCTAAGGAACTGTTGCCAGCTGATTGCTGCTAGGTGAGGGAGAGTTGTTCTTTAAAGGGAGTGACACTGGATAGGATGCCCAGGCACCTGGTGGATGACCTCACACTGAGCAACATATGGGGACAGAAAGTTGATTCAGTAGGCCTTAACATATATTACAGAATGGATGAAAGCTGATGGGAGACCTATGTGGACTACAGATAGAAGATGGGTTCTAAATATGATCAAGATATATTTTATGAAATGCACATTCAAGAAAAATATATATTGAAAAATGAAAGCAACCACTTCCAGTTACATTGCTGTTTTCTCCCTAGATTATCCCAACTGCTACTTCTGATTATTTTTTTTTTGTTTTCAATATTATCTATCGACTTTCTACCTTCAAAGATGAAGATTCAGCTCCCTTAGTCACTCCCTTTCCACTACTGGAGAATAATAACTTTTTACCACTCTTATTTGAAATACATTCCTGTCATCAAAATGAGATTAAGGAAAGAAAGACAAACAGAAGTCTATTAGCATGTATATATAAGAGATTCAGAGATTGAATAGTTTCAAAGAGGTGGTTTGAATTTCTATGTAATAGTATCTGAAACAAATAATTGTAATTGCTAAGAATTGGCCAGAGAAAGGAAGAGGATTTTTATTCTCCAAGGACAACCACTTATAAGAAAGGTATATAAGTGGCAGGTAGAAACTATGGAAGTGGCATAACTTGGAGGCAAAGCTTGCTACATCTCTATTTCTCTAGTACCAGGACAAGAAGGGCATAGAGTTACCTTCAGTGGTTAAGCATTGTTTTCCCTGATAGAGGAAAGAGCAGGATATCCTCAGTCTTAGAAAAATTGTGTTTTTAGGCAAAGGGAGACAAGGCAAAGAGCTCTCCAGTATCTAATTCTTCTTAATTGTTCTCAGCTGAACTAGCCTCCATATTTAGGAGAGGGTTATTCTATTCATTCCCCTCCCTCCATTTCAACTAATTGCTACTTTTCCCACCTTAATTTTTGTTAAGATCAGGTTTCCATATTACATTATTATTCCAAATTTTACGTGATGGATTGAACTGTTTAATTGCCTTAGTGATATTTAGTTTCTTATGGAACTGTATTTTTAAATTTCCTTGGAATTAATGGTTCTTTTGTTCTGTCTGTCTGTGTGTGTTTGTGTCTCTTATGACACTTATTTTTTCTTTGTGTGAGCTTTTTCAGAGCTGACTTTAAAAGGGAATAAAAGTAGGGATGCCATGATTTTGATGTTTAGATTTAGGCTTATTACTAGTGTTATCCAATGTCTTGTATCTCTGAGGTCAAATTTTCTCAAGTATATTTTCTTTACAAAGTATGTGCTTGTTTACTGTTTCCAATGCCACAATGCCACAATACCAAAGACTAAAGTTTGCCCAAAAGAGGTTTATGTTGGCTCATGATTCCAGATGTTCAACACCAACTGAGTACATACAGCAATTACCTTGAAATGTCAAAGTCTTGAGAAGGCACAGGGCCTTGAATAAAAGAGATAGGCAGCAAGTGTCATCTCTCCCTCTTCTTATAAAGCCACAAGGGATTACCCATAGGGATTCTATGAAAGTAATTAATGAAGGTATAACTGTGGAAATACAAACCTGGGCCAAAAATGAAAACAGAAAGTAAATTGAAGGGAAGCAATATACATCTCTCAATAATAACCTTAAATATTAATGGTCTGTACTCTCCAATCAATAAACACAGACTGAGAGAATGAATTAAGAAGTTGAATCCATCTTATTGTTGTATGCAAGAAATAAGTCTCACCTTCAAGGAAACCCATTACCTTTCACCCTCTTATGGTGAAAGGATGGAAAAAATTAATCCAAGCAAATGGTACCAAAAAGCAAGCAGTAGTTGGTATTCTAATATCAGACAAATAGACTTCAAAGTAAAACTAATCAGAAGAGATTAAGAGGGTCACTACATCCTTATCAAAGGAACAATTAACCATGAAGATTTCACAATCATCAATATATACACACAAAGTCTGGTGCACTGACTTAAAATTCTGCCAGACTTCAAGGCACATATTAATCCCAACACACTAATAGTGTGGATGGGCCAACTGGACAAAGAATAAACAAAGAGACATCTGAACTGAACAACTGATACACCGAATGGACCTAACAGACATCTACTGAATACTCCACCCAAATACTTTCTACTGGGCATGCCATGGAACATTCTCCAAAATCAGCAATATACTGGGATACAGAGCAAACCTCAACAAATACACAAAAAATGAAATAATTCCATTCCGTGCATTGTATCAGACCACAGTGCAATTAAACTTAATATTCACACCAGAAAGAGCCCCACTACCTACAAGAACTCATGGAGACTAAACAACACACTCCTGAATAATGAATGGGCCAAAGGAGATATAAAGAAAGAAATAAACATATTTCTGGCACTAAACAAAAAGGATGATAGAAAACAACAAAACCTTTAGGACACTTTAAAAGCAGTCCTGGGCTGGAGAGATGGCCTAGCGGTTAAGAGCGCCGACTGCTCTTGCAGAGGACCCGGGTTCGATCCCCAGCACCCACATGGTGGCCGAGAACCATCTGTAACTCCACTTCCAGGAGAACTCCAGTTCCAGGAGAATCCGACACCCTCTTCTGACCTCCGTGGCATTGCACGACACGGGTGCACAGACCTGCATGCAGACAGTACATTGATACACATACAGAAATAAAAAAAAATAAAAAAATAAAAATAAAAAAAAATAAAAAAATAAAAAAAGCAGTCCTAAGAGGGAAATTTATAGGCCTAAGCATCTACAATAAGAAAACAGAAAGAGCACAGATAAATGACCTAACACTGCAAGTAAAACATTTGAGAGACAACAACAAATGAATCCTAAACACAACAGACAGGAAAACATAACAAAAATCAGAGTGGAAATCAATGAAATGGAAGCAAAGGAAACAATACAAAGAATCAAGGAATCCAAGAGCTGATTCTTTGAAAGAATAAACAAGATAGATAGACCTCTAGCCCAGTTGACCAAAAGAAAGAAAGAGCAACTCTGAATCAATAAAATTGGAGATGAAAAGGGAAACATCACAACAGATAATGAAAAGATCCAGACAATATTATGGGAATATATAATTGAAATTAAAATGAACTTTTAGAAACATCTTATTCTATTAACGAAATGACTTGAGATTCAGGGGGAAAATAGCCATATACTCTACTAATTTTGAAAACCTAAGAGAAACGGATGAATATCTGAAATTATGGAAATCACCAAATCTTAACCAAGAAGAGATTGGCAGCTTAAACAGACCAGTAATATATGAGGAAATTGAAACTGTAATAAAAATACTCCCAACTAAAATAAGCCCAGGCCCAGATGGATTCATGGCAGAATTCTATAAGGCATTTAAAGAGGACCTAGAGTCATTATTACTCATATTACTCAAGAGGATAGAAAAACAGAGGGAAATCTCCCAAACTGCTTCTATGAAGCCACCATCACTATAATACCAAAACTAGGTAAAGATACAACCAAAAAAGAAAATTATAGACCCATTTAATTAATGAATGTAGAAGTAAAAATTCTCAAAAAAATACTTGCAAACCACATACAGGCACCCATCAAAAAGATCATCCATCATGACCAAGTTGGATTCATACCAGAGATGCAGGGAAGGTTCAACCTACATAAATCAATAAATGTCATAAAGTACATAAATGGACTGAAAGAGAAAAAAAAAAACACGCTCATCTCAATTGATGCAGAAAAGGACACATTTATCTAATCTTAATTCACGTCCAAAAGGTGTCACTCCTGGACAACAGTCAAATTAATTTTCCCCTTTAATATTTTAAAATAAGATTAAATTTCTATATGTGAGCCTAGGGCATCATATTGACACTAGAGAAGGGTAATTTTTCTGCTATTTGCCACGGACCAATGAATATTTTTAACTTTTTCTTAATTATTATTATTGTGTGTAAGTAATTTTGAGTCTTGGTCTGCATGTGCTATAGCACATGTTTCTTCCTTCTACTGTGGAATCTGGGGATTGAATTTAGGTTGTAAGACCTATATGGTAAGCTTATATACCCATAGAACTATCTTGTCTTCTCAGTTGGAAAATTAATTTTAAGTGCTGATTATTCACTCTATAAACCAAGCTTCTTCATTTAAGACCAACTTCCTATCCCATAAAACTCCCATTTTTAATGCTAAGCCTTTCCAGGGGATCTCTGGTGAAACTCCATATGTGTAATGGTTGGTGTTACTATTTAATTTGGCAGGATCTAGAGTCACCTAAAAGACAACTTTGGGACATATCTATGAGAGAGTTTCTCAACTGGATTAATGTGGGTGGCATCATTCCATGAGCTGGAGTCTTGGGGTGAAAGAAAAGGAGAAAGCAAACTGGCCACCATTGTTCTCTGCTTCTTGACTATGAACAAAATGTGATCATGTTTCTGCCAACATGCCTTCTCCAACACACAACCTGTGAGCCAAAATGAATTGTTTCCCTAAGTTATTTTTGACATATATTTTGTCTCAACAATAAGAAGAGTAACTGACATAATGTGCATGTTTGTTAGGACATGCTACCCTTGTACTATTTGTTTTCTATTTTGTACATTTGTATTACATCTATCTATCTTCTATCTATTTAACTGTGTGTATCTAATCTGTATGCATGCATGCATGCCGTGGCACACATGTGGGAGAAGGCAGCTGTTTGGCATCTATTCTTTCCCAGGGAATTGAACTCAGATTGTCATATTTAGCAACGAGTGTTTCGCCTGCTGATTCATCTCTCTGACCCCAGTTTGCAATATATATATATACATATATATTATATTATCTATATATAAGAGAAGAGAGAAGAAGAGAGAGAGAGAGAGAGTCTTTTTGCACTTCATTATTAATCAAGTTTAAACCCCCACCCCCATGGCCTCCCAACCAGATTTCATATATTTCATATATGTTGACTACTATCCAGTCAAGCATTTGTACCCAGGTGTCCCTCACTGCAAGTTTATCCATTGAAGTCTTGTCAGTCTATCTATAGTCACTTTCTTAAAGAAGATCTACTATTTCTCACCCAGCAGTAATCAATTTCCAATAGATCTTTGCCAAGGGCTGGATCTGCTGCCCATTTCTCTTGTTCTATTCTGGATTTTCTCTGATTTGTTAAGCATGGTTCTTGTGCATGCTGTTGTAATGGAAAATCAGAAACTCAAGAGACCAGCCATCAAGTAAGGCAGAGAAGGTTGAGAGTTTAAATTGACTCTAGCATACTGACATCCTGGATCATTCCATAATGGTGCCAAGGTCTAGCTCAAGCTTTTGGGGATGTTTATACTCATACGTGAGTAATGCAAGAAAAGAGCAATTAGCACACACATGCTATTTAAGTAAGTGGTTTACAGGTAATATATGGTCATGGTTGAAAAGTCTACAGGAATGGGGCAGTTTGGAAAACGAAGACTTCTATCTTGGGTAACAGCAGGGGTTAAGAGAAGTTTCCTGTTTACCTCAGCATTTTATTTTGGGACATTTCATGGTCCAAAACTGTAAGAAGCCATTTAAATTTTTCAGCAACCACCCAAAGGGTTTCATTGCCATTACATTCTAAGAGCTTTTGTATCATGAACTTTTTTATTTCCATATATTCGCTACTCTTCATCATGTTTATTCTAGAGGAAGTCTTTGGCTGTCTTGGTGAATTACCTGAACCATGAAAACCTCCACCCAGTTTCTGATAAATTTAACAAGCAAGCTTTTATCCAAGATCTTAAACAGAGAGCTAATAGAACCATTGGTACTGTTATTGGGGCTAGCCAGGGGCCCCAAAGTATGCCAAGAAACACAAATTTCCCTTTTCTCTAATCTTTACCATGTGTTTTGCATTCTATCTATTCTAGATTGATTTCCATAAAAACAACACAGATACCTCTGCTTTCCGACAGTTCTGGCATCTCTAGCCTCTGCCACAGCCAATGAAATTTACAGCTCTCAGCTGAGAAAGAAAC
The DNA here is from genome assembly GCA_009823505.1 of Rhizomys pruinosus. NCBI lineage: Eukaryota > Metazoa > Chordata > Mammalia > Rodentia > Spalacidae > Rhizomys > Rhizomys pruinosus. The sequence continues at coordinate 574,377 of VZQC01009814.1, forward strand.
TGGTCATATTTCGGGGGCGGGGGATTTCAGCCTAAACTATCTAGCTAGTTTCTACCTCCTGTTTTTATTACTCCTCCCTCTGAAGAGATAACCCTAATTGCCAATACGAAATTGGGGCACTAGTCATTCTTGCTTGTTCTATGCTGAATAGGTACCCAGGGTATGGCAACTGAGTTGCCCCTTCAGTGGGTCTATCTAAAAGACCTCAAAAAATATCTGTACTGAGAAAAGAAAGACCTTTATTGGTCACTGGGAGGAAAGGTTAAGGAGAAATAAAGGCCAGAGTGGTTTGGCACAAGTTATAGGCAGGGAAACAGAAGTCAGAAAAGGGTGAATTTTAAAATGTTCAGTTTCAAAGCCCATTAGAATTTTTTTTTATTTTTATGTTCTTTTTAATTGATATTTGGTGTATTTCATACATCATTTTTCTTTTTTTAAATTTTTTAATTTAATTTTATTTATTTCTGTATGTGTAGGAATGTACTGTCTGCATGCAGGTTTGTGCACCCGTGTCGTGCAATGCCGCGGAGGTCAGAAGAGGGTCTCGGATTCCCCTGGAACTGGAGTTCTCCTGGAATTGGAGTTTCAGACGGTTTTCGGCTGCCATGTGGGTGCTGGGGATCGAACCCGGTTCCTCTGTAAGAGCGGTTGGTGCTCTTAACCGCTAGGCCATCTCTCCAGCCCTTCATACATCATTTTTCATTCCAATTTGGATACATTCCCCTCTCCCTGCCCCTCCCCCACCATAGTTTATGCATTCTGCCATACATGTCTTACATCTTTCAGTCTTTCCAAGGATTTTTTTCTGCAGAGGCTTGTTGTTTTGGGCAGAATTTACCTGTATCAGTCAGTTCTTTTACCCAGTCCTTATATTGTTGTTGTTCCCTCCCCTTTGTATTGCTGCAAATTATGCCTATATAAACAGCACATACATATCAAAATTATGACCTCTGGGAATAAACTGTTAATTCCAAAATATGTTTTGTGGTTCACATTTTTCCCTTTAGTTTTATATTACTCTAAAATATTAATGCATATCTTCCGCCCATATACTGTAATTACAATGGCTGAATATAAGTGGTAGGTCAATTCTAGAGCCCATTAAGAGATTCACATTATAACAGCACAATTGCTTTCAGATACAAGGGAATATAATAATAATGTTGTTCAGCTTGCTTGTCAACAGGGGATTTGGTGTTGGCATCCACAAATGAGGGAAATACATTCGTCTTTTTTTTTTTTCCTGAGACTGTGTTATTTCACTTAGTGTAATGGCTTCAAGTTTCATCCATTTACCTTCAAAGTTCATGATGTCATCTTCCTTTACCACTGCATATAACTCCACTGTGTAGATGTACCACATTTTTTTTTTATCCATTCATCAGATGAGGGGGATTTGTGTTGGTTCCAGCTCTTCGTTATTGTGAAGAGAGCTGCAATAAACATAGCTGTGCATGTATCTTTGAAGTAGGATGCGTCTTGTGGGTATTTACCCAGGAGTGGTAGGAATGGGTCAGGTGGTAGTCTCATTTTGGGTCTTTTAAGGATTTTTCACACTGCTTTCCACAGTGGTTGTGGGAGTTTACATTCCCACCAGCAGTGGATGAGTGTTCTCCTTTCCCCATAACCTCTCCAGCATTTAGTGTCTTTTGTTTTCTTGATCTTAGCCAGCCTTATAGTAGTGAGAAGATACTTTAGAGTGGTTTTAATTTGCATTTCCTTAATTATTAATGATGTTGAACATTTTTTTTTATTATTTATTTTTGCATGTGTATGAATGTATTGTCTGCATGCAGGTCTGTGCACCCATGTCATGCAATGCCGCAGAGGTCAGAAGAGGGTCTCAGATTCCCCTGGAACTGGAGTTCTCCTGGAATTGGAGTTTCAGACGGTTTTGGCCGCCATGTGGGTGCTGGGGATCGAACCCGGGTCCTCTGTAAGAGCGGTCGGCGCTCTTAACCACTAGGCTATCTCTCCAGCCCTTCACAGCAGAATTCTATAAAACATTTCAAAAAGACCTACAACCATTATTACTGAAACTGTTTAGAAGTATACAATCAGAGGGAATTCTCCCAAATTCCTTCTATGAAGCCAGCATCACTCTGTTACCAAAACCAGGCAAAGATCCAACTAAAAAGGAGAATTATAAACCCATCTCCCTCATGAACACAGATGCCAAAATTCTAAACAGAATACTGGCAAATCGCATACAGACCCACATCAAGAAGATCATCCATCATGACCAAGTTGGATTCATACCAGAGATGCAGGGATGGTTCAACATACAAAAATCAATAAATATCATCAAACATATAAATGGACTGAAAGACAAAAAACACACCATCATATCAATTGACACAGAGAAAGCCTTTGACAAAATCCAGCATCCCTTCATGTTTAAAGTCCTAGAGGGAATTGGACTGGAAGGATCATTCCTCAATGTAATCAAAGACATATACAGGAAATGCACAGCCAATATCATCCTAAATGGGGAAACGACAGGAACATTCCCCTTAAAGGTAGGAACTCAGCAAGTCTGCCCCCTGTCACCNTTCTTAATTGTTCTCAGCTGAACTAGCCTCCATATTTAGGAGAGGGTTATTCTATTCATTCCCCTCCCTCCATTTCAACTAATTGCTACTTTTCCCACCTTAATTTTTGTTAAGATTATATTCATTATTATTCCAAATTTACGTGATGGATTGACACTTTTAAAATTGCATTAAGGTGATATTTTAAGTTTCTTAGAACGTATTTTAATTTCCTTGGAATAAATAAATATATTTGTTCTGTCTGCTGTGTGTGTTTGTGTCTCTATGACACTTATATTTTCTTTGTGTGAGCTTTTTCAGAGCTGACTTTAAAAGGGAATAAAAGTAGGGATGCCATGATTTTGATGTTTAGATTTAGGCTTATTACTAGTGTTATCCAATGTCTTGTATCTCTGAGATCTCAGTATATATATATTCTCAACCACCTGCTTGATTACTGTTAATGTCCACAAGCCAACAATACAAAGACTAAAGATTGACCAAAGAGGTTTATGTTGGCTCATGATTCCAGATGTTCAACACCAACTGAGTACATACAGCAATTACCTTGAAATGTCAAAGTCTTGAGAAGGCACAGGGCCTTGAATAAAAGAGATAGGCAGCAAGTGTCATCTCTCCCTCTTCTTATAAAGCCACAAGGGATTACCCATAGGGATTCTATGAAAGTAATTAATGAAGGTAAAAATGTGGAAATAACATAACTCTGGGCCACAAAATGAAAAAGAAGTAATTGAAGGTAAGCAATATATAATATATATATATATATATAATATATATATATAATATAATATCCAATACATAAACTTAAATATTAATGTCTTACTCTCCATATCAAATAAACACAAGACTGAGAGAAATGAATTAAGAAGTTGAATCCATCTTTCTGTTGTATGCAAAAAAATCTCACCTTCAAGGAAACCCATTACCTCAACACCATCTTAGGTGAAAGGATGGAAAAAATTAATTCAAGCAAATGGTACCAAAAGCAAGCAGTGTGTGGCTATTCTAATCAGACAAATAGAACTTCAAAGTAAAACTAATCAGAAAGAGATTAAGAGGGTCACTACATCCTTATCAAGGAACAATTAACCATGAAGATTTTACAATCATAAATGTTTATGTATCAAACTCTGGTGCACCATTTTTTATAAGCACAATTCTGCAGACTTCAAGGCACATATTCATCCCAACACACTAATAGTGTGATCGGCCAACTCGGACAAAGATTAAACAAAGAGACATCTGAATGAAAACCTGACTACAAAACGATGGAACTAACAGACATCTACTGAATATTCACCCAAACACCAGATAATGTACTTTCTACTCATCACCTCAATGTTTTGGAACATTCTCCAAAATCAGCAATATACTGGGATACAGAGCAAACCTCAACAAATACACAAAAAATGAAATAATTCCATTCCGTGCATTGTATCAGAACCCACAGTGCAATAAACTTAATATCAACACCAAAAAGAGCCCTACTATGTAAAAGAACTCATGGAGACTAAACAACACCCTCCGGAATAATCCAATGGGCCAAAGGAGATATAAAGAAAGAAATAAACCATACTTCTGGCACTAAACAAAAAGGATGATAGAAAACAACAAAACCTTTAGGACACTTTAAAAGCAGTCCTAGGGCTGGAGAGATGGCCTAGCGTTACGAGCGCCGACTGATCTGCAGAGGACCCGGGTTCGTCCCCAGCACCCACATGGTGGCCAGGGCAACCATCTGTAACTCCACTCCAGGAGAACTCCATTCCAGGACAGAACACGACACCCTCTTCCTGACCTCCGTGGCATTGCACGACACGCGCGCACAGACCTGCGCAGAACAGTACATTGATACACATACAGAAATAAAAAAAAATAAAAATAATAAAAAAAACAATAAAAAAATAAAAAAAAGCAGTCCTAAGAGGCGAAGATTATAGCCTAAGCATCACAATAAAAAACAGAAAGAGCACAGAAAATGACCTATACACTGGCAATAAACACATTTTGAGAGACAACAGCAAATAAATCCTAAACACAACAGACAGGAAACATAACAAAAATCAGAGTTGGAAATCAAATGAAATCGCGAAGCCAAAGGAAAACCATACAAAGAATCAAGGAATCCAAAGAGCTGATCTCTTTGAAAGAATAAAACAAGATAATAGACCTCTACGCCCAGTTGACCAAAAGAAAGAACGAGCAACTGCTGAATCAATAAAATTGGAGATGAAAAGGGAAACATCAACAACAGAATAATGAAAAGATCCAGACAATATATGGGAATATATAAGAAATTAAGAACTTTTAGAAACATCTTATTCTATTAACGAAATGACTTGAGATTCAGGGGGAAAATAGCCATATACTCTACTAATTTTGAAAAACCTAAGAGAAACGGATGAATAATCTGAAAATCCAGGAAATCACCAAATCTTAACCAAGAAGAGATTGGCAGCTTAAAAAAACCCATAATATATGAGGGAATTGAAACTGTAATAAAAATACTCCCAACTAAAAAAGCCCAGGCCAGATGGATTCATGGCAGATTCTATAAGGGCATTTAAAGAGGACTTACGAGTCATTATTACTCATATTAACTCAAAGGAAGAAAAACAGAGGGAAATTCTCCACAAACTGCTTCTATGAATGCCACCATCACTATAATCAAAACTAGGTAACAGATACAACCAAAAAAAGAAATTATAGACCACATTTAATTAATGACATGTACGAAGTAAAATATCTCAAAAAAAAAAGCTTGCAAAACCACATACAGGCACCCATCAAAAAGATCATCCATCTTGACCAAGTTGGATCATACCAGAAATGCAGGGAAGGTTCAACCTACAGAGTGAAAGTCAATAAATGTCATAAAGTACATAAATGACTGAAAGAGAAAAAAAAAACACGCTCTACTCAATTGATGCAGAAAAGGACACATTTATCTAATCTTAATTCACGTCCAAAAGGTGTCACTCCTGGACAACAGTCAAATTAATTTTCCCCATTTAATACATTTTTAAAAATAAGATTACATCTTTCTATATGTGCAGCCTAGGGCCAATCATAATGGACACTAGAGAAGGTAAATTTTCTGCCTAATTTGCCCACGGACCAATCTGAAGATTTTATACTTTTTTATTATTATTGTGTGTAAGTAATTTTGAGTCTTGGTCTGCATGTGCTATAGCACATGTTTCTTCCTTCTACTGTGGAATCTGGGGATTGAATTTAGGTTCGTAACGCACTATATGGTAGCTTATATATAATGAGAAACTATCTTGTCTTCTAGTTGAAAATTAATTTTAAGTGCTGATTATTCACTCTATAAACCAAGCTTCTTCATTTAAGACCAACTTCCTATCCCATAAAACTCCCATTTTTAATGCTAAGCCTTTCCAGGGGATCTCTGGTGAAACTCCATATGTGTAATGGTTGGTGTTACTATTTAATTTGGCAGGATCTAGAGTCACCTAAAAGACAACTTTGGGACATATCTTGAGAGAGATTTCCTGCACACTGGATTAATGTGGGTGGCATCATTCCATGAGCTGGGAGTCTTGGGGTTGAAAGAAAAGGAGAAAGCAAACTGGCCACCATTGTTCTCTGCTTCTTGACTATGAACAAAATGTGATCATGTTTCTGCCAACATGCCTTCTCCAACACACAACCTGTGAGCCAAATGAATTGTTTTCCCACTAAGTTATTTTTGAATATATTTTGTTCAACAATAAGAAGAGTAACTGACATAATGTGCATGTTTGTTAGGACATGCTACCCTTGTACTATTTGTTTTCTATTTTGTACATTTGTATTACATCTATCTATCTTCTATCTATTTAACTGTGTAGTATTCTAATCTGTATGCATTGCATGCATGCCTGTGGCACACATGTGGGAGAAGGCAGCTGTTTGGCATCTATTCTTTCCCAGGGAATTGAACTCAGATTGTTACATATTTTAGCAACGAGTGTTTCGCCTGCTATTCATTCTCTGACCCCAGTTTTGCAAGTATATATACTATAAAGTATATATATATACTATATATTATATATAATTATATATATAGAGAGAGAGAGAGAGAGCAGAGAGAGAGAGAGTCTTTTTGCACTTCATTATTTAATGCAAGTTTAAAACCCCCACCCCATGGCCCTCCAACCAGATTCATATATTTCATATATGTGAACTTATCTATCCAAGTCAAGCATTTGTACCCCAGGTGTCCCTCACTGCACAGTTTATCCATTGGAGTCGTTGTCAGTCTATCTATAGTCCACTTTCTTAAAGAATAATCTACTATTTCTCAACCCAGCAGTAATCATTTCCAATAGATCTTTTGCCAAGGGCTGGGATCTGCTGCCCATTTTCTCAGTATCCTCTGGACTCTTATTTTGATTGTAAGCATCGGTTCTTGTGCATCGCCTGTTGTAATGCGAAAAATCAGAAAACTTCAAGAGACCAGCACTCAAGTACAGGCAGAGAAGGTTGAGAGTTTAAATCTGACTCTAGCATACTGACATCCTGGATCATTCCATAATGGTGCCAAGGTCTAGCTCAAGCTTTTGGGGATGTTTATACTCATACGTGAGCAATGCAAAAAAGAGCAATTAACACACAATGCTAATATTAAGTGAGTGGTTTACAGGTAATATATGGTCATGGTTGAAAAGTCTACAGGAATGGGGCAGTTTGGAAAACGAAGACTTCTATCTTGGGTAACAGCAGGGGTTAAGAGAAGTTTCCTGTTTACCTCAGCATTTTATTTTGGGACATTTCATGGTCCAAAACTGTAAGAAGCCATTTAAATTTTTCAGCAACCACCCAAAGGGTTTCATTGCCATTACATTCTAAGAGCTTTTGTATCATGAACTTTTTTATTTCCATATATTCGCTACTCTTCATCATGTTTATTCTAGAGGAAGTCTTTGGCTGTCTTGGTGAATTACCTGAACCATGAAAACCTCCACCCAGTTTCTGATAAATTTAACAAGCAAGCTTTTATCCAAGATCTTAAACAGAGAGCTAATAGAACCATTGGTACTGTTATTGGGGCTAGCCAGGGGCCCCAAAGTATGCCAAGAAACACAAATTTCCCTTTTCTCTAATCTTTACCATGTGTTTTGCATTCTATCTATTCTAGATTGATTTCCATAAAAACAACACAGATACCTCTGCTTTCCGACAGTTCTGGCATCTCTAGCCTCTGCCACAGCCAATGAAATTTACCAGCTTCTCAGCTGAGAAAGAGAACTGACACTATTGGGGGGGTTTGCCCTAAATATCTAGCTATTTCTACCTCCTAGTTTTTATTACTCCTCCTGCTGAAGAGGATAACGCCTAATTGCCAATACGAAATTGGGGCACTAGTCATTCTTGCTTGTTCTATGCTGAATAGGTACCCAGGGTATGGCAACTGAGTTGCCCCTTCAGTTGTGTCTATCTTAAAAAGACCTCAAACAAATATCTGTACTCAGAAAAAGAAAGACCATTTAATTGTCACTGGGAGGAAAGGTTAAGGAGAAATAAAGGCCAGAGTGGTTGGCACAAGTTATAGGCAGGGAACAGAAGTCAGAAACAGGTGAATTTTAAAATGTTCCGAGTTATCACAAGACCCATTAGAATTTTTTTTTATTTTTAATGTCTCTTTTAATTTGATATTTGGTGATATTCATACATCATTTTTCTTTTTTTTAAATTTTTAATTTAATTTTATTTATTTCTGTATGTGTAGGAATGTACTTCTGCAATGCAGTTTGTGCAACCCGTGCTGCAATGCCGCGGAGGTCAGAAGGGGTCTCGGATCCCCGGAACTGGGTTTCTCCGAATTGGGAGTCAGACGTCCGTTTTCGGCTGCTATGTGGTTGCTGGGTACGAACCCACCCAGGTCCTCGTGTAGAGCGGCTTTGCGCTGCTCTTAACCGCTAGGACCATCTCTCCGCCTTCATATCATCATTTTTCACCTTCCAATGTTGGGAACCAATTCCCTCTCCCTTCCCCTCCCCATCCCCACCAGAGCTCTTATGCATTCATGCATACATGTCTTCTCCCTTTCAGTCATTTCTAGGATTTTATCTGCAGAGGGCTTGTTGTTTTGGGCAGAATTTACCTGTATCACTAGTCAGTTCTTTATTTAACCCAGTCCTTATATTGTTGTTGTTCCCTCCACTTTGGCATTGCTACCAAAATTATGCCTATATATAAAACAGCACATACAATTAATTAGACCCTCTGGAATAAAACTGTTAATTCGCAAAATATGTTTTTGTGATTCACCATTTTCCCTTTAGTTTATTATTGCTCTAAATATGTATGCATATCTTCCCCCATATACTGTAATTACAATGGCTGAATATAAGTGGTAGGTCAAATTCTAGAGGCCCATAAGAGATTCACATTATTAAGCAGCCACAATTCGCTTTCAAGTACAAGGGAATATAATAATAATGTTGTTCAGCTTGCCTTTCAACTAGGATTTGCGTGTTGGCATCCACAAATGAGGGAAACATTCGTCTTTTTTTTTTTTCCTGAGACCTGCTGTTTATTTCACTTAGTAGTAATGTGCTTCAAGTTTCATCATTTACACTTCAAAGTTATGCATTTTATCTTCCTTACCAACTGCATATAACTCCACTGTTGGTAGATGTACCACATTCTTTTTTTATCCATTCATCAGTTGAGGGGCAATTGTGTTGGTTCCATGCTCTTCCGTTATTGTGAGAGAGCTGCCAATAACATAGGCTGTGCATGTATCTTTGAAGCTAGGATGCGTCTGTTGGGTATTTACCCGGAGTGGTAGGCAATGGCGTCAGGTGGTAGTCCCATTTTGGGTCTTTAAGGATTTTCTCCACACTGCTTTCCCACAGTGGTTGTGGGAGTTTACATTCCCACCAGCAGTGGAATGAGTGTTCTCCTTTCCCCATAACCCCTTCTCCAGATTTAGTCTGTCTTTTGTCTTGTCTTCCTAGCCAGCCGTTATTAGTGTGAGAGTACTTGTAGAGGTTTTAATTTGCAATTTCTCTTAATTTTATAGTGAGTTGAACCTTATTTTTTTTTATTTATTTTTTGCATGTGTATGAATGTATTGTCTCATGCAGGTCTGTGCCACCCGATGTCCATGAATGCCAGCAGATGGTCAGAAGAGGTCTCTCAGATCCCTGGACTGGAGTTCTCCTGGAATTGGACGTTTCCCAGACGTTTTGGGCCGCCATGTGTGGTGCTGGGATCGAAACCCTGGGTCTCTGTAAGAGCGGTCGGCGCTACTTAACCGCTAGGCTACTCTCTCCAGCCCCGATGTTGAAACATTTTTTTGATCTTTGCATCTTTCTCTGTTTTTTTTCCTTTTTTGTTTTCCTTTTTTTTAGTTTATTGAATCTGAAGTACAAGCATCTCTTGTGAAACCAATTTCAGGCTGTTGTGCCCAAACCCCCACAGCCCCACCATCACAGTGGGGTGAACATGTTGCTTTGTTCAATTCAAGCTTGATCAAATGGTGTCCAGACTACATCGCATTGTAGTTTCACCATTCACTCCCAATCGGAGCCTTTACATTCTACCACCCCCCTTTCGCAGGTTGTTCCCTAGGCCTTAGAAAAGGGGCACAGGTGGATGAGAAGCAAACAGTCCACTCTCTCTGTAGCTGTTGACTTGAACTCTGGTCAATTCTGGCCTGTTTCCTTTGCATGGCTGCCACAGTTTTGTCCAGGGAGTACACTTTACGATCCTACTGATGAACACAAGCAATTAGATATTATTAAGGTATTTAAGCAGCACTAATAGTTTTGGTAGTTACTTTTGTATAGCACATATGTTATGATTGATATGTTAATCCATGAATTACAATTTTTCCCCCCTGTTAAATATGACAGGGTCTTGATTGTGGCTTATAACATCTCCTTAACTGTAGAGGATGTAAGCTTGTGGCATCAGCCATGGGTTATTCCTCCAAGGAGAGAGCCAATAGCCAATTAGATTTGGGATATACAGGCACATGGCTGCCTCCGCTGCACAGTGAACATTTTTTAAGATGTTTCTCAGCCATCTTTACTTCCTTATTGGTGAAGTCTGTGTTCAGCTCTTTAATCCATCTTTTGATTAGGTCATTTGCTTTCTTACTTCTTAGTTTTTTAAGTAGTCTTTATATTCTGGATGTTAATGCTCTGTCAGTTGTATCAGCGGTGAAGGACTCCTCCCAATCTGTGGATTTTCTCTTCACTTCCTTGTTTCTTTCACTGTACAGCAGCTTTTGAGTTTGATGAAGTCCCTCTTGTCAGCTGTTGACCTTATTTCCTGTGCAGCTGCTGTTTGATTTAGAAAGTCTTTTCCAGGGCTGGAGATATGGCCTAGGAGTTAAGAGTGCCAACTGCTCTTGCAGAGGACCCGGGTTTGATCCCCAACACCCACATGGTGCCTGAGAAGCGTCTTTAGCTCCAGTTGCAGGGGAATCTGACACCCTCTTCTGACCTCCGTGGCATTGCACAACATGGGTGCACAAACCTACATACAGACAATATATTCATACACATAAAAAAAATTAAAATTTTTAAAAAAGCTAATAAAAAGTTTAGAAAGTCTTTTCCTACACCTATGTCTTGTAGGTTGCTGCCAACTTTTTCTTCTATCACCTTCAGGGTTTCAGGTTTCAGGTTGAGATCTTTGATCCACTGAGAGTTGATTTTGTACAGGCTGAGAGGTAGGGTTTTAATTTTGTTCTTCTACAAATGGTGATCCAGTTTTGCCAAAAACCATTTGCTGAAGATGATATCTTTCCTCCATTGAGGTTTTTTTGGCCCTTTTGTCGACTTTGAGGTGATTGAAATTACATGAGCTCATGTTTGGATCTTCAATTTTGTTCCATTGGTCAACCAGTCTGTTTTTCTACCAGTACTGGGCCATCTTTATGACTATAGCCCTGTAATATAGCTCGAAGGCTCGTAAGTAATCCACCCCGTGTTGCCCTTTTCACTCAGGGTTACTTTAGCCATTTGGTTTTTTTGTTTGTTTGTTTTTCCATATGAATTTAAGGGTTTTTTTTTTCCAAGTCCATGAATCATGGAGATTTTGGTTGGGATTGCATTGAATCTGTATATTAATTTGGGTAGAAGGGATATTTTTACTATATTATTTTTTCCAGTCCATCAGGATGGGAAGTCTTTCCATCTTTTGATGTCATCTTCAATCTCCTTCTTCAGGGTTTTAAAATTTTTGTTGTAGAGGTTTTTGGTTTCTTTGCTTGGGTTAATTTCCAGTTATTTTATTTTATTTTGAGGCTATTGTGATTGGGAAGATCTCCTTATATTCCTTCTCCAGTTGCTTATTGTTGGTGTAAAGAAAGGCTACTCATTTTTCTAGGTTTATTTAAATAAATGGAAGTATTTGGAATATTTAATCAAGAAATTCTAGTTAAGACACATATCTAAGAATTTCTTGATAAAAGATTCCAAAAACATCCATTTATTTGTTTTCTCCTCATTTTTCATTTGACCATGACAACTGGCATTGCATAGTACAGAGAAACATTACAAAACATCTTTCAGTATCCATAGGTAACCCAATACTTGTTTTCATTCACTTAATCCAGGACAGTAACTGGGTATGCAATACAAGCCATAGTAGCTGACTAAAATTTTTGGCTGCAACAGTAATTCATATAACCGCAACTCTGTATCTCTATAACCCTACTCAGTCCTTCAATAAACATGCTTAAATATTTTCATTATCCTTTCTACTCTGGAAATATTTAGCCATCTTAATCTTAAATCATAGACCTTTTTATTAAAATATCTATTTCATATCCTTTACCAAGTTTTTATTTATTTTCCTTGATATCATGAGATAATATTTACAAATAAATTTACCATTTTTGTGAAAACTTACTAAGCATTTGATATTTATTCCAATGTATAGCTAGATATATGAACAGTTATCCTAAATATACTATTATGATATATGAACTTAGAGATGTACTTGTAAGCCTTGAAGCAGGTTTTAAATTGCAAATTCTGTTTCTAATGTTTAGAGAGGTTGTTGCATAGGTTTGGCACAGATATGTACTTTGAGAAACCTGTTTGTTAGCTCTAAAGAGGCTGTAGTGGTAAAATGTTAATTTCATATAAAACAGATCTAAAAGCACAGGTAAAATCCACCCTGGAGCAGAAGTAATCATCTCTTATATTTAATTTATAACCTTAAGCAATAGAAGCCATGTTGAAGTTTAACAATTTTAGCTTACATATGTATTTACTTAAAAGTCGATTTAATATTAATTAAATTATTATTTTTAAATAATTTTTCCCTTATTATTAAGCACAAGTCTACACATTCACAACAATTTCATACAATAAATACTATGGTTTGACAAAATTGTGGGAAAATTCAGTTAAGTTAGGTATGAATGGGTTAGCATTCCAACCAGTGATCCCTAGTGCATAAGTGGGACCTTATGCAATAATGACCTCCCTGGCCACGCCCATGAAGTGGGATGTGGTGATGCAAAGTTCTGGGATTTGGCTCTGGGAAATGAAGCCACACTGCCTATAAAATCTGGCTATTCTGAATAAAGGCTTTCTTTGTATTTGGATACCTTACCATACATCTGAGTGTTGTGCTTTTCTGAATGTGTTTTCTACGTGGCTCATGGTAGGAATAAATGGAATAATCCACACAAAATGTTATGATAAACTAGTTTCAAAAAATAATACCTCACCAGACGTGGTGGCGCATGGCTTTAATACCAGCACTTGGGAGGCAGAGGCAGGTGGATCCCTGTGCGTTCAAGGCCAGCCTCATGTACATAGTGAGCCCCAGGCTAGCTGGGACTAGAGGGAGATCCTGCCTCTAAAAGACCAAAATAAAAAAAAATAATACCTCAAACACCTTGATGAAAATTCTGATCAGAAAATAATGTGACTCTAAAACCTAAAACTGTCATGGTTTACACAGTATGGAGAGACTCTAATTGTGGAGTACATTTTCTATTGTAAATTAAAATATGAACATATTGAAAAATTAATTTTTGTGATGATACCAGTTTTGGTTTTACTTTATAATACTATTTTCATTACATAAGTTACCCTAAGTGTTCATTAATGGTCTGGTTGGTCTTCAGTAATTGATAAGGGTATATAAAAGAAATTCTTAAAAGCTAACATATTTTACACACACTCACACACAAACATAGATAGATAGATGATAGATAGATAGATAGATAGATAGATAGATAGATAGAATCTCAGAAGTGGCTCTACTGAACAGAGCCAAACACACTTATGCTATACATAAGGGCTTTCATTTGAAGAAAGCATTTTCAGAAATGTCATTTACATTCCAATATGGTAAATATTCTCAACTGTGCTTCATACTCAACAGGAGATGAATAACAGAATTACACATAACATTTGTACTCAAAACTAACCAGAGCCAAAGTATAATTAAAACAAGCTACTGTTTAAAAGGTTTTCATTAAATAAAATTTTATTACAGGAGAGGGTAAAGAATGGGAAAAATCATAAATACAACATTAAAAATGGGATTGCAAGAAATATTTAGTCTTAATAAGGCAAAACAGAATTGATCCATTATTAAAGACCATTTAAAGATTGAAAATACCAAAATAGTAGAATGGAGCATAAAAATAGTTTTCTAGAGCATGATTTAATTACAGTTGTTTATAGTTAACTCTCTTCCATCCATAGTGGTATGCAGTGACTTAGAAAGGATGAGAGATGAAAGCACAAAAACACAGGCCACAGGGCCAGTGGGGCAGCATGCCAAGTCGGTAGGGCTGGTGGTTTGTGACAACAGCAGCTCAGGATCAGTGTAGACTTTTTCTTCCTATGAAGAAGGTTGGAGAAAGACTGTGAAAGAAAGAAACAAACAGAAAATCACATCACTGCCCAGCACCTAGGAAGACACTGTAGAGAAAGTTAAGAATTAAACTTCAGTGGTGTCTAAAGGTTATTCAATGTTTACACAAAAGCACATAGTAATTTTTATAAAAAAGCAAACATAATAAAGTTTAAAAGTAGCTATTGTGACCATGTAGTTGTTTCATTTGGTCTCAGGCTATCGTCTTGGAAACAAAATACTGGCTTAGGCCATGTTCTGGGTCAGCTCTTATACTATACCCCAGAAGAAGCCATATGCTACAGTTTCTGATTCTTTTGCCATACTATAGATGAGTCAGGATTTTCAAGGGGGTCTCTAACCAGAGAAACCTGAAGCACAGATGCCATGTAGCCATCTCCTGGAGCCCAGTAAATTCTCCCAAGTTTCAGAGACCTCCTTTCAAGTCAAACCAGGATTCAAGCAACATACAGAGTCCTCCTGCAGGAAACAGAGGATGGAGGACAAGGCCAGAAAAGATGAGACGGGAATACCGGTCCCAACATTTATCCCCAGCTCTGAAGATGAGTTAACATACTTATCAAACCTTTCATGAGCTGGGGTTTGTTTTTTCCAAACCACATTTCATTTGTTAGATTAGGAATGTATGGGAGAAGTATCCAGAGAAGAGAAAAGGAAAGGAAAGGAAAGGGAAATTTGTGCTAGGAAATTTTAACAAATGGTCACAATCAAACAAACCTTCAGAAATCTGGAAACAACAAAAACCAAACTGAATGTCAAAGCGAAAATATTTTCAAAGTAAGCAAACAAAAGAGATACCTGACAACACTTTGAATGCAAACCAAAATTGAAAGCTATCAAATCAGATCATTAAAGTACCAGCTCAGATGATCTTTTGTGTAAACAATTAGCATTTAAATGTTTTATCAAACACTTAATAGACTTAGAGACATTGTTTAATAAAGTTAAATATGTTCAAGTTACTCAAGTTTATAAGACCTTTGAATGCATTATAAAATAGCCATATTTATAAATATGTACATGTGTATTTTAATTGAGCATGCCAAAATAAAAAAAATAAAATAAAATAAAGAATTTTGTGTCCAATGAAAAGAAAAACTGAAGTAGGCAGTTTGTCTTGATGGAAATATAGAGATACATGATAGAGTCACATGAGACCAGCACATGAGGAAACTTACAGACATACATGATATGATTACATGAAATCACAAACATTACAAGGAAATAGATTATTGTAGACACATATGACATAATTATATGAAAACTAGTTATACACAAAACACAATAATCAACAAATTTGTTTAGGACGATCCTTTGCAAGTAGGCACTTTATCTTTTAAATCCTGACAGCAAAAGATCACTTCCTCTACAACCTCCTCTTAGCTATAGGATGGGTCTCCCTCCTCTTCTGGTAAGTATGTTGCTAGGTTTTAGGGTTCAAATAGCTTCCCTCCAGATTTGGGTATTCTTCCCCAGTATCACTTGATATCAAGCCACTGGATTTCACAGAAATCTTTCAATTTGGAAGGTTTTATCTGAATGTCATAATCACCTACATAGCCTTGTTATTCTCATTAAATTCCTGTTGTACCTAAATGGGGCCAGTACCTCAGAATCACATAAAGATTTCATTGCAGTCCCCTTTTCCTAAAGGAGGCCAGCACTTTGGAATCACATCCAGGTTTAATTGTGGTTCCCTTTCCTGTCTGATTTGAGGCAAGTGCCATCTTGGAATCACATTAAGACTTTGTAGACAGCCTCCTGCAAGAATTAATCCCATGCTGACTTGTACCTCTTTACCCTGGGGGTTCTTTCTTGCTCAAACCTGGTCAAAACATCCACTATGGTTCCCCACCTCACTTTACCTGCTGAGAGGCTATGGTCCAGGGCTCTGTGAAGTTCCTTTCTGGCCTCCTGGAAAGAGACCCCAGAAACTCTTGGGAGTGAGTGCACACTTCTTTGTTACAGGGGCTGAGGGGGTCCAGGAGCAGTAGCCCTTGCTGGGCCTCAGGTGATTCAAGAGACCACCAGCTATGTCAGGTGGAGAAGGGTGAGATTTAATTTATGCCTGTGGACTGACACCCATTATGTACTGGTGCCAGCCTCTAGCTCGAGATTTGGGAACATTTATACTAATATATGAGGAATGTGAGCAAAAGGTAGATAGGACACACATGAGAATTAAGTAAGTGGTTTACAGGTAACATATGGTCACAAAAGCTATAGGAATGTGGCAGCTTTTGAAAGCAAAGTTTTATGTCCTGGGTAACTTTCCCATTCTTAATTTTTTAAGTTTTTAATTTTTATTGAGTGCATTTCATACAACATTTCTTAATCAAATTTAGACTCATTCCCCCATCCATGCCCACCCCTCATTCTCCCCTGCCCGTACCAACACCCCCCTCCCGCCAGAGCTCATGGATTCTGTCATACACATTAAGTCCTGTCTTGCATCTTTTTCTCAGTCTTTTATAACCTTTTTGATGCAGAAGTTAATCTTTTGGTAAGTTCTTTGAATAGGTTTTTCTCTCTCTTTTTTGTCCCCTTTGATTTTATATTATTCCAAAATATGCATAAATGCACTGCACACATAAATAAAAATTACAAAATCTGAAAATAAACTATAGGATAATTCCAAAGCACATTTAGAGATTCATATTTTAACAGTAAAGTTGGATGTAGGTAAAAAGAAGTATAAATTTACATTCTCTCTTTTTTAGAATATGAATATTCCTATATGATAGAATATTCCTATATTATAGAACACACCATAGGATTACATAAGGATAAATTATGAATGGTTGTAGCATATATTGATAAAGAGAGAAAATATTATTTTACAAAATTCTTAATTTTTATCTTATCTTGGGACCTTTCAGGGTCAAAAGTTCTTAGCAACCATTCAAAGAGTTTGATTACTATCACATTGCAATACCTTTAAGAAACATGTGATATGTTTTGTTTGTTTATTTGCTTGCCAGATTACCATAATTGCAAGTTCATATGAAGAATCTCCCAGAGGCTTTAAAGCCTCTGTTTCCTTATGTGCTTACAATCTTATATCCTTACAATCTTTCTGAGCCATCTACCACAGTTATTCCTGAGCTGTGGGTTTTTGAGGTTTGATATAGAAGTCGTATCCAGAGAAGCATACTCTGCAGCCTTATTCTCTAAAACTTAGAGAGCTGTGGCATTCTGTTGTATGAACAAGCTTTGATGGTGAGAGTTGAGAGATGCATTAGTATGCCCTCTGTCCCCTGTTCTGCTATGATTCATGAGGCTTATTTATAGAGGATCCTCTATAGCTGTGTTGCTTAGGGCTTAGAGCAATGTAGTTCAGAAAGACCTGGAAGCCTCCTCCTAGTAGACTAAATCTCATATTTTCAGAGGACACTATGCAAGTTGGTAAGGGAAATACCAATCAATTGTTCAATCTAGCTGCAAAGCCTAATAACCTCAACAATGACCAGGACAGCATACTACCATTATGGCTGCAGTTGTGGCACTTTTATCTTGGAGATAATCAACAGATACAAATTTTTTATTAAATATTTTATGTATTATTGTTATTTTATGTATATGGCTGTATTGCCTGCATGTATATAAGTGTACCAGTGTTGTGAAATATGTGTCAAAGTCAGAAAATGGCATCAGATCTCCTGGAGCTGGAGTTACAGACAGTTGTGGATGGTAAGAATCAAACCCAGATACTCTGCAAGAGCAGCCAGTACTCTTAACTGTTGAGCCATATCCCCATCCCCAAATTTTTATCTTTTTTTTTTTATATTTTTGAGAAAGGATCTACTTTTAGTCCCAGCTGGCCTGGAGCATGCTATGTAGACTAGGCTGGCCTTAAACTCACAGAGATCTGCCTGCCTCTGCCTCCCAAGTGCTGTGATCAAAAGTGTGCACCACCACACCTGGCTCAAATTTTTATCTTTTAATAAATGATATACGTAAGTTTGTAGCCAAGCTCTCTCTAAATTTGTATTTATAAGTTTGAAATATAAGAGAAATACTTTGTTACATAATGTTGTGAACCTAGCCCTAAATAGCAGGAAGGAATAAGAGAAAGAAGAAAAAACAAACAGATAAGTTACCTCCTTAATATAATACAATGACTTACTCTTACTAGGCTGCCTTAACATCACAACTAAACATTGAGATCTAATGATTTGTCTGGCTAGAGTTATAGCTCAGTGGTAAAGTGTATGCTCAGCATATGCAAAACCCAAAAGATTTGTTAAGACATTTTCTTTACACTGGCTGATTATGCTTTATTGATAGAAAGTTTTTAGTTAAAATAATCAATATCCTTGTATGTAAAGAAATCAAAAGCAAGAATCTCTCTTAATCCCTTAGGCTGAGATGGTATCATTAACTTATTTATTTCCCATTATCTGATCATCTGACATCACCCTTCTGGCACAGGTCCTCTAATGTTCCCATATAACTTCTCCCCACATAATAAGAACCTGATTTAGGACTACCAAAAATCATTTGACATTGATAAATCTCATATTTTTGAACTCTGTTATCCTATGTGGTTTCACTCTGCTTTTCATTCACTCAGTATTTGGTTTTGTATTTTTTTCCTGAAGCAGGGTCTCCCTGTAGCCCTAGCTAGCCTAGAACTGGCTATGTAGACTAGGCTGGCCTTGAACTTACAGCCATCTGCCTTCTTCTGCCTCCAGAGGGCTGGGATTAAAGGGTATGCCACCATGCCCTGCTACTTGCTCTTATATTTTTTAATCATACTACTTACTTTAACCCCCTGCTTGCTATCATTGTTCCCAAAGTCCCCATCCATTTTCTGCTCATTTATATTGCATCAGCTCTCACTTTTAAGTGTTCTGTTTCCTGAACTTCTGTTCTTTCTTCATGGTAAGGCCAATGTCAATACTCTCTGACCTACAGAAGTTCTTCAATCACATAAAGTACCTATGAGGTGCTTTAAAAATTCTTGCAAGGCTATAGCCGGGCGTGGTGGCTCATGACTTTAATCCTAGCACTTGGGAGGCAGAGGCAGGCGGATCTTTGTGAGATCAAGGCCAGCCTCATCTACAGAGTGAGTTCCAGGACAGCTGAGGCTACAGGGAGACCCTGTCTCGAAAAGACCAAAAAAAAATTCTTGCAAGGCTGAAGAGATGATTAAGTTGTTAAAAGCACTGGCTGCTCTTGCACAGGATCTGTTTGGACTCCCAGTACCTACAATTGTGGCTCACAACCATCCATAAGTCCAGATCCACAGCAATCCAACACCCTTCTGACCTCCTTTGGCAATGCGTCACACAGCTATATATATGCAGACAATGATCATACATGAAAAAAATAATAAATAAAATATATTTTTAAAAACAAGCTGCTAGGTGGGAATAATATTGTGGGATGTGCTATGGGATGCTAACTGATTCACCCAATCTTTATCCTTGAGGATCGAGACATTCATAATTCCTAGCTGCTCCGAGTATTGGCAGTTATAAGATGCCATGTAACACCAACTCCCAGAAATGTGACATTTCATTCAGTCAAATCTGTCAGGGTCAGATATCAATTCTTGGAGCCATTTGCTTTGAGTAACTTCTTTTATATCATGTGGTGCTGAGGCCAATGTCACTATGCCACTGTGAAATCCCTGCAGACTAGTTTATTCCACTTAAAATCTATGTCCATGCACTCGCCCAAACAGATGCACATTAATTCAATTGTTTAATGTCAAAGAAAAATAGAGCCATCAACCTAGATTTCTAGTATGCAACTCTATGGCCTGGATGAATGTTATAATTCTGCTCAGTATAATTTTGCTTCATTCCCTTACACAGTGACAAGGATAATATTGTCTATACCAGCACAGGGCAAAATTTACGAAACTTTAAACTTTGTAAAAGTCACACAAAAGACTTGTTGAGTGGTCTTGTCTTAACCCCGAAGAATCTGGTTCAGTAGTTCTATAAAGGACCCTGGAAATCTATGCGTCTAAGCTAACAAACTCTCAAATGCTGTTGCTGTTGCTGGTGCTGGTGCTGTTGCTGGTGTTGTTGCTGGTGCTGGTGCTGGTGATATTGCTGGTGCTGGTGCTGGTGCTGTTGCTGGTGCTGTTGCTAGTGCTGGTGCTGGTGCTGTTGCTGTTGCTAGAACTGGTGCTGGTGCTATTGCTGGTGCTGTTGCTACTGCTGGTGCTTTTGCTGGTGCTGGTGCTGGTGCTATTGCTGGTGCTGTTGCTAGTGCTGTTGCTGGTGCTGGTGCTGGTGCTGGTGCTGGTGCTGTTGCTAGTGCTGGTGCTGGTGCTGTTGCTATTGCTGTTGTTGGTGCTGTTGCTGTTGCTGTTGCTGGTGCTGGTGCTGGTGCTTGTGCTGGTGCTGAGCTGTTGCTATTGCTGGTGCTGTTGCTGGTGCCGGTGCTGGTGCTGTTGCTGGTGCTGGTGCTGGTGCTATGGCTGTGGGTGCTGGTGCTGGTGCTGTTGCTGTTGCTGTTGCCGTTGCTAGTGCGGTGCTGGTGCTATTGCTGGTACTGTTGCTAGTGCTGGTGCTAGTGCTAGTGCTGTTGTTAGTGCTGTTGCTAGTGCTGGTGCTGGTGCTGGTGCTGGCGCTATTGCTGGTGCTGTTGCTAGTGCTGTTGCTAGTGCTGGTGCTGGTGCTATTGCTGGTGCTGTTGCTGGTACTGTTGCTGGTGCTGTTGCTGGTGCTGGTGCTGGTGCTATTGCTGGTGCTGGTGCTGGTGCTGGTGCTGGCGCTGTTGATGTTGCTGTTGCTGGTGCTGGTGTTATTGCTGGTGCTGGTGCTGGTGCTATTGCTATTTCTGTTGCTGGTGCTGGTGCTATTGCTAGTGCTGTTGCTAGTGCTGGTGCTAGTGCTGGTGCTGGTGCTGGTGCTATTGCTGGTGCTGGTGCTAGAGCTGGTGCTGGTGCTATTGCTGGTGCTGGTGCTGGTGCTGGTGCTGGTGCTGCTCTGAGCCAAAAACTTTGAGAATCATGGCCACAAGTTTATATGGAGATAAAATAACAGAGCATCTTCAGTGTCCTGGGCATAGGAAGTGCTAGAATGTTAAAGTGCCTTTACTATTGTTAATGGCAACAGTGTTCTCTTCTACTTTGATCTTTGTATCTAACATCTGAAACAAGATATTTTGTGAAATGGAGAAAAACAGAGAGTAATAATAACATCAAAGGAGCAGATTGTTGTAAAAACATTCCATGAAACAGAAAGAACTGACCAATCATAAAAAAAATCTTAAGAAGGGAAAAGGGAGAGATGAGTCAGCATTTAACAGCACTGGGTCCTCTGCAAGTAGTGTATTGGCTAACATCTTTCTGTAACTCCAGTTCCAGGGGCTCTGATGCCCTCTTCTGACCTCCACAGGCAATGTTGGACAGGCGTGCTTATGCACATTCAGGCAATACAATCATACACATAAAATAAAAATAACTAGCAAATATTTTTAAAGCATTACAAGAATGTTGGGAAATGGCAAGCTGAAGAAACCCCCTCTTAGAATGGGCCAAACAATATCAAGTGCACTTTCTGAGGAGGTCCACTTCTGCTTCTCCTTTTCTAACTTCAAGGATCAAAGTGGGGAGTGGGGGAAATTGTCCCAGTTTCTAC
The DNA here is from genome assembly GCA_009823505.1 of Rhizomys pruinosus. Taxonomy (NCBI): domain Eukaryota; kingdom Metazoa; phylum Chordata; class Mammalia; order Rodentia; family Spalacidae; genus Rhizomys; species Rhizomys pruinosus. The sequence goes on from VZQC01009814.1 coordinate 596,395, forward strand.
TGTTTTATTTCATTAATAAAAGCAAGCTTGATAATAAAAGTACTATCTGGCCAAGTTGTGGTAATCATTAAAAATCGTGTTTTTTCTTCATGACACGTATAATAATTCCATTGGTGTAATTAAGTATGTGCTTAAAGCCCCAACTCCTACAATTCTATCTACACATATGTGATTCCATGAAGTTAAAATTGGCAAGGAGTTTAAATACTTCTTTACATTTCTCTGCTGCTGTGATCAAAGTACATATAAATTCAAACTAGCTGACATTTTCTGAGTACCCACTATGGGTCAGAAATCGGGGTAGGTGCTTATTCAAATATCTCTGGTTAAATCTCCACAATAAGTAATTCTATTAGTATAAATCCTGGTGGTACAAGCTTAAAATATTAAAATGGGGAGAAATTTGAACCAAGCAAGAAGACATTATAAATTTCTCATCTCTTATTTGCACTAAGAAACTTGATATTTATTTTAGAGAAGCATGATTTAAATGTCGCATCTGCACACTGACTTTTATAATGTTCTTTTTAAAAATATAGTTCAATAGAACACATAATACTGCATGAATATCATTTAATATAAAATTGTACATTTTAAAATAAGACATTCTATTTCTTATGGTAGATTCAAGAAATTTTAAGAGTATTTTAGACTACAGGGAATTTTTGCCTTAAAGGCCGACTTCTAAAATGCTTTATACAATGAGACTTTTATAATTATGTTGGGCTAAAAACTCCCATCTGAATTTTCTTTTTGACTTTTGCATATATATATATATAATATATATGTAATATATATTATATAATATATAATTTCAATTCAAAATAAAGTTGGGACTGCTAGAAGATGGCCCTAAGTTTCATTTGACCTACACTCGAGCACAGCCTTACTGGAGTTATTTTCATTAATTTGTTCAACCAGTATTTATTTGGTTTTGTGTATACTGCTTTGAGTTTTGGATATGGCAGTGAGTAATGCATAAATTGTTGCTTTTTGGAAGCTTATGTTTTATATTATAGAATGAAAACATCCAGAAATAATATACATGAGTGTATGTATTATGTTATACTATAGTTCATCATGTGAAAAGGGTAGAGAATAACTATAGAAAAATTCTTTTATTTAGTGCAATCAAAGAGAGTAAAGAGAAGAGTTATTCAGAAATAATCCGAAAAGATATTTTAAATAAGGGGTGTGATCAGTTGTATTTTGTGGAAATGGAAGATCCAATAATAAAAGTCCTTGAAATGTCATTGGATTTGGAAATAAAAGCATCACTGGTGAGCTTGAGGGAGTAATTTTCAATTTTCTTTCTTTCCTTTCCTCCATTTCTCAGTTTCTCACTCTTTTTTCCTTCCCTCCTTTTGCCTCCCTTCCAGAGTACTGGCATTACAAGTATGTGTTGCCACATTTGGCATAAGGACATGGAAGTCAAATATTAGTGGGATCAAGATAAAATAAAAGAAGAAAGTAACTAGGAAAAAGGCTACTATGGTTTTTTTAAAAATTACAGCACAGAAGTGGTACAATAATCAGAGGGGAATGGGAAATGAAGAGAAATAAACATGAGCTATTTGCATATTGAGATGACTGATTAAGTGGCGAGGGAAATGTGATGACTTAAGTGAAAAGAAGTCAAGCCTTAGAGCCCTGTAAATAGCCAAAAAATGAGAGTCTGCACACAGGTAGAGGGCTTGGCCTTACATAAATGGCTCATTTCAACACCACAAGGGAATATGTAGAATAAATGTACAGACACATAAGAATATAAGTAAATTTGATGGAAACATGGAAATTCTGTTGTGAAAAGTTCTGCTTCATTTATTAAGAAGAAGCAAGATCATTCTGTAATACTGAGAAAAGGTGGGGGCAGTAAAGGTATGAGAATAATCATTTCAGATCATGGGAGAATTAATCAATTTGGGAAAATGATACACTTTCCTAGCAGCTCAATGGTTTCACCAGAAGTCAGTTTATGTGTGTGAATTGCATCTGATGAGCTTGTTGGCATAGAGCCCATTTCAACAATGGCAGGGAAGATGGGGGTCCCATGATGTTAGCCCTCTATCTGAAGACATGCTGTATTATTTCTTGCTTTCTATAACTCTCTTCATAAATGTTTGTGACCTTTGCCATGAAAGAAAGTCAACATCTACTAGTACTGATTGCTTGCATCTTAACATCAGTCACAACACTATTGTGGCAAGCAAACAAGTAGACAATAGCACAGTAACATTCATCAGGCACTTTGCCAATATTGTCAAGTCAGAGGCCCTCAATCATTTTGGGACTAAAACAAACAACTCTTCTTATTAAACATGAATGCCATTCTGAAAAGGCCTTCAAGCCAATGGGCCTAAACCATAATGGTTTTTATCTATTCTAGTCAGGCTTTCCTCTCAGTTCATGATCTGATTCTCCACTTAATTTCCTGAGTATCATTAGCTTAATAGCCTATCATTGTATGAAAAAAATGCTGCTTTCCTTCTATACCTTTGATGGTGCCTTATTTCCTAAATGATAAATTTTATACTCATGAGCATGACAGGGAGATCTCTCCTATTTAGCCTCTGACTCATATTCCATCCCATATTATACACTGTACTTCCCATTTATGTATTTTTTTACCTCAAATCTAACTTACTGTGTGGAATGATTACATTAGGTAATAATTTAGGCTTCACAGACAATCAAAGATATTTAGATCTTCTCAATATGGAAAAGATTTTGTAGCTTCCACCAAAACACTTTCTCTGAATTAATTTAAAAATTCCTTCCACATATGCTAGGACAGCCTGTCAAACCCTTTTCATTACAGGATTATATATATAATATATAATATATATATAGTATATAGTAATATATATATAATATATACCTTGCTGGAGGAAGTGCATCAGTGGAGATGGGCTTTGAGAGTGTACAGCTCACCCGCTTTCTGTCTGTCTCTGCTTCCTTGGTTTTAGATGTGAGTGCTCAGCTTTTTGCTCTGGTTGCCCCCGCCTCATGAAGGACTCTTATCCCTCAGGACTCATTAGCCCAATAAACTCTCCCTTCTATAAGTTGCCTTGGTCATGTTTTTTTTTATCACAACAGAAAAGTAACTAATAAAAGCACAAACTATGAAATCTCATGAGCTTTCCCATTGTATCAGCCATGGTCCTCCAGAGAGGAAATGCCAAGATTGATATAGAAATACAAGAGATTCATTGGGGAAATTTTCTTAAACTAAGCTTAGTAGAGAGAAAAGGTAAAAGGAGGAAGCTGAGGTAGAGGTTTTGTATATATCTGGATGCATGTCTAGATCATGTAGAATGAAAAAAAAAGGAAAGAAGGATGCATAGAGAGAGCCCCAGATGGTAGCACACCTCTGTAAGAAGTTCACTAAGGTCAATAAGGAGTCCAAGAAACATATATACACACAACTATTTTAAAAGCTACACATCAGATGTGCCCCATGCTGGGCAGGAGCGACCCAGGCCTAGTTTCCTGCTGCACTTTGTCATTGGGTAGAACATACTGCCAAGAATGTGGCCTCATAGGGAACACCACAATAGACTCCAAAGAGACATTATTTGTCAACACTTCTCCTCACAGCATGTTACTGTTGGCAGATCAATTTATGTGTGCATTTCCATGACTGGCACTCTCATCTACATTACCTGCATTCTGAATCTACACTTATTCTTATTTGTACAGTCATTATCAATGAACAGTGTTTCACAAACTTTAACATGGAGGACAATGGACTGACGTCACTCCCTCTGTAATTTTCCCTTTCCTTATTTCTTGGCTATTTTCTCTTCAATCACTAATAATTACTCAAATAATATTTCTTTTATGAAAAATCCATACCTCTACTCCCTTCATATATGCCATGTAGATTTGGGCAATATTTCTAATGAAGCATTAAGTTGTTTGTATGTATCAAGAGTGCTGGGTTTGAAGCTCCTTTAGAGAATGGAATGTACTTTATTTCTAGATTTCTAATGCCATTTTTCTTAATCTGTATGTCCAGGTGTCCCAGTGTGCTGCAGTAAAGTCACAAAGGGGTCTCATGAACTTAAACCCCTACCTCTCACCCTGTACAAAAATCAACTCCAAGTGGATCAAATATCTCAACATGAAACCTGAAACCCTGAAGATGATAGAAGAAAAAGTCGGCAACAACCTATAAGATACAGGTGTAGGAAAAGACTTTTGAAATCAGACAGCAGCTGCACAGGAAATAAGGTCAACAGTTAACAAATGGGACCTCATCAACTCAAAAGCTTCTGCACAGCTCAAGAAACAATCAAGGAAGTGAAGAAAAAACCCATATAGAGGGAGGAAATCTTCACCAGTGATACATCAAAGCATTATCATCCAGAACATATAAACTACTCATAAAAACAAAGAAGTTAACTGGGCTAGAGGTCTATTTTGTTTATCTTTTCAAAGAACCAGCTTTTAGATTCCTTGATTCTATGTATTGTTTTCTTTGTTTCTATTTAATTGATTTTTGCTCTGATTTTTGTTATTTCTTCCTGTCTGTTGGGTTTGGGGCTCATTTGTTGTTGTCTCTCAAATATTTTTAGCTGCAGTGTCAGATCATTCATTTGTTCTTTCTCTCTCTCTCTCTCTCTCTCTCTCTCTCTCTCTCTCTCTTTCTCTGATGTGGGCACTTAGGGCTATAAATTTCCCTCTCAAGACTGCTTTTAAAGTACCCCACAAGTTTTGTTGTTTTGTATTTTTCATTCAGATCCATGAATACTTTTATTTTACTCTTTCTTTCTTCCCTGACCCATTCATTATTTAGGATGGTGTTGTTTAGTCTCCATGCGTTCTTGTAGCTAGTTGGGCTTATTCTGGTGTTCATACTGAAGCATATTGCACTGTGGCCGGATAGAATGCAGGGGACAATTTCAATCCTTTTGTATTTGTTGACATTTCTTTTGTGCCCCAGTATATGGTCGATTTTGGAGAATGTTCCATGAGATGCTGAGTAGAAAGTATATTCTCTGGTGTTTGGGTGGAACATTCTGGAGATGTCTTTGAAGTCCATTTGGTGCATTGTATTGTTCGGTTCCAATGTCTCTCTGTTTATTCTTTGTCCAGTTGATCTCTCCAAGGTGCTCAGTGCAATGTTGAAGTCTCCCACTATTAGTGTGTTAGGATTAATCTGTGTCTTGAGGTCCTCTGGAGTAGTGTTTATAAAGTTAGATGCATCAGAGTTTGGTGCATAGACATTTAGGATTGTGAAGTCTTCATAGTTAATTGTTCCTTTGACAAAGATGTAATGGCCCACTTTGTCACTGCTGATTAGTTTTACTTAGAGATATATTTTGTCTGATATTAGAATAGCCACTCCTCCCATTTGTTTCTAGGTACCATTCACTTGGAATATGTTTTCCCATCCTTTCACTCTAAGGTGGTGTCTGTCTTTGAGGGTGAGATGGATTTTTTTATTGATATTTTGTGTATTTCAGATATCAGTTCTCAGTTCAGTTTAGACATATTCCCCTTTCCCTTCCCCCAACCCCACCCTAGATCATGCACTCTGCCATAAGTATCCTGCATCTTCTTCTCAGTCTTTTTCTATGTTTACGAATTCACATTTTCCTCCTGTAAATTTATATTACTGTAAAATATGCATACTTACTTTCCACTCATATACAGTAATTACAGAGTCTGAGAGTAAGTGGTAGATTAATTCAAGAGCCTGTTAAGGGATTTACATTATAACAACATAGTTGCTTTCAGATAAACAAAAATATAACAATAACATTGTTGAGTTGCCTTTCATCTGGGGATTTGGTGTTAGCATCCACAAATGAGGGAGACCATTCACTTCTTGTTTTTCTGGGACTGTGTTACTTCATTTAGCATAATGGCTTCCAATTCCATCCATTTACCTGCAAAGTTCATGATGTCATCATTCTTTACTGCTGGGTAGTACTCCATTGTGGAGACATACCCAATTTTGTCATCCATTCATCAATTGAGGGGCGTTTGGGTTGGTTCCAGCTCTTTGCTATTGTGAAGAAAGCTGCAATAAACATGGATGTGCATGTATCTTTGCTGTAGGATGAATCTTGTGGCTATATACCCAGGAGTGGTATGGCTGTGTCAGGAGGTAGGCTCATTTTGAGTCTTTTAAGGGTTCTCCACACTGCTTTCCATAATGGTTGTACAAGTTTACATTCCAACCAGCAGCGAATGAGTGTTCCTGTTTCCCCACAACCTCTCCAGCACTTGGTGTCTTTTGTTTTCTTGACCATAGACACTCGTATGGGAGTGACATAATATCTGAGAGCAGTTTTAATTTGCATTTCCTTAATTATTAATGATGTCGAACACTTTTTAAGATGTTTCTCAGCCATCTTTACTTCCTCACTAGTGAAGTCTCTGTTTAGCTCTTTACTCCATCTTTTGAGTAGGTCATTTGTTTTCTTCTTTATTTTTTGAGTAGTTTATATATTCTTGATGTTAATGCTCTGTCACATGAGTCACTGGTGAAGATTTCTGCCAACTCTGTGGGATTTCTCTTCACTTCCTTGATTGTTTCTTTCACTGTACAGAAGCTTTTGTGTTTGATGATGTCGCATTTGTTGACTGTTGACCTTATTTCCTGTGCAGCTGCTGTCTGATTTAGAAAGTCTTTTCCTATGCCTATGTCTTGTAAGTTGTTGCCAGCTTTTTCTTCTATCACCTTCAGGGTTTTGGTTTTCACGTTGAGATCTTTGATTTTTGTACAGGGTGAGAGGTAGGGGTTTAATTTTGTTCTTCTACAAGTGGGATCCAGTTTTGTCAGCCCCATTTGCTGAAGATGCTATCCTTCCTTCATTGAGATTTTTTTTTGCCACTGGTAAAGTAGTCTGTTTTTGTGCCAGTACCAGGCTGTCTTTATGACTATGGCCCTGTGATATAGCTTGAACTCTGGCAGAGCAATCCCCCTTGTATTGCATTTTTCACTCAGGGTTGGTTTAGCTGAGGGTCTTTTGGTTTATTGAGGGTCTTTTGTTTTTCCATATGAATTTAAGGATTTTTTTTCCAAGTCTGTGAAGAAGCTCATGGGGATTTTGAATGGGATTGTGTAGAATTTATATATCAATTTGGGTAAAATAGACACATATTAATTTTTCCAGTCCATAAGTACTGGAGATCTTTCCATCTTTTGATGTCATTTTAAATCTCCTTCTTCAAGGGTTTAAAGTATTTTTTGTTGTAGAGGTCTTTGGTATCTTTGGTTAGGTTGGTCTTATTGTCCTAGCAAGTGTTTCAAGCACTATCTTGAAGAGGAATGGCAATAAAGGGCAGCCTTGCTGGGTTCCCACCTTTAAGGGAAATGATTCCAATTTTTCTTCATTTAGGATGATGTTGGCAGTGGATTTGTTATATATGGATTTGATCCTGTTGAGGAATGTTCCCTTTAGTCCAGTTCCCTCTAGGATTTTAAACATGAAGGATGCTGGATCTTGCCATTTTGTTGAGAAATTTTGCATCTATGTTCATTAATGACATAGGTCTATAGCTTTGTTTATTGCCTGTATCTTTGTCTAGTATTGATATTAGGGTGATGCTGGTTTCATAGAAGGAATTTGGGAGAATTCCCTCTGTTTGTGTCCTTCTGACCAGATTGAGTAGTAATGGTTGTAAGACCTCTTTAAATGTTTTATGGAATTCTGCTGTGAATCCATCTGGGCCCAGGCTTTTTTTTTTTTTGGTTAAGCTTTGTTGATTCCCAAGATATCAAATATTCATCCATTTCTCTTAGGTTTTCAAATTTATGGAGTATAGGCTTTTGAAGTATTCCTGTATGGTTGTCAGGATATTTTGTTTGTTTGTTTGTTTTTCTTTTTTTGTCTGTAGTGATGCTTCCCCCTTTCGTCACGAATACTATTGAATTGAAGTTGCTCTTTTTTGTTAACTGGGTTAGAGGTCTGTCTATTTTGTTTATCTTTTATTTTGTTATTTTTTTATTAATTGTATTTATTTCTGTATGTGTATGAATGTACTGTCTGGATGAAAGTTTGTGCACCCGTGTCATGCAATGCTGCAGATGTCAGAAGAGGGTCTCGGATTCCCCTAGAACTGGAGTTCTCCTTGTTAGAGATTCAGATGGTTTTTGGCCGCCATGTGGGTGCTGGGGATCAAACCCAGGTCCTCTGTATGAATGGTCAGCGCTCTTAACTGCTAGGCCATCTCTCCAGCCCTTGTTTATCTTTTCTTTTTTTTTTTTTATAGCTTTTTGTTTTTTTTATTGATGCTTTGTGTATTTCATACATCATTTTCCAGTTCAGTTCAGCATATTCCCCTCCCTTCTCCCCCACCCCACCGCACCCCACCCATCCCAGATCATGCATTCTTGCCATATGTCTGCATCTTCTCTGCTTTATTGTTTTTTTGTTTTCATTTTTTTAACAATAAGTGATAATTTGTGAGTACAAGCTTCCTTCATGAAAACCAATTTGCAAGCAGTTTTGCCCAAACCCACACAGCTCATGGTCCCACCATCCACAGGGGGGGATCTTGTATGTTCAATCAAGTTGATCAAATGAGTGTCCAGTCTATATTGTTGTAGTTTCACCATTAACCCCAATCGAAGCCCTTACATTCTACCACGCCCCCTCTTCCGCAGATTGTTCCCTAGGCTTAGAAAAGGGGCACAGGTGGATGAGAAGCAAAACACTCTACTTTCTCTGGAGCTGATGTCTTGGTCTCTAGTCAGTTCTGGCTGTTTTCTTTCATGTTTATCTTTTCAAAGAACCAACAGAAAAAGCTTTTGACAAGATCCAGGATCCCTTCAGGTTTAAAGTCTTAGAGGGAACCAGACTGAAGGGGACATACCTCAACATGATCAAAGCCATATAAGGCAAACCCACTGCTAACATCATCCTAAATGGAGAAAAATTGGAACCATTTCCCTTAAAGACAGGAACCCTGCAAGGCTGCCCCTTGTTGCCACTCCTATTCAACATAGTGCTTGAAACATTTGCTAGGGCAATAAGAAAAGAGAAGGAAATTAAAGTAGTACTAATTGGGAAAGAAGTTAACCTATCCCTTTTGGCAGATGATAAGATAGTTTACCTAAGGGACATTAAAAACTCCACCAGAAAACTTCTAGAAAGGATTAAGAGTTTCAGTAAAGTGGCAGGATACAAAATTAACCTGGAAAAAATCAGTAGCAACAATAAATAAGTAGAGAAGGAAAATAAGAAGACCTTCCAACTTATAATAGCTTCAAAAATAATAAAATACCTGGGAACAAACCTAACAAAAGCTACCAAAGATCTCTACAACAAAAACTTTAAACCCCTGAAGAAGGTGATTGAAAATGACATCAAAAGATGGAAAGATCTCCCATGATTATGGATTGCAAAAATTAATATAGTAAAAATGTCCATTTTACCCAAATTAATATACAGGTCCAACACGATCCTAATAAAAATCCCCATGAACTTCTTCGCAGACTTGGAAAAAAAATCCTTAAATTCATATCGAAAAACAAAAGACCCCAAATAGCTAAAGCAACCCAGAGTGAAAAATGCAATATGAGCTATATTGCTCTACCAGACTTCAAGGTTTATTACAGGGCCATAGTCATAAAGACAGCTTGGTACTGGCACAAAAAGAGACCCATTGATCAATGCAACAAAATTGAAGAGCCAAACTTAAGCTCATACAAATTCAGCCACCTCATATTTGACAAAAGTTCAAAAAGACTCAATGGAGGAAGCATAGCATCTTCAGCAAATGCTGCTGGCAAAACTGAATCACCATTTGTAGAACAAAATTAAACCCCTACCTCTCACCCTGTACAAAAATCAACACCAAGTGGATCAAAAATGTGAACATGCAACCCAAAACCCTGAAGGTGATAGAAGAAAAAGTTGCCAACAACTTACAAGACAGAGGCCTAGGAAAAGACATTCTAAATCAGACAGCAGCTGCACAGGAAATAAGGTCAACAGTCAACAAATGGGACATCATCAAACACAAAAGATTCTTTACAGTGAAAGAAACAATCATGGAAATGAAGAGAAAACCCACAGAGTGGGAGGAAATCTTCTCCAGTGACTCATGTGACAGAGCATTAACATCAAGAATATATAAACTACTCAAAAAACAAAGAAGTAAGAAAATAAATGACCTACTCAAAAGATGGAGTAAAGAGCTGAACAGAGACTTCACCAGTGAGGAAGTAAAGATGGCTGAGAAACATCTTAAAAAGTGTTCAACATCATTAATAATTAAGGAAATGCAAAGTAAAACCACACTCAGATATTATCTCACTCCCATATGACTGGCTAAGTTCAAGAAAACAAAAGACACCAAATGCTGGAGAGGTTGTGGGGAAACAGGAACACTCATCCACTGCTGGTCAGATTGTAAACTTGTACAACCATTATGGAAAACAGTATGGAGAACCCTTAAAAGACTCAAAATGAGCCTGCCCCCTGACACAGCCATACCACTCCTGGGTATATACCCACAAGACTCATCGTGCAGCAAAATATATGCACATCCATGTTTATTGCAGCTTTCTTCACAATAACAAACAACTGGAACCAACCCAAATACCCCTCAACAGATGATTGGATGACATAAATGGGGTATATCTACACAATGGAGTACTACTCAGCAGTAAAGAAAGATGACATCAGGAACTTTGTAGTTAAATGGATGGAACTGGAAGCCATTATGCTAAGTGAAGTAACACAGTCCCAGAAAAACAAGAAGTGAATGGTCTCCCTCATTTGTGGATGCTAACACTAAATCCCCAGATGAAAGGCAAGCTGAACAACATTATTGTTATATTTCTGTTTATCTGAAAACAACTATGATGTTATAATGTAAATCTCTTAACTGGCTCCAGAATCAATCTACCTCTTATGTTCCCTACAATTACTGTATATGAGTAGAAATTATGTATTCATATTTTACAGTAATATAAATTTACAGGAGGAAAATGTGAATTCCTAAATATAAAAAAAAAAAGACTGAGAGAAAGATGGAGGACAGTTATAGCAGAATTCATGATCTATTGTGGGGTGGGGGGAGGTAAAGGGGAATATGTCTAAACTGAACTGAGAAATGATGTCTAAAATACATAAAACATCAAAACCATTATAAAAATACAAAGAATTAAGAAAACAAATGACTCACTCAAAAGTTGGAGTAAAGAGATGAACAGACTAAACAGGATACTGGCAAATCTCATACAGACCCACATCAAGAAGATCATCCATCATGAACAAGTTGGATTCATACCAGAGAGGCAGGGATGGTTCAACATATGAAAATCAAAAAATATCGTCAAGCATATAAATGGACTGTAAGACAAAAACCAAACTATCATCTCAATTGATGCGGAAAATGCCTTTGACAAAATACAGCATCCCTTTATGCTTAAAGTCCTAGAGGGAATTGCATTGGAGGGATCATTCTTCAATGTAATCAAAGTCATATACAGGAAACACACAGCCAATATCATCCTAAATGAAGAAACGACAGAAGCATTCCCATTAAAGGTAGGAACTCTACAAGGCTGCCCCCTGTCACCACTCCTCTTCAATATAGTGCTTGAAACACTTGCTAGGGCAATAAGGCAAAAAAAGTAAATTAAAGGAGTACAAATTGTAAAAGAGGAAGTCAAGCTATCCTTTTTTCTGCTGATATGATTGTTTACTTAAGGGATGCTAAAAACTCCACTAGAAAAATTCCTAGATACGACTAAGAGCTTCAGTAAAGTGGCAGGAAACAAAATTAATCTAGAAAAATTAGTAGCCTTTCTTTACGCCAAGGACAAGCAACTGAAGAAGGAATTCAAGGAGACTTTCCCACTCACAATAGTCTCAAAAACAATAAAATACCTAGGAACAAACCTAACCACAGAGACCAAAGATCTCTACAACAAAAATTTTAAATGCCTGAAGAAGGAAATTGAAGAAGACATCAGAAGACGGAAAAACCTCCCATGCTTATGGATTGGGAAAATTAATATAGTAAAAATGTCTATTCTACCCAAATTCTTGTATAGATTTAATGCAATTCGTATCAAAATCCCCAAGAGATTCTTCACAGGCTTGGAAAAAAAAAGTCCTTAATTTCATTTGGAAAAACAAAAGACCCCGAATAGCCAAAGCAACCCTGAGTGAAGAAAACAATACAGGGGTGATCTCTACACCAGACTTCAAACTTTATGACAGGGCTATAGTCATAAAAACTGTTTGGTACTGGCACAAAAACAGACCTGTTGACCAATGGAACAAAACTGAAGATCCAAACTTAAGCACATACAATTTCAGCCACCTCATATTTGACAAGGGGGCCAAGAAGACACAGTGGAGGAAAGACAGCATCTTCAGCAAGTATTGTTCGATAAAATAGATCACCACCTGTAGAAGAATGAAATTAAACCCCTACCTCTCGCCCTGTACAAAAGTCAACTCCAGATGGATCAAAGACCTCAACGTGAAACACAAATTCTGAAGGTGATAGAAGACAAAGTTGGCAGCAGATTACAAGACATAGGCCTAGGAAAAGACTTCTGAAATCAGACAGCAGCTGCACAAGAATTAATGTTGACAATTGACAGCTGAGACCGCATTAAACTCAAAAGCTTCTGTACATCAAAAGAAACAATCAAGGAAGTGAAGAGAAATCCCACAGAGTGGGAGGAAATCTTCACCACAGATACATCTGACAAAGCATTGATTTACAGAATACATAAACTACTCAAAAAACAAAGAAGAAAGAAAACAAATGACCCACTCAATAGATGGAGCAAAGAGCTGAACAGAGACTTCACAAGTGAGGAATTAGAGATGGCTGAGAAACACCTTAAGAAGTGTTCAACATCACTAATCATTAAGGAAATGCAAATCAAAACCACTTTAAGATATCATCTTACTCCAATAAGACTGGCTAGGATCAAGAAAACAAATGATACCAAGTGCTGGAGAGGTTGTGGGGAAAGGGGAACACTCATCCACTGCTGGTGGGAATGTAAACTCGTACAGCCACTATGGAAAGCAGTGTGGAGAACCCTTGGAAGACTTGGAATGAACTTGCCACCCGACCCAGCCATACCACTCCTGGGCATGTACCCTCAAGACTTACGCCACCACAGAGATACATGCACGGCCATGTTTATTNAGATAAAAATTATATATATATTATATATAATAATTATATATATATGTATTATATCTTGCTTGGAGGAAGTGCCAGTGGAGATGGGCTTTGAATACAGGCTCACCCGCTTTCCTTCAGTCCTGCTTCCTTGTTTTGATGTGAGTGCTCAGCTTTTGGCTCCTGCTTCCCCGCCTGTCATGAAGGACTCTTATCCCTCAGGACTCATTAGCCCAATAAACTCTCCCTTCTATAATTTGCCTTGTCATTTTTTTTATCACAACAGAAAAGATAACTAAGAAAAAACGCACAAACTATGAAATCTCATGAGCTTTCCCATTGTATCAGCCATGGTCCTCCAGAGAGGAAATGCCAAGATTGATATAGAAATACAAGAGATTCATTGGGAATTTTCTTTAAACTAAGCTTCAGTAGAGAAAAAGTAAAAGGAGGAAGCTGAGGTAGAGGTTTTGTATATATCTGGATGCATGTCTAGATCATGTAGAATGAAAAAAAAATGGAAAGAAGATGCAGAGAGACCCCAGAGTAGGACACCTCTGTTATAGAAGTCACAAGGTCAAAAGAGTCCAAGAAACATATATACACACAACTATTTTAAAAGCTACACATCAGATGTGCCCCATGCTGGGCAGGAGCGACCCAGGCCTAGTTTCCTGCTGCACTTTCATTGGATTTTTAAACATCTGCCGAGAATGGCCTCATAGGGAACACCACAATAGACTCCAAAGAGACATTATTTGTCAACACTTCTCCTCACAGCATGTTACTGTTGGCAGATCAATTTATGGTGCATTTCCATGACTGCACTCTCATCACATTACCTGCATTCTGAATCTACACATTATTCTTATTTGTACATCTATTATCAATATAACAGTGTTTCACAAACTTTAACATGGAGGACAATGGAACATGACGTCAACTCCCTCTGTAATTTTCCCTTTCCTTTCTTGGCTATTTTCTCTTCAATCACTAATAATTACTCAAATAAATTTCTTTTATGAAAAATCCATACCTCTACTCCCTTCATATATGCCATGTAGATTTGGGCAATATTTCTAATGAAGCATTAAGTTGTTTGTATGTATCAAGAGTGCTGGGTTTGAAGCTCCTTTAGAGAATGGAATGTACTTTATTTCTAGATTTCTAATGCCATTTTTCTTAATCTGTATGTCCAGGTGTCCCAGTTGGCTCATAAAGTCACAAAGGTCTCATGAACTAACCCTACCTCTCAACCCTGTACAAAAATCAACTCCAGTGGATCAAATATCCAAATGAAACTGAAACCCTGAAGATATGAAGAAAAAGTCACGCAACAATACCCTATAATGAATACAGTGTAGGAAAGACTTTTGAAATCAGACAGCAGCTGCACAGGAAATAAGTCAACAGTCAACAAATGGGAACACATCTCACTCAAAAGCTTCTGCACAGCTCAAAAACAATCAAGGAAGTGAGAAAAAACCCATATAAGAGGGAGGAAATCTTCACCAGTGATACAATCAAAGCTTATCAATCCAAACATATAAAACACTCATAAAAACAAAAAGTTACTGGGCTAGAGGTCTATTTTCGTTTTCAACAGTTTTTTTTTTTTTTTTTTTTTTTTTTTTTTGTATTAGTTTTCTGTTTCTATATTTAAATTGATTTTCTCTGATTTTTGTTATTCTTCCTGTCTTGTTGGTTTGGGGCTCATTTGTTTTTCCTCAATATTATTTAGCTTTGCAGTGTCAGAATCATCCCAAAAAATTTTTTTTCCTGTCTTCTCTCTCTTCTCTCTCTCCTCTCTCTCCTCTCTCGTCTCTCTTTCTTGATGTGGGCACTTAGGCTATAAATTCCCCTCTCAAGACTACTTTTAAAGTATCCCGCACAAGTTTTTGTGTTTTGTATTTTTCAATTCTAGTCATGAATACTTTTATTTACTTTTCTTTCTTTCCCTGACCCATTTCAATTTAGGATGTGTGTGTTTAGTCACATGTCGTTCTGTAGCTAGTTGTGGCTTATTCTGGTTCATATGAGCATATTGCACTGTGGCCGGATAGAAATGCAGGGGACAATTTCAATTCCTTTTGTATTGTTGACATTTCTTTTGCCCCAGTATATGGGTCGATTTTGGAGAAGTTTCCATGAGAATGCTGAGTAAAGACTATTCTCTGAGTGTTGGGTGACCTTCGGAGATGTCCTTGAATCTCCTTTGTGCAATGTATAGTTGGTCCAATGTCCATCACTTTTATTTCTTTGGTCCATTTTATCTCAAGGTCTCAGTGCATGTTGAAGTTCAGTTCCACTATTAGTGTTTAGATAATTCTGGTCTTGAGTCCTCTGGAGTACGTTTTATAAAGTTAAGACATCAGATTTGGGCAATAGACATTTAGATGTGAAGTCTTCAAGTTTAATGTGTTCCTTGACAAAAGTGTAATGGCCCACTTTGTCACTGCTGATTAGTTTACTTAGAGATATATTATTTTGTTGATATTAGAATAGCCACTCTCCCAATTTGTTTTAGTAACGATTCCACCAGTGGATATGGTATTCTCCATCCTTTCACTCTAAGGTGGTGTCTGTACTTATGAGGTGGAGAGTTTTTTATTGATATTTTGTGATTTCAGAGATTCAGTTCTCAGTTCAGTTTAAATCTATATCCCCCTTTTCCCCTTTCCCCCAACCCCACTCCAGAATCATGCACCTGCCAGTAATATCCTGCATCTCTTCTCAGTTTTTTTATTACAATTTTCAAATTTCCTTTTGTTATATTATTTTTTTTTTTTTTACTTTGACTTTAAAATATGCATACTTACTGTTTCCATCATATACAGTATTACAGAGTCTGAAAATTGTGGTAGTTAATCGAGCCTTTAAGGATTCTACATCTTATAAACACATAGTTGTTTCAGAGATAACAAAAATAACATAACATGTTGAGTTGCCTTTCACTGGGGATTTGTTAGATTCACAAATGAGGGAGACCATTCACTTCTTGTTTTCTGGGACTGTGTTACTATCATTAGCATAATGGCTTCCATCTCCATTTCCTGCAAAGTCATGATGTCATCTATTCTTACTGGCGAGGTGTAACTCCATTGGGACATAACCCAATTGTCATCCACTTCAATCAATTGAGTGGCTGGGTTGGTCCAGCTCTTGCTATTGTGAGAAAGCTGCAGTAAAACATGAGTGGACTGTATCTTTGCTGTAGATGAATCTGTGCTATATACCCAGAAGTGGTATGCTTGGTCAGGAGGGTAGCTCATTTTGAGTCTTTTAAGGGTTCCTCCACACTGCTTTCCATAATGGTTTACAAGGTTTACATTCCAACCAGCAGCGAATATGTTTCCCTGTTTCCCCCACAACCTCTCCAGCACTTGTGTCTTTGTTTCTTGACCATAGACATCGTATGGGAGTGACATATATCTGAGAAGCAGTTTTAATTGCATTTCCTTAATCTATAATGAGTGAACACTTTTTAATGAATTTCTCAGCCTCTTTACTTCTTCATATGAAGTCTCTGTTAGCTCTTACTCCATCTTTTTGAGTAGGTCATTGTTTTCTTCTTATTTTTTGAGTAGTTTATATATCTTGATGTTAATGCTCTGCAAAGAATCACTGTGAAGATTTCTGCAACTCTGTGGATTTCTCTTCACTTCTGATTGTTTCTTTCACTTACAGAAGCTTTTGTAGTTGATTGGAGTCCCATTTGCCATGTCGACTTAATTCTTGCAGGCTGGCTGTCTGATTTAGAAAGTCTTCATCTATGCCTATGTCTTTGTAAAGTCTGTCTCCCTTTCTTCACCTCAAACCATATCAAAGGGTTTTGGATTTTCACAGTTGAGTCTGATCCATTTGATTACTTTGTACAGGGTAAGAAGTAAGGGGTGTTTAATTTTGTTCTTCTACAAGTGATCCAGTTTTGTCAGCCCCATTTGCTGAAGATGCCAATCCTTCCCTTCATGAAATTTTTTTTGTTCTTGGTATTGTTTTTTGTTTTTTTTTTGCCAGTACCAGGCTGTTTATGACCTAGCCTGTGACTATAGCTTGAACTCTGGCAGAGCAAATCCCCTTGTATTGCAATTTTTCACTCAGGGTTGTTTAGCTGTAGGGTCTTTTAGTTTATTAGGAGGTCTTTTTTTTCCAATATGAATTTAAGGATTTTTTTTCCAAGTCTTGTGAAAAAGCTCATGGATTTTGAATGGGATTGTGTAGAATTTATATTCTAATTGGGTAAAATCAGACATTTACATATTTATTTTCGCCATATACATGAGCTGAGATCTTTTTCATCTTTGATGTCTTTATCAGTCTCCTTCTTCAGGTTTTAAATAATTTTGTTGTAAGAGTCTTGGTATCTTTTGGTGGTGGTCCTTATTGCTTGCAAGTGGTTCAAAGCACTACTTGAAGAGAATCGGCAATAAAGCGGCAGCCTTGCGTGGTTCCCACCTTTAAGGGAAAATGATTCCAATTTTTTCTTTCATTTGGAATGATGTTGGCAGTGGATTTGTTATATATGGATTTGACCTGTTGAGGAAAGTCCTTAGTCCAGTTCCCTCTAGGATTTAAACATGAAGGATGCTGGATCTTCCATTTTGTTGAGAATTTTGATCTTGTTCATTAATGACATAGGTATATTAGCTTGTTTATGCCTTTATCTTTGTCTAGTATTGATATTAGGTGATGCTGGTTTCATAGAAGGAATTTGGGAGAATTCCCTCTGTAGTTTCTTCTGACAGTATTTGAGTAGTAGGTTGTAAGACCCCTTTAAATGTTTATGGAATTTGCTGTGAATCTTTGGGCCCAGGCTTTTTTTTTTTTTGGTTAACCTTGTTGATTCCAGATATCAAATATTCATCCATTTCTCTTAGGTTTTCAAATTTATGGAGTATAGGCTTTTTGAAGTATTCCTGTATGGTTCAGGATATTTTGTTTGTTGTTTGTTTTTCTTTTTTTGTCTGTAGTGATGCTTCCCCCTTTCGTCACGAATACTATTGAATTGAAGTTGCTCTTTTTTGTTACTGGGTTAGAGGTCTGTCTATTTTGTTTATCTTTTATTTTGTATTTTTATTAATTGTATTTATTTCTGTATGTATGAAGTATTGTTGGATGAAAGTTTGTGCACCCGTGTCATGCAATGCTGCAGATGTCAGAAGAGGGTCTCGATTCCCCTAAACTGGAGTTCTCTTGTTAGAGATCAGATGGTTTTTGGCCGCCATGTGGGTGCTGGGATCAAACCCAGTCCTCTGTATTGAATGGTCAGCGCTCTTAACTGCTAGGCCATCTCTCCAGCCCTTGTTTATCTTTTCTTTTTTTTTTTTTATAGCTTTTTGTTTTTTTTATTGATGCTTTGTGTATTTCATACATCATTTTCCAGTTCAGTTCAGCATATTCCCCTCCCTTCTCCCCCACCCCACCGCACCCCACCCATCCCAGATCATGCATTCTTGCCATATGTCTGCATCTTCTCTGCTTTATTGTTTTTTTGTTTTCATTTTTTTAACAATAAGTGATAATTTGTGAGTACAAGCTTCCTTCATGAAAACCAATTTGCAAGCAGTTTTGCCCAAACCCACACAGCTCATGGTCCCACCATCCACAGGGGGGGTCTTGTATGTTCAAACAAGTTTATCAAATGAGTCTAGTTTGTAGTTTCACCTTAACCCCAATCGAAGCCCTTACATTCTACCACGCCCCCTCTTCTGCAGATTTTTCCCTAGCTTAGAAAAGGGGCACAGGTGGATGAGAAGCAAAACACTTCTACTTTCTCTGGAGCTTATGTCTTGGCTCTAGTCAGTTCTGGCTGTTTCTTTTCATGTTTATCTTTTCAAAAGAACCAACAGAAAAAGCTTCAAGATCCAGGATCCCTTCAGGTTTAAAGTCCTAGAAGGGAACCAGACTTGAAGGGACTCATATCCTCAACATTGATTCAAAGCCCAATAATAGCACAACCCACTGCAACATCATCCTAAATGCGAGAACAATTGGAACCATTTCCCTTAAAAGACAGGAACCCTGCAAGGTGCCCTTGTTGCCACTCCTTTCAAACATAGTGCTTGAAACATTTTCTAGAGGCAATAAGAAAAGAGAAGGAAATTAAAGTAGTTCTAATTGGAGAAAGAAGAGTTAAACCTATCCTTTGCAGGTGAATGATATATTTACCTGAGAGACATTAAAAACTCCACCAGAAACTTCTAGAAAGGATTAAGAGTTTCAGTAAAGTGGCAGGATACAAAATTAACCTGGAAAAAAACAGTACATACAATAAAGAAGAGAGAGAGAAAAATAAGAAACCTTCCATTCAAATAGCTTCAAAAATAAAAAATACCTGGGAACAAACCTAACAAAGCACCAAAGATCTCTACAACAAAAACTTTAAACCCCTGAGAAAGTTGATTGAAAATTACATCAAAAGATGGAAAGATCTCCCATGTTATGGATTGTCAAAAATTAATATAGTAAAAATATGCCATTTTACCCAAATTAACTATACAGGTCCAACACGATCCTAATAAAAAATCCCATGAGTTCTTCGCAGACTTGGAAAAAAAATCCTTAAATCATACGTGAAAAACAAAAGACCCCCAATATAGCTAAAGCAACCCAGAGTGAAAAATTCAATATAGGAGATTGCTCTACCAATACGATCAAGGTTTATTACAGGGCCATAGTCATAAAGACAGTTGGTACTGCACAAAAAGAGACCCATTGATCAATGCAACAAAATTGAAGAGCCAACTGAGCTCATACAAATTCAGCCACCTCATATTTGACAAAAGTTCAAAAAACCCTCAATGGAGAAAAGATAGTCATCTTCAGCAAATGCTGCTGCCAAAACTAAATCACCATTTGTAGAACAAAATTAAACCCCTACCTCTCACCCGATACAAAAATCAACACCAATGTGGATCAAAAATGTGAACATGCACCCAAACCCTGAAGGATAGAAGAAAAGTTGCCAACAACTTACAAGACAGAGGCCTAGGAAAAGACATTCTAAATCACAAAGCAGCTGCACAGGAATAAGGTCAACAGTCAACAAATGGGACATCATCAAACACAAAAGATTTTGTACTAGTGAAAGAAACAATCAGGATAATAAGAAAAACCCACGAGTGGAGGAAACTTCTCCAGTGACTCTGTGACAGAGCATAACATCAGATATATAAATACTACTCAAAAACAAAGAATAAGAAAATAAATGACCTACTCAAAAGATGGAGTAAAGAGACTGAACAGAGACTCACCAGTGAGGAAGTAAAGATGCTAAAAGAAACATCTTAAAAAACTTTCAACATCATTATAATTAGGAAATGCAAAGTAAACCACACTAAGGTATATCTCACTCCAATAAGACGGCCAAGTAAGAAAACAAAAGAACACCAAATTCTGGAGAGGTTGTGGGGAAACAGGAAACACTCATCCCACTGCTGGTCAGATTTTAAACTTGTACAACCATATGGAAAACAGTATGGAGAACCCTTTAAAAGACTCAAAATGACCTGCCCCCCTGACACAGCCATACCACTCCTGGTATATACCCACAAGACTCATCGTGCAGCAAAAATATATGCCACATCCATGTTATTGCAGCTTTCTTCACAATAACAAACAACTTGAACCAACCCAAATACCCCTCAACAGATGATTGGATGACATAAATGGGGGTATATATCTACACAATGGATACTACTCAGCAGTAAAGAATGATGACATCAGGAACTTTTTAGTTAAATGGATGGACTTGAAGCATTATGCTAAGTGAAGTAACACAGTCCCAGAAAAACAAAGCATGAATTGTCTCCTCATTTGTGGATGCTAACACAAATCCCCAGTGAAAGGCAAGCTGAACAACATTATTGTTATACTTTCTGTTTATCTGAAAACAACTATGATTTTATATGTAAATCTCTTAACGGCACTAGAATCAATCCACCTCTTATGTTCCCTACAATTACTGTATATGAGTAGAAATTATGTATTCATATTTTACAGTAATATAAATTTACAGGAGGAAAATGTGAATTCCTAAATATAAAAAAAAAAAAAATGAGAAGAAATGGAGACAGTTATAGCAGAATTCATGATCATTGTGGGGAGTAAAGGGGAATATGTCTAAACTGAACTGAGAAATGATGTCTAAATACATAAACATCAAAACCATTATAAAAATACAAAGAATTAAGAAAACAAAGACTCACTCAAAGTTGGAAGTAAAGAATGAATAACAGACTAAACAGGATACTGGCAAATTCATACAGACCCACATCAGAAGTCATCCATCATGAATCAAGTTGGATTCATACCAGAGAGCAGGGATGTCTACAAAAAAAATCAAAAAAATAAAAAAAAAAAAAAAAAAAAAAAAAAAAAAAAAAAAAAAAAAAAAACATCATCTCAATTGATGCGGAAAATGCCTTTGACAAAAACAGCATCCCTTTATGCTTAAAGTCCTAATGGAATTGGCATCTGAGGGTCATTGCTCAATATATCAACAGCCATATGCTAGGAAACACACACAATATCATCCTAATTGAAGAATAACGACAGAAGCACATTCCCATTAAAGTGAACTCACAAGGTGCCCCCTGTCACCACTCCTCTTCAATATAGTGCTTGAAACACTTGCTAGGGCAATAAGGCAAAAAAAGTAAATTAAAGGAGTACAAATTGTAAAAGAGATAAGTCAAGCTATCCTTTTTTCTGCTGATATGATTGTTTACTTAAGGGATGCTAAAAACTCACTAGAAAAATTCCTAGATACGACTAAGAGCTTCAGATAAAGTGGCAGGAAACAATTAATTCTAAAAAATAGTACTTTCTTTAGCCAACAAAGCAACTGAAAGAAGGAATTCAAGGAGACTTCCCACTCACAATAGTTCTCAAAAACAATAAAATACCTAGAAACAAACCTAACCACCAGGCACCAAAGATCTCTACACAACAAATTTTAAATGCCTGAAGAAGGAAAATTGAAGAAGACATCAGAAGACGGAAAAAACCTCCCATGCTTATGGATTGGGAAAATTAATTAGTAAAAATGTCCATTTCTACCCATATTTTGTATAGATTAATGCAATTCGTTTATCAAAGATCCCCAAGAGTTTTCCACAGGCTTGGAAAAAAAAAAGTCCTTAATTCATTTGGAAAAACAAAAGAACCCCGAATAGCCAAAGCAACCTGAGTGAAGAAAAACAATACAGGGTGGGATCTTTAACCAGACTTTAAAATTTACTACAGGGGCTATAGTCATAAAAATGTTGGTACTGGCACAAAAACAACCGTTGACCAATGGAACAAAACTGAAATCCAACTTAAGCACATACAATTTCAACCACCTCATATTTGAAGGGTCCAAAAGAGACACAGTTGAGAAAGACAGCATCTTCAGCAAGTATTGTTCGATAAAATAGATCACACCTGTGTAGAAGAATGAAATTAAACCCCTATCCGCTTCCCCTGTACAAAAAGTCAACTCCAGATGGATCAAAGACCTCAACGTGAAACACAAATTCTGAAGGTGATAGAAGACAAAATTGGCAGCAGATACAAACATAGGCCTAGGAAAAGACTTCTGAAATCAACAGACAGCTGCACAAGAATTAATGTTACAATTGACAGCTGAGATCCGCATTAAACTCAAAAGCTCTGTGACATCAAAAGAAACAATCAAGGAAGTGAAAGAAATCCCACCGAGTGGAGGAAATCTTCACTCACAGATACATCTGACAAACATTGATTTACAGAATACATAAAACTTACTCAAAAAACAAAGAAGAAAGAAAACAATGACCCACTTAATAATGAGACAAACAGCTGAACAGAGACTTCACAAGGAGGAATTAGAGATGGCTGAGAAACATCCTAAGAAGTGTTCAAAATTGCTAATAATTAAGGAAGTGCAAATTAAAACCACTTTAAAATATCATCTTACGGGCTGGAGAGATGGCCTAGCTGGTTAAGAGCGCTGACTGCTTTTACAGAGGACCTGGGTTCGATCCCCAGCACCCACATGGTGGGCCGAGAAACCGTCTGAAACTCCAATTCCAGAAGAACTTCCAGTTCCAGGGAATCCGACACCCTCTTCTGACCTCCGCAAGCCATTGCATCGGACAGCACGACACGGGTGCACAAACTTGCATGCACACGGTACATTGATACACATAAATAAATAAATGCCGGGCATGGTGGTGCACGCCTTTGGTCCTAGCACTTGTGAGGCAGAGGCACGTGGATCTCTGTGAGTTCAAGGCCAGCCTGGTCTACAGAGTGAGTTCCAGGACAGCCAGAGCTACAGGGAGACCCTGTCTCAAAAAGATCAAAAAGACTAAAAAAAAAAGATATCATCTTACTCCAACAAGACTGGCTAGAATCAAGAAAACAAATGATACCAAGTGCTGGAGAGGTTGTGGGGAAAGGGAAACACTCATCCACTGCTGGTGGGAATGTAAACTCATAACTATGGAAAGCAGTGTGGAGAACCCTTGGAAGACTTGGAATGAACTTGCCACCTGACCCAGCCATATCACTCCTGGTCATGTACCCACAAGACTCATCTTACCGCAGAGACACATGCGCAACCATATTTTTGCAGCTCTCTTCACAATAGCAAGTAGTTGGAACCAACCCCAGTGCCCCTCAACTAATGAGTGGATAGAGAAAATGTGGTACATCCACACAATGGAGTTCTACACAGCAGTAAAGAAAGATGACATCATGAGCTTTGGAGGTAAATGGCTGGAGCTAGAAAATATCATGCTGAGTGAAGTAACACAGTCCCAGAAAAATAAGCGATGAATGGTATCCCTCATCTGTGGATCCTAGCACCAATTACCTAATTGTATGGCAGACTGAGCAATGTCAATATGATCTGAAAACAACTGTGCTCTTATATTGAGAATCCCTTAAAATATAATAAATAAAAAAGAAAAAAAAAAGAGATGAACAGAGACTTCATCAATGAGGAAATAAAGATGGCTGAGAAGCATCTTATTAAGTGTTTGACATCATTAATAATCATGGAAATTCATATTAAAACCATTCTAAGTTATCATCTCACTCTGATAAAACTTGCTAAGATCAAGAAAACAAAAGACACCAAATGCTGGAGAGGTTGCGGGGAAAATGGTACACTCATCCACTCCTGGTGGGAATGTGAACTTGTACAACCTCTGTGGAAAGCAGTGTGGACAACCCTTAAATGACTCAGAATGAGCCCACCTCCTGACCCAGCCATTTCACTTCTGGGTATATACCCACAAAACTCATCCCACTGCAAAGATACATGCACAGCTATGTTTATTGCAGCCCTCTTCACAATATTGAAGATTTGGAACCAACCCAAATGGAGTTCTATGCAGCAGTGAAGAAAGATGACATCATGAACTTTGCAGGTAAATGGATGGAACTAGAGGATATTATTTTAAGTGAAGTAACACAGTCCCCCCCCCCAAAAAAAAACAACAAATGGTGTCCCTCATCTGTGGATGCTAGTGCCAATTACCTAGTAGTAAGTATTTCTTGTGAAGGGCTCCTTGAGCTGTTGTCCAAGTAGTTGGGAGTGGTGCGTATTGGAAAGAACAAGAACAACAACAACAACAGAAAAGACTGCGTCAAGGGTCTGACTGAAACGATGAAATTCTGCTCAAAACAGTCAACTTCTATATCAAAAATTTTGAGAAAGACTGAGAAAAAGATGAAAAACTTGCTTGGCAGAATGCATGAGCTCTGGTGGGGTGGGGAGATAGGGAGGGGGACATATATAACAATAAAAACCTAAAAAGAATGTATATATGCATGAAACATCATGTGACCCTATAAATATGTACAAATTTATATTTGTGTACGTCAGCCAAAATAAATTAAATTTAAAAAAAGAAAAAAAAAAAGATCAGTTGCCTCAAGACAACCCCTCTGTGGGGCCATTTATGGGATCAAGTTGAAGGAGATCTCCAGGAGACATCTCTTTTTTTGCTTTGTTCTTTCTTCCTCATTCTGCTTCTCTGGCTTTCTTTCTGAGTCCTTGCTTGAGGATGACTCTGCACTAGCTGTATAAAGCCTAAAATAGATATCCCCTCACCTTAGTATTCTCATCTCTAGGTCCAGGGAGAACTCAGTATATTTTCTGTAAATACACAAAAGAATAATAAATGTGATAAGATAGCTATAAGCAAATCCTGTTCCTGAATTTTCCTAAAAAATTCCAAAGATAGCAAAAGGATACAGTGGAAACTACAGCTATTAAATTGCCTAGATGTAAGCATTTAATCAAACATAACTATCAGTTCTTTCTCTTGGCCTAGAGATGCCATAAAAAAATCAGCTGAGATACCAAGGACTCTCTGATTTGCGAGTCTGAGAAACTGAATCCTAACTTTCAATAACATGATATTTGGAACATAACATCTGTTTAGAAAATGACTTGGTTTCCTTCCCACTCACAATAGCCTCAAAAACAATAAAATACCTAAGAACAAACCTAATCGAAGACACCAAGGACCTCTACAACAAAAATTTTAAACCTCTGAAGAAGGAAATTGAAGAAGACATCAGGAGATGGACAAACCTCACATGCTCGTGGATTGGGAAAATAAATATAGTAAAAATGTCCATTCTACCTAAACTTGTATACAGATTAAATGCAATCCCAATCAAAATCCCAAAGAGCTTCTTCACAGGTTTGGAAAAAAGAATCCTCAATTTCATTTGGAAAAACAAAAGACCCCGAATAGCCAAAGCAACTCTGGGCGCAAAGAACAATACAGGGGGGATCGCTCTACCAGACATCAAACTATACTACAGGGCTATAGTCATAAAAACAGCTTGGTACTGGCACAAAAACAGACCAGTTGACCAATGGAACAAAATTGAAGATCCAAACCTGAGCACATACAATTTCAGCCATCTCATATTTGATAAGGAGGCCAAGAAGACACATTGGAGGAAAGACAGCATCTTCAACAAGTGGTGTTGGCAAAACTGGATCACCACCTGTAGAAGAATGAAATTAAACCCCTACCTCTCACCCTGTACAAAAGTCAATTCCAAATGGATCAAAGACCTCAACGTGAAATCCAAAACTCTGGAGGTGATAGAAGAGAAACTTGGCAGCAGACTACAAGACGTAGGTGTAGGAAAAGACTTCTTAAATCAGACAGCAGCTGCACAAGAAATAAGGTCGTCAATTGACAAATGGGACCTCATTAAACTCAAAAGCTTCTGTACATCAAAGGAAACAATAAAGGAAGTGAAGAGAAAACCCACAGAATGGGAGGAAACCTTCACAGCAGATACATCTGACAAAGCATTAATCTCCAGAGTATACAAGCTACTCAAAAAACAAAGAAGAAAGAAAACAAATGAATCACTCAGAAGATGGAGCAAAGATCTGAACAGAGACTTCACAGAGGAGGAATTAGAGATGGCTGAGAAACACCTTAAGAAGTGTTCAACATCGCTAATAATTAAGGAAATGCAAATTAAAACCACCTTAAGATACCATCTTACTCCAGTAAGACTGGCTAGGATCAAGAAAACAAATGATGCCAAGTGCTGGAGAGGGTGTGGGGAAAGGGGAACACTCATCCATTGCTGGTGGGAATGTAAACTTGTGCAGCCACTATGGAAAACAGTGTGGAGAACCCTTAGAAGACTCAAAATGATCCTGCCATTTGACCCAGTCATACCACTCCTGGGTATATACCCACAAGACTCATCTTACTGCAGAGATACATGCACAGCTATATTTATTGCCGCTCTGTTCACAATAGCAAAAAACTGGAATCAACCCAAATGCCCCTCAACTGACGAGTGGATAGAGAAAATGTGGTACATGTACACAATGGAATTCTATGCAGCAGTAAAGAAAGACAACATCATGAACTTTGCAGGTAAATGGATGGAGCTTGAAGACATCATGTTAAGTGAAGTAACACAGTCCCAGAAAAACAAACGACAAATGGTATCTCTCATATGTGGATGCTAGTACCAATAACCCAGTTATAAATATTTCTTGTGGAGAGGGATGCATATTAAAAGAACAACAACAGAAAGATTGCATCAGAAGGCTGACTGAAATAGTGACTCGGGAGGGGTGGGAGGGGTGGGAGAGGGACACGGGTGTATATTCGATTGGTGCATGTTTAATTGACATGAGTTCAACAAGTATCCAGTTTTGCCCAGACTCTGTCTACAAGATACATGGTGTTTTAGGACTTAGTAAAAGTAAATATGGGCATATTGGACAACATTGGTTTGAAGACTGATAAAAACGGTAATGCATCTGAGTTAATTGGTGATATAAATTGCTCTTGTCCACATTAGCTTTAACTAAAATCTGTATAACAATTACTTTGGGATTGGTATAAACAAATGTTCTCTATAATTTTGCTGTCATATAGTATCACCTGGTAGCAATCTCTTTCACCTATAGGATGATTTAACTCAAAAATAAACTTTGTTTCCCAAGTTAATCACATACAGTAACCCAAAACAGCATGGGTGAACTTGATGAAATCTGTGCCTTGATTCCACCCTATAGGTATGTATAAAACAACTGCTTTTTTGAGACTCATGGGTCAAAAATAAAAACCTTAAATAAAAAAGGGGGATATAGATAGATATGAAAACTTTTTGTCAAAAAACCTTGCAACCCAAATCTTAAAACTAACTATGGGAAAGGATTTGTATGTTCCAACAGGCCAGAGTATCACCAACTTAATGGCTGAGAAAGAAAATGCAGCTTTGCAGTGAGTAGGATGTACCAGAAAGTGCCAGCAGAAGGATTGACTCCTCTGGGCATTGAAGGGAAGAAATGCCTCAGATTGCTGCAGACATCAGGCCCCTCTGTGGATCCTACTAGTAACAACTATTTTTAATGATTCCTAACGAAGCTTACCTTCTAGGTGCCGCAAAGGTTTTAATACAAGAGACTTTCTTAACTCCCCCCCATAGAATAAGGAGAAATATGATGATGATGAGGTCGTTCTCCAGCTGTAGATTGGAGCCAGCTGTTATAGAGGTATTCTCTTGTAAAATCAGTAAAACTGCCTTCTTTAATTGACTAATGGACATAGAAACTGTGAAAAGGATTATTCTCTATTCAGAACCAAATATAATGCTAAAGTCTCCTTAAGCTATGCACTTAAACAAAATATATTAATACAGGAGCTCTGACATCAACAATGGATTATTCTACCAAGGAGATGTTGGCCAGGGGATCCAAGCCCCCACAAATGGTAAAGGCTCCTTGCCTCCAAACTGGGATATCTGCAGGAAGAGAGGCGATAAGGCCCTGCTGTTGAAGACCTGATATAAACATGGGAAAGATGTATGGAGACCGCACTTGCAAGTATACAGATGGTCTCTGGGATGCCAGAGAGTGTTACCAAAGACCACTAAACCAATAAAGCAAATATAGGTCTCCTTGAGTCAAGCAAGACTCCTCCGTCAGCACCAGCTACACCTCATCTGCCTGGAAATACTGTGCAGCAGTGGCAGCCATATGTCTGTATATCCCAAATCTAATTGGCTATTGGCTCTCTCCTTGGAGGAATAACCCACGGCTGATGTCACAAGCTTACATCCTCTAATGGTTAGGAGATGTTATAAACCACACGAAGACCCTGCCATACTTGACAGAAGAAAATGTAGATCATGAATTGACATACCATCCAAACATCTGTGTCTATACCAAAGTAACCTACCATAACAATTAGTACTGTTTAAATACCCATATATCTAATTGTGTGTGCTTCATTAGTAGGATCGAAAGGCTATATATTATACTGTTTAAATACCTAAATATCTAATTGCATGTGCTTCATTAGTAGGATCGAAAGGTTATGCCTGGACAAGCTGGCAGCCCATGAAAGAAAACAGCCAGAACTGACTAGAGACCAAGACATCAGCTCCAGAGAAAGTAGAGTGTTTTGCTTCTCATCCACCTGTGCCCCTTTTCTAAGCCTAGGGAACAATCTGCGGAAGAGGGGGCGTGGTAGAATGTAAGGGCTTCGATTGGGGTGAATGGTGAAACTACAACAATATAGACTGGACACTCATTTGATCAACTTGATTGAACATACAAGCCCCCCCCCCGTTGGATGGTGGGACCCATGAGCTGTGTGGGTTTGGGCACAACTGCTCGCAAATTGGTTTTACATGAAGGATGCTTGTACTCACAAACTATCACTTATTGTTAAAAAAAAATGAAAACAAAACAAAAAAAAACCAGAAAGATGCAGAAAAGTTACGGCAGAATGCATGATCTGGGATGGGTAGGGGTGGGGTGGAGTGAAGGGAAGGGGATATACACCTGAACTGAATTGGAAAATGATGTATGAAATACACAAAACATCAATAAAAAAATTAATTAATAAAAAAAAAGAAAATGACTTGGTTTAATTTTAGGTAATTTATTTTACATTACTCATGTGAGTGCATATGCATGCACTCACACACACACAAACACACAAGCACACAAACACACACACACACACACACACACATTGTCCCAGCCATTCTTCTAACTAATTTATATTTATCATTCCAACAGTCCTGTGAGGTAACAAATACTATTTTCATTTTAAAGATTTAGAAATGAGGGCTAGGAAAATGGATTTAGAAAGTAAGACTTGGAGAGAAGTAACTTTGGCAATCCCTTATTAGTGAATATATGTATGTTTAAAAAGTGTGGTGTGAGAAATGGTGCTCAGTGGGAGAACCTAGGCCTACCATGTGTGTGGTCGTGAGTTCCATCCCTACCTCCGCAAAAAATAAATGAAAAACTAGATTTTACTCATAAATTCTTAAAAATGTCCAAAGTAAGAAATGGTGAAATTCATGGAAAATAACAAAGTCATATTTACTTTATTTTATTATATAGTCAAATTTTAGAGTTAAATCAATTCATTATGGAATATTTCTTCAATAACTATCATTGATCATCACTGACTTCAAAATGCCAAAATGGATAGAAATAAAAAAAATATCCAGAGTACATAATTTTGAACTGGTTATTCTTAATAGAAATTTTACATTTTCATCATAGTTCTAATTTCAATCTGCTAGTGAACCTTTTCTTTTATGTCCATATTCTTTTCAGAGATGTGTCAAGGGACTTAACTTTATCTTATCTGTTGAATTAGCTTCTTTAGAATGAGATTGAACGTTTTACAATCCATGCCAGCAGTTAAAATTACTCTATGTTGGTCCTGACAACACTGGAGCAAGTGAAAGAGGATCTTTTCCCTTCCTCTCATTCTTAGTTCAAAAGAGCCTCTTAAATAATGAATAGCAATGGAAGCCAGCGGAACCCATGCACACTTGAAGCTAATTAACCAGGAGTGATGGACAAGTGTTTCCTTATTACTAGTAGCGGGTAGGAGGACCAGGAGAACAAAGCCATTATGGCACCAGAGGGCTTTTGAGTATAATCTATGATTCTAGTGAAGATCTAAAAATTTGAACCTCAGGGAGTCAGCCATCCAAGTAAGTGACTCCCTAGAATTAAACTAACCCAACCAACATATTTGTAAAATTAAGGACATTTGGAGTAAGATTTTCATTTATAGTCTGCATTTACTCAAAGCAAAACTGTGAACTCCAAGTTTTGCACTGTTTCTATAGCTAATATAGATCTGATACCTAGTTGGGATTCTCATGCTGATCCCATGTTTGGATCTTGAGCAAATCATTCCACTAATTGGAATCTCAGAATTCACTTCAGTTTAATGGATCACACTTTGAAGTTCATAATTATATTTTGCTGGTGCACAACATAATTGGAGAAACTATTATTATTAGACTCTTGCAAAAGGAGAGAGGTTCATAGAGTGTGTATATATGATGAACAAAATAAAATATTCCTAAATGCATAAATAAAAGCGCTTAGAAAACACCATTCTCGGACATGCACATTCATGTATCCAAAGCCTTCTATAATTCTGTATCAATAAATATAAAGAAGTGTATTCTTTTAATCTTCAACTTATGATGCCAGCAGTAAAGGACCAGACCGAATCCTGTTCTGTTTGGAGAATTTGGCCAATTTCGCACTGTGTTATGTGATTGATGTGATGCCATTACTATCAATGAGGAGACAGGATAAATCATGGAACAAGGAAAATAGTTCTATCAGTGTGTAATCAGATTTTGTTGCTAGATTATATTTCAAATCCACATATCTTTTCAATCTATCCAAGTAAGTTTAACATCTTTCCACAAATACAATTATTGATGTAGTGCTAGTGATAAGAAGATCCAAATGATAGACTTTTAGATATGTAATTCCTACCTCAAGCGCATTTCAAACCATCAGGAAAAGCAAATAACAAAACAGAAAAGGGTTTATGTGCACTCTTAGTTGAGATTTCCAAGTGGGAACTAAGTCTTCTTAATATCACTCCTAACTTGGTGGTGCTGTGGAGGATTGGAATAGAAGCTGTATTGGTTACTTTTCTGACAGAAACAACTTAAGGGAGACCTTTGTGCTCTATTTTGTTTCACAGCTTGAGAGTGGCCATGAATACAGAGAAGACATTTTGGCAAGAAGAATCGAGAGCTGTGGCAGCAGAAACATGAAGCAGCTGCTTATATTGTGTCAGCAGCCAAGAGTCAGAGGACTTGCACTGGAAATAGAGCTAGGCTATAACCCAAGACCCATCTTCAGTGCCTTACTTCCACCAGTCAGGCCTCACTAAAGACATACTCTGAGTAACTCGAGTGTATCTGAAAAGAAGAAGGGCTGGCCTGCTTGAAGCTGCAGCTTCTCTAATGGCACAGTAGCAAGCATATAAATATCACAATGTTTGTGTGCCCCAAGCCCTACTTGTCAGTGATTACAGAACAAAGGAGCAAAGATCCAGCCATGGCTCCTGGAGAGGGTCTAGCTCTAGGCACCTGCCTGTCTTTGCTTATACCTCCTGCTGGCCTTAGCTTTAAACAGGTGAGTTCTGAGCTTTCTCCCATCCTCAGGGACATGATTAGTCAGTGTGACAGGTGAAGTCTTCAAAATATTTCTGGGGAAAAGAATCAGAGAAGACATGAAGGGAGGGGAGGGTGAGCAATCCCTCCCACCAGCCAGACTGGAAGAGCACTCCCAGAGGAGCTGTCAGCACATTTAATTCCTTTTCTTCTCGGGCTCTGACAGCAAGGAGAGTTGATGTCTACAGGGAAATAGAGCTCTGAGGAGTCCCCAGTTGATGGCAGCAGGTGGAGACCCCAGAATAGAATGGCCACTCAGGAATTGCAAACTGGGATAACAACACTGGGGTTGGACCACCTATGTAGTATAGGTTGGAAAGATATAATGAGAACTGGGCTGTCAAGAAGCAGCACAAGCCATAATAACGGAAGCAAATCCAGAACTCTGAAGGATTCTGGGTGGCCCCACATTTTCTGGGATTAGGAGCCATCCAGAGCTCACAGCTCTAGAGCATAGCAGCCATGGACACAATGGGGACATAACCTTTTATTTCCCACAGTCTGCACACCAGGTGGAGGATGCTGTGGCCTGACCAATGGCTGCACAGCCCCTGTTCACAAATGAGGAGAAAGTTTATGGCTGTCCTGGCCTTGAGAGGCCATTATCTGAGTATCTTTGTCACTGTTTTTGGCCTTGGCTGGGCCTACTGTTCTCCTTGCCTTGTGGTCAGCCTCTAAAGGCTCACTGCTACATTCTTCCAACCTATTCTCTCTGGTTTCCGTGGCTATTTCCTCTAGACCACTCCTGTGGATTGGATGCCTCCACCTTCACCTCCATGATCTCCTCTTTCACCACTTCCTCCCGGTCTGTCACTTTGTGGACCGTGAACAGGTGATGGCTAAGGGAACTGGCAAAGATGTAGCACAAGCCACAGAGGAGACACTGAGCTGCAGAGCTGTCCACCTGGTGCTGATGTATGTGACTCTGAAACAAGTTTGTTTTTTTTTTTTATTGGTGCTTTGTGCATTTCATACATCATTTTCCAATTCAGTTCAGGCATATTTTTCTTTCCCTTCCCCCCTACCCCCACCCCATCCCAGACCATGCATTTTGCCATAACTGTCCTGCATCTTTCTCTCAGTTTTTGTTTCATTTTTTAGCTATAATTGATGATCCATGAGTACAAGCATCCTTCATATGAAACCAATTTGGAGGCTGTTGTGCCCAAACCCCCACAGCCCCACCATCCAGCGTGGGGTGAGGGGTTGGATGTGAAACAAGTTTTGAGTCTGCGGTAAAGCTACATCTTGCACATTGAAATAGGTAGGGACTTGGGTCTCTTGGTCGATGATATAGTCCTGCCATTGATGATGCCTGGAGCATCCGCCATTCTGCTGATTGGTCTTTTAAATTATTTAGCTGAGAAGAATGTCCACCTGGAAGCCTGACTTTGAACATCTGACTTGAATCAGGGTTTCTGATACCATAAGGCTGATGTGGCTCTTCAAAAGGGAAAGCTGAGGAAAGCTGGGGCTGTCCTTCATGCAGTATCCACAACTGTAGTCCTTTACTGTGCCTTGGTTGTTGTGGATATGTTGGCAAGGCTGCTGAGGGTGTGGAAGGAATGTTCACACTGAAGACAAAGGTATAAATTTAGTGTCTGACCAGAGCTCTTTTTCATGTGAGACACATAGCCTTCCAGATCAGGAACCCACTCCTGATAGGTCCAACCAGTGCTTCTCCTCCAGGCCTGGCTTCAGCCCTGCAATGATCTACTAGCCAATCCCAATGGCCAGCAGGCACGTAGCTCCCTTGATCAGCTACACTAGTGGTTGGAGGCTCGTTGAGAGCTCAAAAGTCAGGGAGGCTAGAAGATGTGTCTGCTGAAGACTGGAGAGTGAAAACTGAAGACTGTCAGCTCATCTACATCCCGGAGAACACAGTGACACTGTGGATGCTCTGACATGCTACCCCAACTCTGACTTCTGGACAAACAGGAGTGATTAAAGGAAAAATAAAACACAGAGAAAATCTGTATATTAAAATGTACAAAACACAAGAAAGATCTAAATGGAAAGACATATAGGGTTTATGGATAATAACACTTACCACAGTAAGAATATTTGTCTACCACAACTTGATCTGCAAATAACTCAGTTCATCCCTAAAAAGCTTTTTTGAAAACCCAGATAGGTATATTCTAAAAGTTTATGGAAAGGCAAATAAACAGGAATAGTTAAAACAGTTCTGGTAAAGAATAATTAAATGACTAAATATGATTTTATGACTATTTTATGATTTTATAGCTCCACTAAACATGACCATATATTATTGAAAAAGGAAGTAATCAATTCAACAGAACACTGAACTTAGAAATAGAGCAAAATAAATTACTTGTTTTTATGACTATGTACATAATTTACACTGATTTTTATTATATTTATTTATGTGTCAGTGCACATGAGTGGAGGGAGCCCATAGAGGCAAAGACATTGGATCCACTGGAGCTAGAATTATAAACAATTGTGAACTGTCTAATCTTGGTTCTAGGAACTGAATTCAAGTCCTCTGCAATAACAGCAGGTGATCTTAACCACAGAGCCATCTCTCCAGCTCACACTAAATTGAATTTTGACACAGCTGTAAAAACAATTCAATGGAGAAAAAGTATTCTTTATCAAATTGTACTGGAGATGCTACAAAAACACATACACATGCAAACACACACACACACACACGCGCACACGCACACACACACGCACACGCACATGCACACACACATGCACACCTGATTCACTACTTAGAAAAGTTCAAGGTGAGTCATAAATTTAAATGTTAAGTGCAAAATATAAAACTGTGATATATCAAAGACTATCTAGTGCTTAAGCATGATATCAACATATGTTTCATTCTAAAAAGTTTAATAAATTGGATTTTATCAAGATTAAAAATCTCTGTACCATAAACGACCCTTTTATGGAGCTAAAAATAGCAATCTGTACACTGAGAAAAAACTATTTACAAAATCATACATCTGAAAAAGATAAAAGTTCTTAATATATTAAGGACTCACACAACCCATCACATTGATATATTACAAATAATTATATTTTTTGTAATAAGTTGGATAAAATTCATGGAAATACATTTCTGTTAAAGAAAATACAGATGGCAATAATTACATGGAAATGTCATAAATCATAATCTACTATATAAGCTCAAATTAAATCCATAATGAAATATCACTGCCTCCTTTGAAAAACCTAAGATAGAAGCAGTGAGGCTGGAGAGATGACACAGTGGTTACGTGCACTGGCTGCTCTTACAGAGGACCCAGGTTTCATTCCTAGCACCTACATATCAGTAGTAACTGTCCATAACTCTAGTTCCAGGGGATCCAATATTCTCTTCTGACCTCTGTGGGCATGGCATGACGTGGATGCACTTACATACGTTTAGGCAATGGACTCATAAACATAAAATAAAAATAACAATAAAAAGAGAGAAGCTGTGGTCTGGAGAGATGGCCTAGTGGTTGAGAGCGCCGACTGCTCTTGCAGAGGACTCGGGTTTGATCCCCAGCACCCACATGGAAGCTGAGAGCCGTCTTTAACTCCAGATCCATGGGAATCCGACACCCTCTTCTGACCTCCGCGGCATTGCACCGACATGGGTGCACAGACCTACATGCACACAGTACATTCATACACATAAATATTTTTTTTTAAAAAGAGAGAGAAGCTGTGATAAAAAATGCTGCCAACTATGTGAAGACATTGGACTTCTCACACATTGTAAATCAGAG
The DNA here is from genome assembly GCA_009823505.1 of Rhizomys pruinosus. Classification (NCBI taxonomy): domain Eukaryota; kingdom Metazoa; phylum Chordata; class Mammalia; order Rodentia; family Spalacidae; genus Rhizomys; species Rhizomys pruinosus. Next base: position 632,244 of record VZQC01009814.1, read on the forward strand.
TGTCAAATGGTACAAGCACTCTAGAAAATTGTTCCAGAATTTCTTTCAAAACTAAACATGTACTTAGCTGACCCAGTGATCTCACTATTATCTCAGTGAAAACATACCTTTAGGGCTGGAGGGATTGTCTAGTGGTTAAAAGCGCTGACCGCTCTTGCAGAGGACCCGGGTTCAATCCCCAGCACCCACATGTTGGCAGAGAACTGTCTGTAACTCCAATTCCAGGAGAACTCCAGTTCCAGGGGAATCCGACACCCTCTTCTGACCTCCGCGGCATTGCACGACACAGGTGCACAGACCTACATGCAGACAGCACATTCATAAACATAAAAATAAATAAATAAAGAAAGAAAGAAAGAAAGAAAGAAAGAAAAAAAGAAAACATACCTTAACATTAAAACAGTATGTGAAAACTCATAGCAGCATAATTTATAATAGAAAAATACAATAACTTTACAACTATCCCTCAGTGAATGAGTAATTGAAAAAATTCTTATACATCTATAGAATAGAATACTACATAACATTAAAAAGGAATTAACTAATGATACATGTAACTCAATTAGACTCTCTGGGAATTATGCTTAGTGAAGAATATCTCAAAGTTTACATATATGTAATTCCATTCTTGTAATTCTTGAATTTAAAAACTGCAGGCATGAAGATGACATGGATGAAAATTCAAGAAGTTAGTATAAAGAAGGTATTTTGTGCCATTAGAATAGTTCTGTATTGTTATTATGGTGAGAGTTATACTATATATATACATAGGACAAAAATATACAGATAGAAATGTAGAATATGAACGACATGGGTGCACATTCATACATGCATGTTTACAAAATAATGAAAACTGAAAAAGTACATTCTTTCTGGATATCCACTTTGCTATTATTTATTTATTTAGTTTAATTCAATACAAATAGTTATACGTTGCTGAGAAATAAACCCAGAGCTCCATATGCGCTAAGAAAGCTATGCTCCCAGGTCCAGTCAATATTCTTTCTAAAACTAATATAATAATGCCAATTACCTGATTTGCCTTAAGTATCTCCACTAAAGAGAGCTAAGCAATAGTACATGGGACGTTTTATGTTCTTTTTGCAACTTTTTGAGGAAGCTCTAATCGTTTCAAAAGAAAAACGTTTTGTCTTACATGTGCCTATAATGAAACGGACGGCTCTTGACCAAATATTCAGATCTGGTGTGTTCTGGGCTCACAGGGCCATTCACTGCCTAGAAAAATTGAAGAAGAGTTTCAGGTACCAGCTGGTATGGGATGATGCAAAGACCACACATTATAAACGTACTTCTGGCTTCTTTGCAAAACTAGCAATCAAATTTGGTAGAATTAGATAATGATTTACCACAAAGGGTCTTTATTAACATTTCTCAGCCTATGTTTTGACATTCACGCCCCTCTATCTAACCACCCACCCAGTTTGATAGGGTTGATGCAGGGAGTACTTGATCTTTTTTCTTTGAATAGAATGAATATCATTATAGATCTGATACTTTTTACAGTTCTCTTTTTGCAGAGAGGTACCTTCTCACTTTCTTCACTAATGAAATTCACCTAAATCTCTCTCAGAGGCCCTTTACTGTTTAAAAACCTGATACTCATCACACAAAACTATCTGTTTCCTCTTTACTGAAGAACTTACCGTATTTTAATATACCGATGTTGGTTAGTTAAAACTTGCCCCTGAGATCCTAAGTTACCGGGTGTAGGGGAGCTTGTCTTATTTATTCCTGAAATGCAGCACCTGGAAGTCATGCTCAATAGATAATTTGATGAAATTAATTTAAAGTAATTAAAATGGAGACAGATAAATTGTTGACTTTAAAAATTGGCACACGAGCATTCTATGTGAATCAAAAGATAATAAGATCAGGGAAAATGAATCATTTCCTTCCATAAAAATAAACCAGAAGCTAGCAGAAGCCAAATACCCATCAATAGTCTGGATTAGACAAAACTCAGCATGGAAACAAGAAAGGAATAGGACTTTTGTAAAAACAAAAGAGAAGGTTAGTCTTACGCAATTTAAAGTTTCATAATTTGTAGGTAGGAGGAAAATGAAGCTATCAAGGCACTGGCAAAATTATGCTATTATTTCACTTGAAAAATATATTAGTACAATGTGATTATTGTTCTATAATGAACAGATCCATTGAGTGATGGAAAATGGATACAGAAAGTTCTTAGAGCTGAAGCACAGACAGAAAGGGAAGAATGGAGGAAGGAAGCGAGAGAGAGAGAGAGAGAGAGAGAGAGAGAGAGGACAGAGGGAGAAAGAATATCTTTAATTATAAGAATTGTGAGATTAGCCTTAAAGTAGAAGCAAGTATGAGAAATAATGATGCAAGATTAAATACAGTAGGGTAAAAACAACCAGGCAGGAGAGCTCAGCATGTTTTAAGGTCACAGTCTGCATTTTACTGGTACATTGTCTAAGTAGAGTAGTAGAGTGAAAGAAACAAAGGAGGCTTGCAGTACAGTGAGGTGTAACGTGGAGCTCTGGCCATAGAATCAGTTAGAATGTGGTACTAATACAATGAGTTGAAATGATTTTCCACATAATTAGAACTAACTTACTCATTTCCACTTGAACAAAATATTATGCAGCCTTTCAGAAGTCCTCAGCCTAACTTCTTTTACCATACAGGACCATCTTTACCATCTGGAAATGTGATAAGAGGTCCTGGAGGAAGCACCTTAAAATTACTACCATTAAAATTTTGTTTTCATTATTTAAACCACTGAATATTTTTAACACGGTCTGCACTTGGTAATATGAAGGGGATACAATGAAACATAAGCAGCCTGTCCCCTTGGAATTTGAAATATTTACAGGATAGTATGAAAGTTGTAGATTTTAAATGTTAAATTATATTACTTATTAATAAAGATAAGTGAGAATTCACTTGATGAAAAAAGAAAGTTTACTGAACTTAAATTTGAATTTTCACTCTATAACAGACAATCTTCAGACTGGATACAGGTATTCCTAATTTTCACAAAGACTTCCATACAGCATCAGAGATAGGTGCCACTGGAAATGAACCAATTTCTAAATGCTTTTCTCTTATTTCTCTTATGCTTAAGAAAGTGCTCATAATAGATAATATAGGTTCTTTTCTCTCATTCCTTTTTGCAGTGGTTTCTTATCTCACTTTACAATGGATCTTCCTTTCACCCATCCAAAATGGTATTGTGGTGTGTTGAAATATGTACAAAAGTCTCCAGGATACCAAAGGGACGTGTTGAAAATTGGCATCATTGTTGAGAAAAGGAATGAGTCAGATTGATTCTTGGTTTGCTTACAATAAAATTGGTGTAAGACTTGATCAACTTGCTAGCTGATGAATCATTAAAACCAATTATTAAGTCATTATGGAGTTCATGATATATAATTCACAAAGAAATTGCTCATAAAAGCCCCAGCCATTCCCATCTGCTTGTTTAAAAAATAATAATGGGGAGGAAGGGAAGCTGGAGAGATAGTTCAGTGGTTAAGAGCACTGGCTGCTCTTGCAGAACCAGGTTTGGTTTCCAGCAACCACATGGTAGCTGGCAAAGGAATGTCCTTACCTCCAGTTCCAGGGGATTCAATGCCCTCTTCTGGCCTCTGTGGGGACTACATGAATATGGTATACTTAATGGTAGCACCCACACACATTTATGTATTTGTCTAGTACACACTAAGTTCTGGATTCTATCCACAGCATAATAGGGAAAAAATAGACTATACCCTTAGTCTGGAATAATGGCACTTACCATTAATCTCAGCACCCAGGAATCTGAGGCAAGAGGATTGCAACTTCTAAGTCAACCTAGGTGGTGTAGTGAATTCAAGGTCAGAAACAAAGACAAAAGATGGGCAAATGACCTGAATAGATACTTCTCCAAAGAATAAGCCATATATGGTAGTGTATGCATTTAATGCCAGAACTTGGAAGGTAGAGACATGTGCACCTCTGTGACTTCGAGGCCAGCCTGATCTACATAGTGAGTTCAAAGCCAGCCAGAGTTAGATAATGAGAGTTTGTCTCAAAAACAAACAAAAAAAGAGCAGGAGAAGAAATAAAATGGCCAAAAAATATTTGAAAATATGCTCAATTTCCATAGCCATTCAGGATATGTAAATCAAAACCATAGTGAGTTACTTCCTATATCACCCCAATGGAAACGGCTATTAAAAATAAAATAAAATGGTCTAGCGGTTAGAGCGCCGACCACTCTTACAGAGGACCCGGGTTCGATCCCCAGCACCCACACGGCGGCCGAGAGCCATCTGAAACTCCAATTCCAGGAGAACTCCAGCTCCAGGGGAATCCGAGGCCTTCTTCTGACCTCCGCGGCATTGCACGACACGGGTGCACAGACCTGCATGCAGACAGTACATTGATACACATACAGAAATAAATAAAATTTTAAAAAATTTAAAAAAATAAAAAAATAAAAAATAAAATAAAATAAAATAAAAGGGTTGGAGAGATGGCTCAGCAGTTAAGAACACTGGCTGCTGCAGAGGATTTCAATTCCCAGCACCTACATGACAGTTAACAGCCATCTATAACCTCAGTTCCAAGGGATTGGGAACCATCTTCTGGTTCTGTGGTCACTGCATGACATGGGTATACTTACATACATGCAGGCAATATGCTTATACACATAAAATTAAAAAGTTAAAAACATTGGCAAGGATATGGAGAAAAAGTACTCTTATACACTGTTGTGTATGTAAATTAGTATAGCTATTATATATATATATATATATATGTATGTATATGTACATATATACATACATATAAATAAAAATCTGGTGTGGAGGTTCCTAAAAAAAGATCTATTATATGATCCAGTGTCTTCTGGGTTTCTACCCACAAGAAATGAAGTCACCATGTGTGATGGTTAATCCTGGGTGTCAACTTGACTGGACTAAGGAACAAATAAGAGAAAAGGATTTTCTGATTGGACCACTTCAACCCGGATGGCCCACCCCAAATGTGGGTGTTATCTTCTGCCGGCAGGCAGTATTTAAGGCCACGGCAGCGGGAGCTGGTCCCTTTTTTCCTCCTGTGGCTTGCTTCTCTCATCTGGTGAGTTTGTCTTGCTGCTGTGATCAACCTTTCGGATCCCAGCGTGTACTGAGACTGGCAGATCTCCTGGAATCCATTCGGGCCTTCAGCACTAGACTGGACTACTGAGACATCCAGCCTTGCGGACTGAGCAGTTCCCTGGATTCCCGGCCTCTCCAGTTCAGCGCTACTGTTGAGCTCCGTCACGTGAGCAAATCAATAAATTGTATATAGTTATATATTCATCCTGTTGCTTCTGTTTCTTTAGAGAACCCTGACTAATACATCATGCCAACAAAACACCTGCATGTCCATGTTCATGCCAGTAATACTCATAACAGTCAATGGAACTAGCCTAGATGCTCATTTACAGATGAAAGGATAAAGAAAATGCATTATGACCTGATCACTGCTGCGCGAGGGGAGTTGGTATTCTTTTAGGGAGTGGCGCTAGATAGCTCGGCCAGACTCTAGTTGATAAACACTCACTGAGGGACATCTAGCAACACAAAGTTGACTTAGAAGGCCTGAACATATATGACAGAGTACATGAAATCTGCTGGGGGGGACCATAGGAGGTTGCAGATAGGAGAGAGGTTCTAAATATGATTAAGATATATGAAATGCACAAAATTCAATTAGAATTTAGAAAAAAAAGGACATGAAGCTTTATGGGTAAGGAGGTAGGAATGGATCTGGGAGGAGTTGGGGTGAACGTGATCAAATATGTTGTATAAAATTTTCAAAGAATTAATGTGCATGCCTTTAATCCTAGCACTCCGGAGGCAGAGGCAGGCAGATCTCTCTGAGTTCAAGGCCAGCCTGGTCTACAGAGTGAGTTCCAGACCAGCTGGGGCTATAGGAGACCCTATGTCAAAAAGACAAAAAAATGAATTAATAAAAATACCCAAAGAAAAAATAGAATACATATGTATGTACAGTGTATTTTACTCACTCATAAAGAATGAGATCCTGTCATTTTCAGCAAACTAGATGGAATTGGAGGACATTATGAAATAAGCCAGACAAGTACTGTATGTCCTCTCTTTAAAACAAAAAAGTCAGTCTGAAAGTAGAAAAGTATCCCTGGAGGTTGGGTAGGATGAGGTACAGGTTTGAGATAGTTAGAAGCAATGATTTAAAGGAGGCTATATTTGATTGGTTAGTGTGTAATGTTTATATATGTTGAAATACCACACTGAGAACTATTAATAGGTAAGATTTATACAGGTTAATAAAATATTAAATATAATCTTGTTGAGATATAATACATACTCCATGAAATTCACCCCTTTATACATATCAGTGGTTTTCCAGGAAATTTTCATTAACCCCCAAGAAAGCTATTAATCTATTTTCTGTTTCTGTGGATTTACCCATTTTAGACATTAAAAGAATCATAGAATAAAAAATAAATAAATAAATAAATATTGATTTATATTTTAAAAAAAGAAAGTTTATAAAAAAATATATACATATGAAGAAATTGAAGATGTAATAAGAAATCTCCCAACTAAAGAAAACCCAGGCCCAGATGGTTTCATGGCAGAATTCTATAAAACATTTCAAAAAGACCTACAACCATTATTACTGAAATTGTTTAGAAGGATACAAAGAGAGGGAATTCTCCCAAATTCCTACTATGAAGCCAGCATCACTCTATTACCAAAACCAGGTAAAGATACAACCAAAAAGGACAACTATAGACCCATCTCCCTAATGAACACAGATGCCAAAATTATAAACAGGATACTGGCAAATGTCGCATACAGACCCACATCAAGAAGATCATGCATCATGACCAAGTTGGATTCATACCAAAATGCAGGGATGGTTCAACATACAAAAATCAAAAAACATCATCAAACATATAAATGGAATGAAAGACAAAAACCACACCATCATCTCAATTGATGCAGAAAAAGCCTTTGACAAAATCCAGCATCCCTTCATGCTTAAAGTCTTAAAGGGAATTGGATTGGAGGGATCATTCCTCAATGTAATTAGAGCCATATACAGGAAACTCACAGCCAATATCATCCTAAATGGGGAAACGACAGAAACATTCCCTTTAAAGGTAGGAACTCAGCAAGGCTGCCCCCTTTCACCACTCCTCTTCAATATAGTGCTTGAAACACTTGCTAGAGCAATACGGCAAGAAAAGGAAATTAAAGGAGTACTAACTGGAAAAGAGGAAGTCAAGCTATCCCTATTTGCTGATGACATGATTGTTTACTTAAGGGATGCTAAAAACTCTACCAAAAAACTCCTAGAAATGATTAACAGCTTCAGCAAAGTGGCAGGATACAAAATTAACCTAAAAAAATCAGTGGCCTTTCTTTACACCAACAACACGCAACTGGAGAAGGAATTCAAGGAGACCTTCCCACTCACGATAGCCTCAAAAACAATATGAGTAGCCTTGAGAAGTCCCTGCAAGGAGATCGCCTGACAACCAGCCTGAAGCCAGGAAGGTAGTGGAAAGGGGTGTTTAGCAAGGCTGATTGTTGATCAACTTAACCTAGTTAATCTGTTAATACAGTTGTCTTTCCACTTAATTGGCGTTTTTGTGGCTGTGGGGGCAGGGTTATCGTCCCAGCTGGTATTAAAGGAAGGCTTGTGTGAGTATTGAGATCTGAGATGTCTTGAGATAAGCGGAACACAGGTACTGGGGCAGTGGCTAAAGAGCACACCCTCCCCCCCCAAAACTGGATTATGAAAATGCATCTGAAAGAGGCAAGCAAGCAATACTGTGCAATACAGTGAAGAGACATTTAGAACTCACAATGGAATTAGGCAAGGAGAAGCCTGTATGCCAGGAACACGAAGAAGAGAGAACCTGGGAAAGAACAGGATAATCACACACCAAGCTCTGTCAACCCTATGGAAGATTCCTACAGTGGGATCCCTCTGGGGATGGCCCAGGACCAGATATCGAAACATCAGTGGGAACATATTTAAAAGAACGACAAGATTATACATTCTGCCAAATATGCTTTTTCATCTCTTAGTAGTCTTTCTCAATAGTCTCCATGGGGAAGTTGACATGGTTTGAGGCAGAAGTTCTCTGTTTCAGTCAGTTCGTTGATGCAGTCCTATGCTGTTGGTTGTTGTTGTTGTTGTTGTTGGTGTTTTTCCATATGCATTATGCCCAACTGCCTTGTACAAAATCTCAGGGGGCCCTACACAAGGAAGACTTACAACTGGGTAATTGGCATAGCATCCACAGATGAGGGATACCATTCGTCGTTTGTTTTTTCTGGGACTGTGTTACGTCACTCATCATGATGTGCTCCTAGCTCCAGCCATTTTCCTGCAAAGCTCGTGGTTGTTGTCTTTCTTTCCTGCTGCATAGAACTTCATAGTGTGTAGTGTACCACATTTTCTCTATCCACTCAACAGTTGAGGGGCATTTAGTTGTTCCACTCCTTGCTATTGTGAAGAGAGGCTGAAATAAACATGGCCAGCCATTATCGCTGTGGTGGTGTAAGTTTTGAGGGTACATGCCCAGAGTGGTATGGCTGGGGCGGGTGGCAAGTTCATTCCAAGTCTTCCAAGAGTTCGCCACACTGTTTCCATAGGGGCTGTACGATTTACATTCCACCAGCAGTGGATGAGTGTTCCCCTTTCCCCAGCAACCTCTCCCACTTGGTATCATTTCTTTTCATGAATCTTATAGCCGTCTTATTGGAGTAAGATGATAGCTTAAGTGGTTTGTTGGATTTGCATTTCCTTAATGATTAGTGATGTGGAAACAGTTTTTCTTGAGGTGTTGCTCAGACATCTCTAATTCTTCACTTGTGAAGTTCCGCTGTTCAGTTCTTTTCTCCATCTATTTGATTGGGTCATTTGTTTTCTTTTTTCTTTGTTTTTTGAGTAGTTTATATATTTTTGGAAATCATGCTTTGTCAGATGTATCTGCAGTGAAGTTTTTTTTTTTTAAAAAGTACAAAATTATAAAGAGAAAATCAAAGAAACTAAGAAAGAAATGAAGAACTCAAGAAGGACTTAAAGAGGAGAGCGAATGACAAACCCAGGAAGGAAGTAGAAACACTGAAAAGATCCCATACTGAAAAAGAAAAGGAAACCCAGAGCAAAGCAAAGAGCTAGATAAAGAGATTGAGAAAGCTCCAAAAAGAATAGAAATACTAAAGAAAATCAGAAGAGGAATGAAAAAGGAAATCAAACACTCATCCATTCCAGAGGAAAGGAAATGGAAAAAGCCTCAGAAGCGATGGAGGAAGCAGAAAAATATATCAGACCTGGAAGATAACACGAACAACTAAAAATATCCTCAAGGAAGATTATGAAAAATTTTAAAATACACAAGAGTGGATCAACCAGGAACTGTGGGACACTATGAAAAGATCAAACCTCCACATCATAGGATAGAGGAAGGAAAGAATCCCAGAGAATGGTATTGAGCAGATCTTAATCAGAATAATAGATGAAAACTTCCCCAACGAAAAAAGACAAAAACCAAATAGAAATATAAGAAGCACATAAAACTCCAACAGACAAGATCAGAAAAGAATTCCCCACCCCACATATAATAGTTAAAGTGCTAGACACCCCAAACAAAGGCAAAAATCCTTAAAGCCACAAGGAAAAACAACAAGTGAGATACAAGGGTGAAAACTTATCAGAATTACAACTGTCTTCTAATGCAAACTATGAAAGCAAGAATGTGAACCAAAGGCCATCCCCAGTGTTTAAAAAAGGAAATATATGCCAACCCGCAGGTACTGTACCCAGAAAAATGCCAATTATAGTTTAAGGAGAGAGAAAACCTTCCATGACAAACAAGTGACAGAATACATGTCCTGAAGACCAACCGTCATAGAATACTTGAAGCCATCCAAAGGACAGAAGAAAGGAACAACTACCCGCAGGCACCTAGAAAGAAAAATCAATAAAAGCATAACTTCAGAAGTAGAAACCTAACCCAAACTGCAAATGATAATAAGTCAAAAGGAAGCACACAAACCTAGCAAGTCATAAACTTAAATATTAATGGACTAATTCCCCAATTAAAATACATATACTGGGAGGATTGGATTAGGAAACAGAATCCTCTATATGCTGTCTACAAGAAAAACATCTTAACCTCAAGACTGGAACCACCTTAGAGTGAAAAGGAGGAAAAATATGTCCAAAGAAGTGGGTACCAAAAAGAAATAAGGTGTTGCTATTTTAATATCAGACAAAAATAGACGTCAAAATAAAAGAAATCAGAAGAGACAAAGAAGGCCATTACATTTTAGCAAAGAAGCAATTCACCAAGAAGATTTCACAATTGTGAAGATATATGCCTCAAAATCTGGTGCACCAAACTTTATAAAGACAAGTCTCCAGGGACCACAAGTCACACACTAACCCCAGTACACTCATAGTAGGTGATTTCAATAACCACTGAGTCCTTTGAATAGGTCAAAAGGACAGAGAATAAACAGAGAGACATCTGAACTGAACATATAATACAACAAATGGACCTCATAACTCTACTGAATTTGCCACACCCGACTTACCAAAGAATAAATTTCTACTCAGGCACCCCACGGAACATTCTCCAAAATGGAAACCATATACTGGGACACAAAAATAAACCTCCACAAATACAAAAAATTGAAATAATTCATGCATTCGATCAGATCACAGTGCAATAAATGCTCAACAATATCAACACCAGGATAGCCCCTACTAGCCTACAAGAACACATGGAGATTAACAAACACTCTTTGAATAATGAATGGGTCAAGGAGAGATAAAGAAATAAAAAGCATTCCTGGAATGAATGACCATGACAATACAACAAAACAAAAAAAAAAACCTATGGGATACCTTTAAAGCGTCCTAAGAGGGAATGTTTATAGCCCTGGGTTGCCTACATTAGAAAAACGAAAGAGCAGAATGATGATCTAACACTACAGCTAAAGACACTTGAGAGTCGACCTACACAGATGAAAATGAACCCTAAACACGACAGACAGAAGAAATAACAAAAATCAGAGCAGAAATCAATAAAGAGAACAAAGAAAATAATACAAAAAATCAGTGATCAAAGTTGGTTCTTTGAAAGAATAAACTAGATAGACAGACCTCTATGCCAGTTAACCAAGAAAGAAGGAAGAAATTCAAATCAATACAATCTGTGGATGAAAAGGGAAATAGCCAAGAGACAAAGGGGAAAAGGTCCAGAAAATTATATGAGAATACTTCAAAAATCTATACTCTACCAAGTTTGAAACCTAGAAGAAACGATGAATATCTGAAATCCTGGGAAGTAGGAAAGCGCACCAAGAATAGATCGAAAGCTTAAATAGACCATAATCTTAAGGCCTATGGAGTTAATTTAGTGTACTCAGACATCCCTCACTACACTTTCATCCACTGGAGTCTAATCAGCATAATCTAGAGTCTCTCCCTTAAAGTAGATCTAATCTCCATAACACAGAAGTAATCAGATGCCAATACCTCTTTGGCTAAGGTTGGGACCTGCTGTCCATTTTTACAAGTTCTGTGCTGGGTTTTTACATGCTTGAGTTTGCATGGGTTTTGTGCATGCTGACACCATTGTTGTAGGTTAAGCTGAAAAAGGACCCAGGGGCCTGTAAGACTCTGTTTTCATTTGGTTGTGCACTTCCTCCACTGGCTCGTACAAGCTTTCCTCTCCTACTTCTGCAGTGGTCCTTGAGCCCTGGGTGGGTGAAGTTTAATACATATACCCAAAAACACATTGGTGAAGAGGTCATAGATATTAGAGAAAACTCTACTACATGATAAATATGGATCCTAATATTTACAGACAAGTATGCTAGTCACCATTCATAAAAAAAACTTCTTTTACAACAGATAGATTATTACAGAGTTCCATAATTGGTCACAAATGGAGAATAAGTAATGTGAGATGCCCAACCCTAAGTTAAACATAAGCACTAAGCTTGGGAATTATAAGGCAAATGTTATAAATTTAGAGCAAAATATCAGAATTTCTAAAAATTGCTTTGAGTTATGGATCAGGTTTGAATAAATGGTTCTAACTTGACCAGGTAGGAAAGTAGTTGTGGGGTCCATGCACCTCATATTTTGAAACTGGATTTTGGAGGCTGTCTTCAATGCAATGTGCATAAACAAGACATTTATCTTAAAGTTATTCATGAGTCAGTTTGCACACTAAATTTTGAGAATCATGTAGTTAGATGGTAAACGAGCTAGTTGATTCTTATGTTGACCTGCTCAGTTGTCAATTTTCTGATATTTATGAATTCCTCCATGTCTTTATAGGTAGTGGAAGTGGGAGGGATGAGTGTGGAATCTTGTCCTGAGATTGTGTCATCATCCTGATGCTTCCCTCACTTGTGGAGATCTATCTATACAGGACAATTCCCACCATGAGGCATCTCACCTGATATCCTCGGCGTGTTCAAAAAGGATTATTTTTGTAAAACTATTAAAAATTTGCTTTTCTTATGAAAAAAATTGACACATCTACAGTGGAACTTCAACACCTAAGGCTCATGGAAAATACTGGAACAAGGGATAGAGAGAATACTAATGCTCCCTTATGCAACAGAGGCCAATGAACCCAATAATAAAAATAAAAAATGCAGGCCTAATCCAGCTTTCTGTGGGGAGATGAGACTGGCCAACACAGTGAGCTCTTATAACTAATAATTCAACAACAAAGGCAGCTGAGGAAAACAAGCAAAATCAGTCTTCAACTCAACTAAGAAACACTCGAGATTCATAACACAATACAAACAACAACAGCAACAACAAAATCCACATGCCAAAATCACAATGAAAAGACAACATGAGAAAACCAAATAAGTCTCCACTAAATACTACCAAGCCAGCAGAAGACTTCTATAATGAAGACCCCCTAGAAGTAACCCAAGACATGGATCTTAAAAGAACTATCATAAACATACTAGAAGAATTCAAGGAGTTTAAAGAACACCCAAAGAATCAAATAACTAGAAGGAGAAAATGATAAATTCAAAGAACACACAGACAAAGAACTAGAAGGAGAAAACAATAAACTTTGGAACAAACTGGAAACACTGAAGAAGTCTCAGGCTGAAATGGAAAAGAAAATTGGACACACACCCAGTCAACAGGAAAATACAGGAGAAAGCCTTGGTAACAGAATAAATGAAGCAGAAAATAGATTATCAAGAATGGAAGATAACATGGAAGAAATGGAATGCTCAAGCAATGACTATGAAAATTTCAACAACAACAACAACAACAAAAAAAAAAAACCCACAGGAGTGGAATAACCAGGAAATGTGGGACAATATGACAAGACCAAACCTCCACATCATAGGCATAGAGGAAGGAGAAGACTCGCAGGATAATGGTATTGACCAGATCTTCAACAGAATTTGGCAGAGCAAATCCCGAAAGGTACACTGCTTGACAAAGTTCCAGTGACCTGACTCATCTGGTTGAAGTCTGCTCTCCAGCTGACCTTGGTTTTTAATAGTTAATTTTATCATATTAATCCTTTTTTTCTAACCTGCTTAACTTTTGGCTTTCTAGAAATTAGGGCAACTGCTTCTGCCTCAAGGAACGCAATTAACACAAAATTATGTCCTTTCTACAAATGAGCCCTTTGTGAGAAATAGTAATCTGTGTATACAAATTAAAAGGATGATACAGTAGCAATAAAGAATTCTACAGAAACTGTATCATGCACATATTGCCCATGTAAAGAAAGGGATTTTGATTTCATGGTAAGGTTTAAACTAAAATGAGGATTGTAGGGCAATGTGAAACTAAGCCCAATGAGGCCCTGGATTCTAGTGATCTGACTCAAAATTAGTAGCCTTGAGAAAGTCACTGCAGGAGATCTCCTGACACCAGCTGAAGCACAGGAAGGTAGTTGGAAATGGGTGCTTCAGCAAGACTGATTGTTGATCAACTTAACCTAGTTAATCTGTTAATCCAGTTGTCTTTCACTTAATTGGCTTTTGTGGCTATGGGGGTAGAGTTATCTTCCCAGCTGTTATTAAAGGAAGGCTTGTGTGAGTATTGAGATCTGAGATCTCTTGAGATAAGCTGAAGCACAGGTACTAGGCATGGGCTAAAGAGCACACCCCTCCCCCCGCCAACTGGGATTATGAAGGCATCTGAAAGAGGCAAGCAAAGCAAGACTTCAATACAGTGAAGAGACATTTAGAACTCACATTGGAATATAGGCAAGGAGAAGCCCATATGCCAGGAACACGAAGAAGAGAGAACCTGGGAAAGAACAGGATAATCACACACCAAGCTCTACCAACCCTATGGAAGATTCCTACAGTGGGATCCCTCTGGGGATGCTCCAGGACACAGATATCAGAAACACAATTGGGAACATATTTAAAGAACTACAAGATTATACATTCTGCCAAATATGCTTTTCGTCTCTTAGTCTTTCTCAATATTCTCCATGGGGAAGTTGACTGTTTTGAGCAGAAGTTCTCTGTTTCAGTCAGTTCGTTGATGCAGTCCTTTCTGTTGTTGTTGTTGTTGTTGTTGTTGTTGTTTCCAATATGCATTAGGCCCAACTGCTTTGTACAAAATCTCAGGGGGCCCTACACAAGAAATACTTACAACTGGGTAATTGGCACTAGCATCCACAGATGAGGGATACCATTCGTCGTTTGTTTTTCTGGGACTGTGTTACTTCACTCAGCATGATGTGCTCTAGCTCCAGCCATTTTCCTGCAAAGCTCGTGATGTCGTCTTTCTTTACTGCTGCATAGAACTCCATTGTGTAGATGTACCACATTTTCTCTATCCACTCGTCAGTTGAGGGGCATTTAGGTTGGTTCCAGCTCCTTGCTATTGTGAAGAGAGCTGCAATAAACATGGCCGTGCATGTATCTCTGTGGTGGCGTAAGTCTTGAGGGTACATGCCCAGGAGTGGTATGGCTGGGTCGGGTGGCAAGTTCATTCCAAGTCTTCCAAGGGTTCTCCACACTGCTTTCCATAGTGGCTGTACGAGTTTACATTCCCACCAGCAGTGGAAGAGTGTTCCCCTTTCCCCACAACCTCTCCAGCACTTGGTATCATTTGTTTTCTTGATCCTAGCCAGTCTTATTGGAGTAAGATGATATCTTAAAGTGGTTTTCATTTGCATTTCCTTAATGATTAGTGATGTGGAAACAGTTTTTCTTGAGGTGTTGCTCAGACATCTCTAATTCTTCACTTGTGAAGTTCCGCTGTTCAGTTCTTTTCTCCATCTATTTGATTGGGTCATTTGTTTTCTTTTTTCTTTGTTTTTTGAGTAGTTTATATATTTTTGGAAATCATGCTTTGTCAGATGTATCTGCAGTGAAGTTTTTTTTTTTTAAAAAGTACAAAATTATAAAGAGAAAATCAAAGAAACTAAGAAAGAAATGAAGAACTCAAGAAGGACTTAAAGAGGAGAGCGAATGACAAACCCAGGAAGGAAGTAGAAACACTGAAAAGATCCCATACTGAAAAAGAAAAGGAAACCCAGAGCAAAGCAAAGAGCTAGATAAAGAGATTGAGAAAGCTCCAAAAAGAATAGAAATACTAAAGAAAATCAGAAGAGGAATGAAAAAGGAAATCAAACACTCATCCATTCCAGAGGAAAGGAAATGGAAAAAGCCTCAGAAGCGATGGAGGAAGCAGAAAAATATATCAGACCTGGAAGATAACACGAACAACTAAAAATATCCTCAAGGAAGATTATGAAAAATTTTAAAATACACAAGAGTGGATCAACCAGGAACTGTGGGACACTATGAAAAGATCAAACCTCCACATCATAGGATAGAGGAAGGAAAGAATCCCAGAGAATGGTATTGAGCAGATCTTAATCAGAATAATAGATGAAAACTTCCCCAACGAAAAAAGACAAAAACCAAATAGAAATATAAGAAGCACATAAAACTCCAACAGACAAGATCAGAAAAGAATTCCCCACCCCACATATAATAGTTAAAGTGCTAGACACCCCAAACAAAGGCAAAAATCCTTAAAGCCACAAGGAAAAACAACAAGTGAGATACAAGGGTGAAAACTTATCAGAATTACAACTGTCTTCTAATGCAAACTATGAAAGCAAGAATGTGAACCAAAGGCCATCCCCAGTGTTTAAAAAAGGAAATATATGCCAACCCGCAGGTACTGTACCCAGAAAAATGCCAATTATAGTTTAAGGAGAGAGAAAACCTTCCATGACAAACAAGTGACAGAATACATGTCCTGAAGACCAACCGTCATAGAATACTTGAAGCCATCCAAAGGACAGAAGAAAGGAACAACTACCCGCAGGCACCTAGAAAGAAAAATCAATAAAAGCATAACTTCAGAAGTAGAAACCTAACCCAAACTGCAAATGATAATAAGTCAAAAGGAAGCACACAAACCTAGCAAGTCATAAACTTAAATATTAATGGACTAATTCCCCAATTAAAATACATATACTGGGAGGATTGGATTAGGAAACAGAATCCTCTATATGCTGTCTACAAGAAAAACATCTTAACCTCAAGACTGGAACCACCTTAGAGTGAAAAGGAGGAAAAATATGTCCAAAGAAGTGGGTACCAAAAAGAAATAAGGTGTTGCTATTTTAATATCAGACAAAAATAGACGTCAAAATAAAAGAAATCAGAAGAGACAAAGAAGGCCATTACATTTTAGCAAAGAAGCAATTCACCAAGAAGATTTCACAATTGTGAAGATATATGCCTCAAAATCTGGTGCACCAAACTTTATAAAGACAAGTCTCCAGGGACCACAAGTCACACACTAACCCCAGTACACTCATAGTAGGTGATTTCAATAACCACTGAGTCCTTTGAATAGGTCAAAAGGACAGAGAATAAACAGAGAGACATCTGAACTGAACATATAATACAACAAATGGACCTCATAACTCTACTGAATTTGCCACACCCGACTTACCAAAGAATAAATTTCTACTCAGGCACCCCACGGAACATTCTCCAAAATGGAAACCATATACTGGGACACAAAAATAAACCTCCACAAATACAAAAAATTGAAATAATTCATGCATTCGATCAGATCACAGTGCAATAAATGCTCAACAATATCAACACCAGGATAGCCCCTACTAGCCTACAAGAACACATGGAGATTAACAAACACTCTTTGAATAATGAATGGGTCAAGGAGAGATAAAGAAATAAAAAGCATTCCTGGAATGAATGACCATGACAATACAACAAAACAAAAAAAAAAACCTATGGGATACCTTTAAAGCGTCCTAAGAGGGAATGTTTATAGCCCTGGGTTGCCTACATTAGAAAAACGAAAGAGCAGAATGATGATCTAACACTACAGCTAAAGACACTTGAGAGTCGACCTACACAGATGAAAATGAACCCTAAACACGACAGACAGAAGAAATAACAAAAATCAGAGCAGAAATCAATAAAGAGAACAAAGAAAATAATACAAAAAATCAGTGATCAAAGTTGGTTCTTTGAAAGAATAAACTAGATAGACAGACCTCTATGCCAGTTAACCAAGAAAGAAGGAAGAAATTCAAATCAATACAATCTGTGGATGAAAAGGGAAATAGCCAAGAGACAAAGGGGAAAAGGTCCAGAAAATTATATGAGAATACTTCAAAAATCTATACTCTACCAAGTTTGAAACCTAGAAGAAACGATGAATATCTGAAATCCTGGGAAGTAGGAAAGCGCACCAAGAATAGATCGAAAGCTTAAATAGACCATAATACATGAAGAAATTTGAAAGATGTAATAAGAAACCTCCAAAAAAAAAAAAAAAAAAAAGCCCAGGCCCAGACGGTTTCACAGCAGAATTCTATAAAACATTTCAAAAAGACCTACAACCATTATGACTGAAACTGTTTAGAAGGATACAGAGGGAATTCTCCCAAATTCCTTTTATGAAGCCAGCATTACTCTATTACCAAAACCGGGCAAAGATCCAACTAAAAAGGAGAATTATAGACCCATCTCCCTCATGAACACAGATGCCAAAATTCTAAACAGGATACTGGCAAATCACATACAGACCCACATCAAGATCATCCATCATGACCACATTGGATTCATACCAGAGATGCAGGGATGGTTCAACATACGAAAATCAATAAACATCATCAAGCACATAAATTGAATGAAAGACAAAAACCACACCATCATCTCAACTGATGCTAAAAAAGCCTTTGACAAAATCCAGCATCCCTTCATGCTTAAAGTCCTAGAAGAAATTGGATTGGAAGGATCATTCCTCAATATAATCAATGCCATATAAAGGAAACCCACAGCCAATATCATCCTAAATGGGGAAATGACAGAAACAATCCCTTTAAAGGCAGGAACTCGGAAAGGCTGCCCCTGTCACCACTCCTCTTTAATATAGTGCTTGAAACACTTGCTAGAGCAATAAGGCAAGAAAAGGAAATTAAAGGAGTACTAATTGGAAAAGAGGAAGTCAAGCTATCCCTATTTGTTGATGATATGGTTGTTTTCTTAAAGGATGCTAAAAGCTCCACTAGAAAATTCCTAGAAATGACTAACAGCTTCAGCAAAGTGGCAGGATGTGAAATTAACCTAAAAAATAATCAATGGCCATTCTTTACACCAAGATCAAGCAACTGGAGAAAGAATTCAAAGAGACCTTCCCACTCACAATAGCCTCAAAAACAATAAAATACCTAGGAACAAACCTAACCAAAGACATTAAAGATCTCTACAACAAAAATTTTAAACCCTTAAAGAAAGAAATTGAAGAAGACGTCAGAAGATGGAAATACCTCCCATGCTCATGGATTGGGAAAATTAATATACTAAAAATGTCCATTCTACCCAAACTCTTGTATATATTTAATGCAATTCCAATCAAAATCCCCAAGAGTTTCTTCACAGGCTTGGAAAAAATATTTCTTAAATTCATTTGCAAAAACAAAAGACCCTGAATAGCCAAAACAACCCTGAACAAAAAGAGTTACACAGAGGGGATCTCTATACCAGACTTCAAACTATACTACAAGGCTATAGTCATAAAAGCAGCCTGGTACTGGCACAAAAACAGACCTGTTGACCAACAGAACAATACCGAGGATCCAAACCTGAGCACATACAATTTCAGCCATCTCATATTTGACAAAGGGGCAAAGAAGACACAATGGAGAAAAGACAGCATCTTCAGCAAGTGGTGTTGGCAAAACTGGATCAACACTTGTAGAAGAATGAAATTAAATCCCTACCTCTTGCCCTGTACAAAAGTCAACTCCAGATGGATCAAAGACCTCAACATGAAACCCCAAACTCTGAAGGCGATAGAAGAAAAAGTTGGCAGCAGACTACAAGACATAAGCATAGGAAAATATTTCCTAAATCAGACAACAGCTGTGCAGGAATTAAGGTTGACAATTGACAAATGGGACCTCATTAAACTCAAAAGTTTCTGTACATCAAAAGAAGCAATCAAGGAAGTGAAGAGAAATCCCACAGAGTGGGAGGAATCCTTCACCACAGAAACGTCTGAAAAAGCATTGATTTCCCGAACATATAAACTACTCAAAAAATAAAGACCCACTCAATAGATGGAGTAAAGAGCTGAACAGAGACTTCACAAGTGAGGAATTAGAGATGGCTGAGAAACACTTTAAGAAGTGTTCGACATCACTAATCATTAAGGAAATGCAAATCAAAACCACTTTAAGATATCATCTTACTCCAATAAGACTGTCTAGGATCAAGAAAACAAATGATACCAAGTGCTGGAGAGGTTGTGGGGAAAGGGGAACACTCATCCACTGCTGGTGGAAATGTAAACTTGTACAGCCACTATGGAAAGCAGTGTGGAGAACCCTTAGAAGACTCAAAATGAGCCTTCCATTTGACCCAGTCATACCACTCCTGGGTATATACCCACAAGACACAACTTACTGCAAAGATACATGCACAGCTATGTTTATTGCAGCTCTGTTCACAATAGCAAAAAGCTGGAACCAGCCCAGGTGCCCTTCAACTGACGAGTGGATAGAGAAAATGTGGTACATGTATACAATGGGTTCTATGCAATGGTAAAGAAAAAACGACTCCAATCACACGAGCTTTTCAGGAAAAATGGCTGGAGCTAGAGGACATCATGCTGAGTGAAGAACACAGTCCCAGAAAACAAACGACGATGGTATTCCTCATCTTGTGGATGCTATGCCAATACCTAGTTTAAAGCATTTCTTGTGCATGGCCCCTTGAGCTTTGTCCAAAGTAGTTGGGAGTGATGCATATTGGGAAACAACACACAACAACAACAGAAAGGAGCATCAAAGAACTGACTGAAGGCAGTGAACTTCTGCTCAAAACAGTAAACTTCCACATGTAGAATAATTGAGAAAGACTGAGAAAGAAGAAAAGCATTTTTGGCAGAATGCATCAGCTCTAGTCGAGTGGGGGGATGAGGGGGACATGGGTCTAGATTAATATTATATATATGATATAGATATATATATATAAATAGTTATATATATATATACATATATATTAAAATATAATCATTATTATTTTCTTCTACACTATTAAAATAAAAAAGAAAGTCACCGCAGCAGGAGTTATATAGAGAGAAATTGAAGACAACAGAAAGTGAGGAAAATAAAGACCAGAATAAAAACATGATATGAATCAAAACCACATCAGTCAGGAAATGGCTTAGAATTCTAGCAAACAAGGAACTAAAGTAACAAAAATAAAGCTCTCTATTGTTAAAGATTTAAAGCTCACTTTTTTACACTGTCTAGCAACTATGTAACCACAAGGCATAAACAACGAAGTTCTTAGAATTAAAAGTTAATATTCACTTTGCTTTGCTGCAAAATTGCTAAAGTACTGAGCTTGGCTGAGTGTCTGTATCATTACTGTTTTACTGTTTTGTTTTGTTTTGTTTTGTTTTGTTTTTTGATGATAAGAATGATTGTGGGTGTGAATTTTCTGAAAAATTTGGGGAAGTTGAGCTATTTTTTTCATCATTAGCTTAGGCTTGCATAACCTGTATTAGTCTTGGGGAATATAAAAATAAAAACACTTGAGGCACCAGGCGTGGTGGGGCAGGCCTTTAATCCTAGCACTCAGAAAGCAGAGGCAGGTGGATCTCTGTGAGTTCAAGGCCAGACTGGTCTACATAGTGAGTTCCAGGACAGCTGGGACTACAGGGAGACCCTGTCTCAAAAATACCAAAAAGAAACAACAACAACATCATCATCAACAACAACAAAAATAACACTTGAGAGTCAACAAATAGTGAATTCCAAACCCAACAGACATGAAGTAATAAAAATCAGATCAATGAAATACAAACAAAGGAAACAATACAAAGAGTCAATGAATCTAAGAGCTGGTTCTTTGAAAAGATAAACAAGATAGATAGACCTCTAGCACATTTAACCAAAAGAAAGAAAGAGCAACTCCAAATCAACAAAATTAGAGATGAAAAGGGAAATGCTGCAACAGATAATGAAAATATCCAGACAATTATACAGGAATACTTTAGAAACTTATGCTCTATTAAATTTGAAAACCTAAGAGAAATGGATGAATATCTGAAAGCATGGAAAGCACCAAAGTTTAACCAAGAAGTGATCTACAGCTTGAACAGACCCATAACAAATGAGGAAATTGAAACAGTAACACAAAACCTCCCAACTAAAAATAGTCCAGGCCTAGATGGTTTTAAGGCAGAATTCTGTGAGACATTTAGAGGACTTGCAACAATTATTACTCAAATTATTCAAAAGGATAGAAACAGAGAAATCTCCCAAATTCCTCCTATGAAGCCAGCATGACCCTAATACTAAAACCAGGCAAGGATACAACCAGAAAAGAAAATAATAGATCCACTTATTTAATGAACATAGATGTAAAAATTCTTAACAAAATACTTGTAAACCCAATACAGGCACAAATCAAAAAGGTGATCCGCCACAACGAAGTTGTATTGATACCAGAGAGGCAGGGATATTTCAACATACATAAATCAAAAAATGTCATAAAGCACATAAATAGACATTCTGAAAGCCCAAAACCACAGAGTCATGTCAATTGATGCAGAAAAGGACTTGGACAATATTCAACATGCCTTCATGTTTAAAGTTCTAGAGATAATTGGACTGGAGGAAATATTCCTCCAAACAATTAAAGCCATATATGACAAACCCAGAGCCAACATCACTCAAATGGGGAAAAATTAGAAACATTCCACTTAAAGTCAGGAACCTGTCAAGGCAGCCCCCTATCTCCACTCTTTTTAATTATAGTGCTAGAGAAATAAGAGAATACAGAGAAATTAAAGGAATACTAATTGGAAAAAGAGGTGGTCAAATTATCCCTTTTTGCAGATCACATCATTATTTACCTAAGGGATGGAAAAAATCCACCAGAAAAGTCCCTAGAAATGATTGACAGTTTCAGTAAATTGGCAGGTAACAAAATTAATCTGGAAACATCATTAGCTTTGCTTTATGCTAACAACAAGCAATGGGAGATGGAATACAGGGAGAACTTCTCAATCACAATCACCTGAAAGAAATAACAAAATATCTCAGACAAAACCTGACAAAAGACAGTAAAGATCTGTATAATGAAAATTTTATATCCTTATAGAAGGAGACTGAAGAAAACACCAGAAGATGGAAAGACTTCCCATGCTCATGTATTGGAAGAACTAATGTAGTAAAAATGGTTGTCCTACCCAAACTTATATATAGATTCAATGCAATCCAATCAAAATCCCCTGAGTCCCTTCACAGAATTAGAAAAAAATATCCTGAAATTCATATGGAAAAACAAAAGACCCTGGATAGACAATGCAGTCCTGAGCAAGAAGACCAATGAAGGGGGGACTACTACATTATAATTCAAATTATATTACAGGGCTATAGTCATAAAACAGCATGGTAGTGACACAAAAACAGACCTGTAGATCAATGGAACAGAACTAAAGATCTGAACTTGGGCACATGTAATTTCAGCTACCTCATATTTGACAAAGAGGCTGTGATGGTTAACCCTGTCAATCCTGGGTGTCAACTTGATTTGGGATGAACAAACATGAGAAAGAGAGCTTCAGATTGGATTATTTCAAGGAGGATGACCCACCCTAAATGTGGGCGTTACCTTCTGATGGCAGCCGGTATAAAAGGCCATGGCAGAAAGGAGCTCATCCTTTTTTTGCTCCTTGCCTTATCTCTCACTGGTGAGTTTTCCTTGCTGTTGTTATCAACTCTTTGGATCCCAGCATAGACTGAGATAGGCAGATCTCCTGGAATCCACCAGGCTTTCAGCACCAGATTGGGACTACTTGACATCTAGCCTTGTGGACTGAGCAACAGCCTGGATTCTCAGCCTCTCCCATGTGGCCCAGTTAATGTTGGACTACTCAGACTCTATCCTGTGAGCAAATCAATAAATCTGTATAAATAGACATATAGATCTACTGATTATGTTTCTTTAGAGAACCTTGACTAATACAGAGGCCAAGAAGTGTCAGTGGAGGAAAGAGAGTATCTTGAGCAAATGGTGCTGGCAAAACCAGATAACCACTTGTAGAAGAATAAAACTAAACCCCTTCCTACCTTTCACACTGTACAAAACTCAACTCCAAATGGATCAAAGACATCAATGTGAAACCTGAAACTCTGAAAGCAATAGAAGAAAACATTGTAAGTAACCTATAAAATATAGGGGTAGGAAAAGACTTTCTAAATCAGACAACAGTTGTGTAGGAAATAAGGTCAACAATAAAAAAATGGACCTCATTAAAATAAAAAGCTTCTGTACAACAAAAGAAACAATCAAAGAAGTGAAGAGAAAACCCCCACAGGGGAAGAAATCTTCACTAGTGAGAAATATGACAGAGGCTTAACTTCCAGAGTATATAAATTCTTCAAAAAATAAAGGATCAAGAAAACAAATGACCCAATTAGAAGACGGAGCGAAGAGCTGAACAGAGACTTCACAAATGAAGAACTAATGATGGCTGAGAAATGTCTTAAAAACATCTCCAGAAATTAAGGAAATGCAACTTAAACCCACTTTAAGATTACCCTGGTTACACTGGCTATGATTAAGAAAACAAACGGTACCAAATGCTGGAGAAGCTGTGGGGCAAAAACAGCAATCATTCACTGCTGGTGCAAATGCAAAGTCCTGCAACCCTTATGGAAAGCAATGTGGAGAACTCTTAAAAGACTAAAAGTGAATCTACCACTTGACCCAGTCATATCTCTCCTTCAGTCATACTGTTGCAGAGACATGTCCACAAGCAAGTTTATTGCAACTCTTTTCACAATCGTGAAAAGCTGGTAACAAACTAGATGTTCCTCAACTGAAGAGTGGATAAAGAAAATGTGGTACATCTTCACAATGGAGATGACATCATGAAATTTGCAGGTAAATGGATGGAACTAGAAGCTGTTATGCTAAATGAAATAACATCGACACACAAAAACAATCAACATATGATGTTCATCATTTGTGGATCCTAATATCAAACCTTTATATGTAAGTCAAGCTGGGTAAATTTTTAGTAAAAACACTTCCACATTCTCTGAAGTTCATGTCTCTGAGAACTAAGATTTAAGAGAAAGAACAAATCTCTTCTTTAAACTACATTTATAAAAGTGAAGAACTCAATACTTCAGGTGACAAACTGCCTTAACTCTATTTTTTTTATTTTACTCTGAAGGTAACCTATGTACATTTTTGTTTATTGTTTTGTTTGGTATTGGTGTCAATTATAAGCCACAAATTTCCTTTCATTTTGAATGTAAACAACCAAAAATATATGCTCTGTTTTGTTCTGAAATAAAAAAAATAAAAAAGAAGAATTCTAACAACATATTTTAAGAAAATATACATGGATGCGGACTCTATTTCTGAAAACTTCCATTTAATATTTTCAGTCTGCATTTGACTGTATACAATGCAAAATGTGAAAAGGGAAACTGAATAAAGAGGGACTATTAATATATTTTGTGGTCATTTACACATGGCATATAGTTCAAAACATGGTAAAAGAAATACCTTTGTCAATTAGCTACAACCTTGTGATTTAATGGCTTTAAAGTGGAGAGCACTGCTAGCTTTGCTCGAATCAGGACGCATCTGTGGCAGTGGTTTCATTTCTAGCACAAATGAAAATTATGCTATTTCTCAGAGTAGCTTTGTTATATTTGTACTTCTCAACAGGCAAAAAAGTGTAAACATTAAGTAAGCCAGCAAATGGAAGTTTGTATTTCTTATATGTGCAGTGGACACAATGCATTTTATACATGCTTACATTAAATATTTTAAGTCAGAATAGGAACAAATTAAGGGAGTGGTAACTATGAATATTTTAATTTGGCGATCTTAATATTAAAATCATTTGAAAAGAAAATGTTGCATTTTAATTCACATATCTAGTTTCACATCCATAAGGTTGGTATATGAGTAAATATAAAATTAACTGACATTTTTCTGCTGTTTTCTTGCATGGTGAAGGCCATCTTTATTTATGCCATTATTTCCTTTGATATAAGGTTAATTGCTATAACATTTCATATAAAGAACATATTTCAAGTATAAACAATACTAGACTTATTTAAAATGCCAAAAGATGCTACAGTATGGCTTAGTGGTACAGTGTTTGACTATCATGATGCACAATGCTATGTGATTCTATCCCAGTCCCACAAAACCTCATCATAATTGCAAAAATGTTAAAAATTTGACGATGTACTGGCAATCACTGGTAAATAAACAGTTCCTGTGTATATGCAGCTTTATCCTAATTGACCAATAAATTGTACATCTTTATAAAAAAGTTACTGATAAATCATTACCATGGAAGAAAATCTTATGGTAATTTGCTATCCTATCGCAGAGGTACCTGGGAGCAACACAGACACCCAAAACAGAGAAGTGTTTACTAAACTTTTGGGTATCATTGTATTAATTCTACGTTTTTAATTGGAAAAGGATTTTTTTCTTTACTCAGCATCTTCAATTGGAATGATGCATAAACCAGGAAAGTAGGTTATATTTTTATTACAAACTGAAATTTAAAATATACCTTCTATTCAAAGTGTTTCTAAATAATTACACAATTTATTCTGAATGTTATTCTTTAAAATTAGAAGATGATGCAGATCTATGGTATTTGCTTTATGTGCACAAGGTCCTGAGTTCAATCCTTGGCACAAGAAAAAAAGAGAAGAAAGAAGGAAAGAAAGAAAGAAAGAAAGGAAGGAAGGAAGGAAGGAAGGAAGAAAAAGAGAGAGAGAGAGAGAAAGAAAGAAAGAAAGAAAGAAAGAAAGAAAGAAAGAAAGAAAGAAAGAAAGGAGAAAAAGAGAAAGATGGATGGAGGGAAAGAGGGAAGGAGGGAGGGAGGGAGGAAGAAAGGGAGGGAGGGAAGAAGGAATAAAAGAAGGAAACTCTTAAATTTAAAACTAATATTTTATTTTGTTTTACTTTTCCTGTCAGGTGTGTAATGGAACTCAGATGCCATGCATTCTTAGGCAAACTCTACTGTAGAGCAATTCCAGACTCTAAGTCAGCACTTTTACACATGAGACATCAACTAACATGGTAAAAAAGGTCTCAACCTAAGTTAATCTGGGAAATTTCTTTAAAAGATTATATCAGTTGCCAGTTGTACATCTATAATGGGGTTGTTGCTAAAATTCCTTCTGGGAGGCATGTGTGCATGCATTGTCTGACCTTCCCAACCCATGGTCCCAAAGTGAGGAAGAGTTCCCAAAGCAGTTTGGAAAATTCTAGCAAGTTTAGTTGGGCTTACAGGACAAATGTGTGAGAGGGTTACTAAAAGGAAAATTGGCACTCCCCTTCCCTCATAGCCATACAGGGTTTCAACATGGACCCTGCAAACTCTGTCCAAAATGGCGACGGCAAGAGAGACCCCCGCCTCAAGGAATTCTCTGTTATACAAACAGTCCCTCCCCCCTCATACAGCCAAGGTGGCCTGGCTGATTGGGAGGGGTAGCTGACTCCCCTGGCTCCTCCTTTTCTCTCTGGAGGCATTTGATGTCCAACTTCAGTCATTCTTTCTGAGGACTGTCCATGCTACTGGGGTGCTGTACACATCTGTTAAAAAAGCAACCATTTACTATAGAGGAAGGACAGAGCACTTAGAAAACATTCTAAATTATAAATGATACACATAACAAATAACTTTCCAAGAGATAGGAGCTATGGAACTAACTTCCTTTTTAATTAAAATGAAACAAATGGAAATTAATTGATCATTCATTTATTCATACATTCAATGAATGCTTATTGGTAGGGCATGAAAGACACTGTACCAAATATTTGATGATCAATCTCTACTCCAGATTTTTGAAGGACAACACTGGCTACATCAAGAGGACAATGCAAGAAACCAGCGACATGATCTGCCCATCACACTCAGTGGCCTATATGAACGGTTGTCATAGGCATTTGCCACTGTTAGGAAGGGCTGGGAACTTTCAGGTGAAAGGAAAAACATTATTTTGGAACATTATGAATTTAGAGAGAACCATGGACAAACTACTTGAATGATGAGGTATCAGTAGGAAAAGCCACACAAAGCTGTTGCAGCTGTGCTATATAAAAAGTGGAGATAATTTAATAGAAAATGTCATCCTTTGCAGAATGTTGATTGCCTATTTTTTTCCATAAAGACTTCTCATCAGAGGGTTGCCAGCAGCTGTGAGAACACATCCTGTCACCGATGTTCCCAGACATCCTGGCACAGAAAGCTTTCCATGTGCTACTTGACATCCAAAACATTCTGATTTCTTTTCCCACTTAGTTTCTAATTTTCATACATCACGGTATGGAATGTGGAATGTTTTCTACTTGTGAAAATGGAGTGATGGCCTATTTCTTAACACTAGAATTTGACTATAAACAAGATACCTGCTGGAGACATGAGGTGCTATTTTTCCATATTCAGGACAAAAGAATCTTAAAGCTACAAGAATTCTGTTACTCTGTAATATTGAGGATTTTTTCTTTTTTTTTATACCAATCCCAAAGTAATTGTTATACAGATTTTAATTAAAGCTAATGTGGACAACAGCAATTTATATCACCAATTAACTCAGATGCATTACCGTTTTTATCAGCCTTTAAACCAATGTTGTTTAATATGCACATATTTACTTTTACTAAGTCCTGAAACACCATGTATCCTGTAGACAGAGTCTGGGCAAAATGGATACTTGTTGAACTCATGTCAATTAAACATAGCACCAAATCGAAATACAACCCGTGCTCCCTCTCCCACCCCCCAACCCTTCCCGAGTCCCAGATTTCAGTCATTTTTTCTGATGCAATCTCTCTGTTGTTGTTCATGAGGATTTTCGGTAAAGATGATGTCCATTAACAAGTTCCTGCGGACATAATTCTTCAGAGGCTAGGACAAAAGTTTTTTCCCATATAAGAATAGAAAAGGAATTTGAATGGAGGAAAGAGACAGATCAAGTGGGTTTTTTGTAATCATGTTAGAATTCTCCTACTTGAAAGTTCTATTTTCTCAATAATTAGTTTGTTTTTAATTTTTAAAAAAGTAAAAAATGTTTTAATTTTTTTTTATTAATTTTTATTTATTTTCTGTCTTTGTAATGAATGGTACTGTCTGCATGTAGGTCGTGCACACCTGTGTCGTGCAAATGCCGTGGAGGTCCAGAAGAGGGTCTGATTCCCCTGGAACTGAGATCTCCTGGAACTGGAGTTAACAGACGGCTCTTCAGCCGCCATGTGGGTGCTGGGATCGAACCCGGGTCCTCTGTAAGAGCGGTCGGCGCTCTAACCACTAGGCCATCTCTCCATCACCCCATAATTAGTTTTATAAAGGTGACTTACTCATAAATTTCACATCATAATAATCATTTGCCTTCAGAAATATAATAGCTACATATCTTCACTGAGTTCAAAATTATCCCATAACTCATGTCAAAGGCACTGTATTGAACAATTCAGTTTATTATAACTAAAAGTATAATGATTTATATTAGTTCCTTGCACAAAACTCAGCCATGGGAAAGACATCACAGGGTGCTGTAATCCAAAACACTGTTGGCTAGTTTCATGTAAAAACTAATATAAATATATATAATACAAAAATTATATATAGATATGATATATATATATAGATGTGCATGTAATTTATCACTTTCCTCAAATATCTATTGAACATCTCCTGTATGTCGAGTACTATTCCAGATGGCAAAGATTCAATTACAAGTAAAAATGACAAAAATATCTTTCTGCATACAGTATGCCATGCCCAGGAAGCAGAGAGATGTACCCATACACAGGCATGCACACATACACAAACACACATGCATGCACACACACACGTATACACACATGCACACATACACATACTGACATGCTGACATGCTGGTGTTCATTAAAAGAATAAAACAGGCTATGGATTAGCTGTGAAACATCCTGGAAAAGCTTGGTCCTCAATCAAGTAATTAACAGAGGCCTCAGGGAAGTGATTGGAACATGAGAGCTTTACCCTCATCAATGAATTCATCCATACACAAACTCACAGGTCAGTATGTTTGTAGGAAGCAGTAGAAACTTTAGGAAGTGAGGCCTAGTTGGAGGAAGTAGGTCACAAAAAAGTGCCCTTGAAGGGCATATGTTTGTTGTCTATGCCTCCTTCCTCTCTTGCTCATTCTGCTTCCTCAAGCAAGTGTGTTTGCTCTCTCCTATGCTCACTACCATAATGCTCTATCCCATCATTGTCCCAGAAATGATTATCAAGCAACCCTTGACTAAAACTTTAAAGCTATGAACCAAAATATGTTTTTCTTTTAAGTTGATTATCTGAGATTTTAACACAATGATGAACATCTGACTAGCACAAAAAGTGTTGCACAGAATTGTAGACAGACTTTAAAATGCCTCCAATGACCTGGATGCACTTCCTTGTATTTATACCTTTGTATCAAATTCCCTTAAATGTAGTTGTGACTGTGGCTTGCTTTTAACCTATCAATATGACAAATGTGATAGAATATAGATAACCATGTATAAGTGCCTTTCTCTTTGCACTTGCCTTCCCCCCCATCTCTCAAAAGGCAAGCTGAATATTACAGCCTCATGTAAAATATTTTTCTAACAGTCTGAGAGAGGTTCAATGCAGAATCTTCCCCAGTAGGTTCTCTGAGAAGAATGTAGTCCTGGCTGACACCTTGATATCAGGTGGGAAAAAAACTTTGAAGAGAACACAATTCATTTAGGCCTCTACTCTTTATTCACAGAAACCAACATATGCATGATGTTTTCACTTGCCAATCATCAGGTTTTGGATGTGGTGGTAGTGGTTCAAGAGGACATGGAAATAGATTACTGAAGAATAAGAAGTTTATTATAAGAGTTATTAATGTGATGGGACAGACAGAAAGAAAGAAAACAGTACAGCTCCAAGGAGAGTTCAGATCTCAGCACCAGAAACAGAGAGCATGAAGAAAATCAGAGCCTACTTGGCAGAAGTACAAGTTTGCTCTTATAGCTCTTCAGTCATAGGAGAGGTTCACAGAAAGAGAGCCTGTGGCCAGATAATCTGATTTCCAGGACTGGACAGGGAATTGGATGAGGAACAGGATGTGGCACCCCACTGATATCACCCCACTTCCCAGGTGAGATATCTGGTACTGGCAAAACCGCCAGCTAGAAACACACAATGTTTCAGTAGGCAACCTGTCAGCATCTGGGAAAGGATGTCGCAAAGTGGCTAAGCTAGAGTCTAACATCACATTTCCACACTAGGTGTGTAGTTTATTATTTTGCAAAGAAAATTAACACATATAGCTTTTGAATCATAGGCATAATTATCATTTTAAAATAAATTAACTTAAATTCATTTTTGGATAATTGATATTCCTTTGTAGGAGGACTACTATTAACAATATATTTTGATTACAGAATTGTTCTGTGTTAATGCCACGCCACGTCTTATGGTCTACATTAATCTGGTGGACTAAGCTGCCACCTAATACTAGATTTCTTATTATTGAATGAACCGATAGAACTATGGCTGGTCCACATACAAGGGGCTATGACAATGGGTCCGTTTAAATGACTTGTGCTTCATGCTTCACAAATACGGAACATTTTATCAGGAAGTTTACTAACCCTATAACTTGATCCCTCACACTAAATCTGTGAGAGAATTTCCCACTTGTTGTCAATAAGAAAATTAAGTGTAAGAAAAATAAAAGTTGAAGCTATAGAATGAGAAAGTGACAGAAATGGGACTTAATAGCATCAGAAAGATGGTACGTTACTAATTTTACTCAGTCACAGCTACTTACATAGGAAAGGGGCAGAAAAAATACTGAATAGCATCAGAAAGATGGTGCATTACTCATTTTACTCAGTCACAGCTACTTACACAGAAAAGGGGGTGTTTTGTCTCTGTGGGCCAATGGAGTTTTTGGAAGTAGCTTCTGAGTTCTTTGAAACTTCTTTGTAGGAAACCTAAGTCACCACCAATGTTCTCCTTTTATACAGAAGTAACATGTGCACACAAAGAAATGGATACAAAGAATTTGTCCTTCTGAGGGTGTCTGCTTTACTCAGAGCCATCATCTGAATTTCTGGTATAACATATAGTATGATGAATAAGGAAATGAGTAAGAACTCTCTTCCTCCATCTCTACAACTATCACCCAGAGCTTTTAGTTTAGTAAACATAATTTATATAATTCTTACTTGATATGTGAAGGACATAAGGGAGGGGCCTGACTGCAAGGGCACTATATGATCAATAAAGACTTTACTGTTAACTTTCTGGCAAGTTCTCTGAGAAGAGAAAGAGTCTTAGTGGAGGTCTCCAAAAGCAAGAAAATGTAAAAGATGTGTTCCATACAAAGGAAATCAGTAAGGAAATCATGGAAGGAGGAAGCAACTTGTAGTGAACAGGAACTCTCAGCAGTTGTATGTTAATGAATAAAGCATGGGACATGTAAAAAAAGTCAGCAAGAAAAATCACATATCAAACTGCAATTGAGTCTGTTTTATGGAAAGCTTTGTGATAAGAGTCTTATTCTAAAACAATTTAATTCTAACAACAAATGAGGAATGCACCCTTAAAATTCATGTAGGTTTTTCCAAATCAGAAAACTGAGGGTCAAAATGTTAAGTGACTTATTCAATTTCCCACATCTAATGATTAATAAAGTTGATATTTGACCTTACAAAATGTTAAACTCTTAGCCAATGCCACACTGCTGTTTAAGGTAGGAGACAGGAAACTTGTTCCTTTACATAGCCAATAGTTGGGGTGAAAAGAACAAGATTATAAGTGTTTTAGACTCTGTGGAACATATGTTCTCTACTACAACTTTATTCAACTGTGCTTTTATAGTGGGAAAGCAGCTACAAACAATCCATCAGTGAGTGAACATGGCTGTTTTCCAATAAAACTTTATTTATAGAAACAAGCATCATAATGGATTTGGCCCATATACTATAGTTTACTAATTACTTACCACTAGGAAATTAGCAAATAGTTCTAAGCAAGGACAGGACAGAGTTATCTTTCAGAACTGCTGCTTTTTTTATCTCATGTCATATTATTTTTATTAAGTGATATACTCATGGAAAATCGTTGAAAATGCCTGTAAAGGGAAGAATTTAATCCCTTAATATGCAGTCTTTTCAGGCAAGTCATACATAGGTGAAAAAGAATTGAAATATACTTGCAAGAAAGAGGACATTTTGATCATGGTATTTTTAGTCAAATGAAATGTGGACAGCAGTTGGAAATGCCCATGAGAAAAGGCACACATTAATTCCCAACAACATGAATCTCCGCCTGGTAAGAAACAGGAGACACTAGCTAAGGGACACACAGGTATTCTCAGAGCATGCCACAGGTTAGACCTCCAGAGTATTTCTGTTTTAATGCTTTTGCTAAAACTATTTTACATCATTAACTGTATAGTATGAAAATGTACAATGAAGCTAACTGCAGTGACTTAAATAATAAGACCCAGGGACAGTCTGAACAAAAACTGTTAAAGTCCGTTAGATTATTTTTCCCAAGGCAGGCTGGTGAGGTAGATTCTACTGCACACATACATTGTAAGGAGTCTGTGTTCCAGTTTGTTCAAAGACCGCTGCCAGCAAAAATCATCTTCCCAATAGAGCTGCTGAACAAAAGGATGCACTTTGGAAGACGGAGGAAAATGAGCCAGTTCCAGAAATTTTCCTGAAATGGTAAAAAACGTCTGTCACCTAAGCATTGAAAAAACTTTTCCCTTGTTGAGAGCTGTTTTTAAAAGTTTGGTACGTAACCCGTGACAGTATTATTCGCACATAAAAGAAAAGCTAGATGCCTGGCTCGTGAATGGTGAATGGTATTACTGGCTTCTCATCCTTATCACATCTCAAGTGTTCTTGGTACACAACTAGGAAAAATAATATCCTTCAGGAAAGCGTTTACAGAACTGCTGCTTTTAACGGTGATTTATACCAGAAACAAGCACAGGACATACTAGTCCACACATTGCTGCTTCTAGTGTCAACCACCAAGATTCCTCATACTTGTCATTCATTTGCTACACTATTGCTCATATATTTATTGAAGTTCTACTTTGTTTCAGGTGCTGTTTTTGAACAAGGGGTATAACAGCAAATGTCTCTCTGATGATTATTACATTTTATTTGAAGATACGTAAATGTATATCATGGACCCACAAATATTTAAAATATTTTACGTTATGACTAGTACTATGGAGAAAAGCAAATGGGGGATAAACAGTACTGGATAGATCAATTCTATATGAAGTAAGATGTAGAAAGTGCCATTGTAATAATTTAAAGACTGTCTTGAATGAATTATGACTATATGGAAGCAAGAGCTAGTTTAAAACCCAGAGACAGCATAGGATTCCTGGATTATTCAAAAAGTAGCAGTGATATCCATGCAGTTGGAGTACAGTGATTGAGATAAGGTTAGATGGGTAGGCAGGGTTCAGATCAGAAAAAGAAGTTTTGGTTGAAGGCCTAAGTTTCCATGTGAAGTCCTGATTGAGACTGCAACATAATGGCCTAGGACTGATGGATATAGGGCCTTATAAGCTGTTTAATAAATGAATTTTTCCCCAGGAAAGTATACTGTTATCTCAGATAAATTGACATGAATGATTTTCCTAAAAGAAGTACTGAAGCTATTGACTGGTTTACACATTTATCTTTCCAGGGCAAGTTTTTCCTATACCAAATAACTGAGGCATATTGGCATAGATGATCTTATTACTTAGGCCTAGATCTCATGTCATGTTGATATATGTAGGCATGTTTCCCACATTAAAAACATATTGCATCACGATGTGCATGAATTACTCTCTTAGTTTGTTTCTGCTATTATAACAGAATATCATAGTTTCATTAATTTATAAAGAAGGTAAATGTCTTGGGTCAGTTCTGGACACTAGAAAGTCCATTTGTAAAGTGTTAGCAACTACAGGATGTTTTCTTGCTGAGTTATCACATTCCAAAATGGCAGGGAATGGTCTACAGCTCACCCTTTGGTAAAAGGCATTAGTTCCCTCAAGTCTTAATCACCCCTTAAATGTCTTCCTGAGCACGCATGCCCATGCACCCTCGCGCATGTGTGTGTGTGCTTGGGCTTGCACGTGTGTGTGTGTGTGTGTGTGTGTGTGTGAGAGAGAGAGAGAGAGAGAGAGAGAGAGAGAGAGAGAGAGAGAGATAATAATCTCAGAATGATCTCATTATGTAGTCCAGGGTGATATCAGACCCACTCTGTAGCCCGAGTTGGCCTTGAGCTGGTGCTCCTCCTGGCTTAGCCTCCAGCATGCTGATATTATAGGTATACACCATTGTGGCTGGCTTGCTCCTACCTCATAATACCATTATAATGAAAATTATATCCCAATATGACCTAGGGAGCAGATATTCAAACAAGAGCCATTACATTTCAAAGTACAAGATAAAGGCTCCTATACTAGTGTTTATAGTGCATATACCTACATGAAGTCCTTTTTATGTGTCATCTAATTCAGTCATCATGACATCCCAATATGGTAAGTGGGGCTTTCTAAGATTCAAGATGCGAAGCTGAGAATCTGAATTAATAATGCCTATCTTAGTCCATTCATGCTGCTATAACAAAATATCCTTGTTAATAATCCAGACCAGGGCTGGAGAAATGGCTCAGCCATTAAGAGCACTGGCTTCTCTAGCAGATGACCTTGGTTCAGTTCCTAGCATCCACATGGCCACTAACAAGGGTCTACATCTACAGTTCCAGGGGAATTTGACACCCTCTTCTGTCTTCTGTGGCCATTGCACAACACAGGTACACTTACATTCAGGTAATACTCTTATACACATAAAATAAAAATAATAGGGGCTGGAGAGATGGCCTAGCGGTTGAGAGTGCCGACCGCTCTTACAGAGGACCCGGGTTTGATCCCCAGCACCCACATGGCGGCTGAGAATCGTCTGAACCTCCAATTCCAAGAGAACTGCAGTTCCAGGGGAATCCGACACCCTCTTCTGACCTCCGCAGTATTGCACGACACGGGTGCACAGACTTGCTTGCAGACAATACATTGATACACATACAGAAATAAATAAAAATAAATAAAAAATAATTAAAAAATAATAAAGAAAATATTTTAAACAGTGAAAAACATCCAGACCTAACCACTCTTCAGGCCGCAATCCCTGCAGCAGCCCTTCTCTTCTCTCTCCTACCTCACAGACACAGTCATGCACCCACTGAGAGCACTGTATATGAATCTCTGATAGACTTTCTCACGCCGAATTTCTCACTTGGGGAAGTGAGTTTGCAGGCTCAGACACATTAAAAAGCTAGAGTGGCTACTAGTGGCTACCCATCATCTTCTGGACCCACTTACTCCCTACTTGCTGAATTGAGGAGCCTGGATATAGCACTCATGCTCTAAAACCTTCCTCTAAGGCCTGTGGAAATGGACCCCTGATTCCTACCTGGTGGGCCTGATTCTTTTCAGAGCCTCTTCCATAAGATATTTGCCTTTCCACAATGTTAATATTTTTAATAAACTTCTTACACCCAGTGATGCATTTCATTGTTCCTCTTGAACTCCATAACCAAGACCTGGGCTGGCTAATTTGAAAACAATGTAAAATTATTTCACACAGTTCTGAAGGCTTAGTGGTCCAAGGTCAGAGTGCTACCAGATTTAGTGTCAAGTGAGGCCTGCTAAATGCTTTTAAGATGACACTTTGTGGCTGTGTTCTCATATGACAGCTGAAGGGCAAATGAACTTTGATACATCCCTCCAACCTTTTTATAAAGCAGTAATCAATCCAGGAAGGCAGAGAATTCTAACTGAATTACTTACTAAACTTCCCTAATACCCTGGATTGGGCATGTCACATGAACTTTGGAGGGGTTCAAATATTCAGATAATGGCAATGCCCCAAATTCCAGAACAAGAAAGCAATAGAGCCAGGATTAAAATCCAAGTATTTTTTTCCCCTCCCAGGTCTCAAACTCTGTAAAATACTCTCCCCCATAAAATAAAACAAAGGGCATTATGTTCCAAACTATTAGAACAACTCAAGGGTTTATGAAGTTTCTCAGCATAGGACCTTGAAATACATGTTATTCATTAGAAATAAGAAGAAATATGAGAGGACCCTGTTGAAATTAGCTGTTTTTTTCTTCATAACAAGGTAAGAAAACTGGGGCCCTGAGCTTTCATGTACTTCATTGAGGTCACATACTCACTAAAGAAAACCCTCAAATGGATGCTACTATCCTCAAATGGAGGCCCACTGTCTCTCAGTGTTATACCTTCCAACCACTAGGCCAAGAGTATCCTGCTTCTACACATGAAAGGGAAATAAAATGATCAGAGATGCAAGCTCTTGCCAAAGATGTTCAACAAGTGGAAATCCACAGCTGTGCTGAATTTTAACCTCTAAAACATGGACCTGGTTCAGTCTGAACCCTGCACTTCAAGTACCATTTGAAAGTCAGCTTTTAATCTGAATAAAGGAAGACCAAGAAGCTGACAGAAGCCACACAACTTAAATTTAGTAAAAGGGCCACAAAAGAAAGCCTTTGTAGCCCTGTGGGGTTTCTTTGTGTGTGTGGCAAAGAAAAGGCAAGAGGAGGAGGAGGAGGAGGAGGAGGAGGAGGGAGGGAGGGAGGAACTGTGTGTGTGAGGTAAGTGACTACACAATTCAATGCTAAGGGAAACATCCTGAAAGGAGA
Source organism: Rhizomys pruinosus (assembly GCA_009823505.1). Taxonomy (NCBI): domain Eukaryota; kingdom Metazoa; phylum Chordata; class Mammalia; order Rodentia; family Spalacidae; genus Rhizomys; species Rhizomys pruinosus. The sequence goes on from VZQC01009814.1 coordinate 669,591, forward strand.
AATTTCCTCCTACAGGACCAAAGAACAGACATTAATTGGGTGGTTAATGCATGCCAAAAAACAGGGAAAATTCCAAGTGCTCTGTACACATTTTCTTACTTGATCCAACCAGCAGTTCTGCTTGGCCCATGTAGAGAAATACACCATATCTTACTTGGAGAAACGATGTAATTTCAGATGGAACCTAAAACAAACACTGTAATTAAATAACACAAAATTTGCAAAATAGGAATAAATGCTTCCCTTGCATACAAATGTCTGCATATTTGTGTAACTGCTAAAGAAAATGATTTAAATTTTATCCCAAATTAAACTATATTATTTTTCAGTAACTTACTGAAAAATATTTCTGTGAGTTAAATGTTTAAGGTTCTTTTAAAAATTAATAACAGGGTGGGCTGTATATATGCATATTTTGGAGTAATATAAAACTAAGGGGAATAAGAAAAAGAGAAAAATCTGTTCAAGAACTGACCAAAACAGTAAACTTATGCATCAAAAAAGTTTGAAAAGACTGAAAAGAAAGATGCAAGACAGAACTCAACATGTATGGCTGAATCCATGAGCTCTGGTGGGGGGGGGAGAATGCAAGGGCTGGGCATGGATGGGAAAATGAGTCTAAATTTGATTAAGAAATGTTGTATTAAATGTGCTCAATAAAAATTAAGCTGTGGGAGCAGAGACCCCTGGGAGGTGAGGCACAGACTTTAGCCTGGGTTGCATAGAGGCTGCTGCTGGGCCACACGAGAGAGCTGGGATGCACGGTACCAGCATGTGGGCTAAGCAAACAACTCCCCCCCTACCCCTGCCAACTGGAACTCTGGAGGGAGGTTCCAATAAGTCCTAGAACCAACCCAGAAGAACTGGCTGGCAGCAGAGGACGTACAGTGCTCAGAAGGTGTCACTTAGGCTGTTACCAACCCAGAAAGGGAAGAGTGAACTTTATATTCCAATATATAACCAAAATTGAAAGCCCCAAAACTAAGCAAGTCAACACTCCATAAATAAGGAGACTAAGGGCTGGAGAGATGGCCTAGTGGTTAAGAGCACTGGACTGCTCTTGCAGAGGACCCGGGTTCAATCCCCAGCACCCACATGGCAGCTGAGAACCATCTTTGGTTTCAGTTCCAAGGGAATCCAACACCCTCTTGTCCTACGTGGCATTGCATGACACAGGTGCACAAACATGCATGTAGACAGTACATTCATACACATAAAAAATTAAAAACGTAAAATAAGGAGACTACAATGAAGGCACCTGAATGAATCAAGGAAAGCAATCCTCCAGCACAGTGAAGAAGAACTAGAGATTCAGACCAGAATAAAAGCAAAAAGTAAATGACACGGCAAAAGCACAATGAAAAAACAATATGGGAAAAGCCCGGAATAACCCCACACCAAACTCTACAGAGCCTGTGGAGGACCCTTCAATGGGATCTCTGTAGAGATAACCCAGGATACAGTCTGTAAATTAACAATCACAGATATATACAAAGAAATCATAGAACTAAGGAGAGAATGAAAAACTCAGAAAGGACCTAGAGGGAGATAATGTGAAACTCCAGAGGAAGTGGAAACACTGAAAAGAATCCATACTGAAATGAAAATGGAAAGAAACGAGTGAAACAAGGATCTACAAGAAAAGATTGAGAAGCTCCAAAAGGACATGTAAATAATAAAGAAAGCACAGGATGAAATGAAAAAGAAATCAAACACTCATCCAATTAAAAGGAAAGAATGAAACAAAGACTCAGAAGCAGAATGGAGGAAGCAGAAAAAAGAATATCAGACCTAGAAGATAACACAGAACAACTAAAAATCTCAAGTAAAGATTATGAAAAGTTTAAAAATACACAAGAATGGAATAACCAGGAAATGTGGGACATGATGAAAAGATCAAACCACCACATCATAGGGATAGAGGAAGGAGAAGAATCCCACGAGAATGGTATTGACCAGATCTTCAACAGAATAATAGATGAAAATTTCCCCAAAGTAAAAAAAAAGACAAACCCATACAAACACAAGAAGCACATAGGATACCAAATAGACTGGACCAGAGAAGAAACTCCCCTCACCATATCATAGTTAAAACGTTAGATGCCCAAAACAAAGACAAAATTCTGAAAGCCACAAAATAAAACAACAAATTAAATATATGGGGAAACCTATCAGAATTACAGCTGACTTTTCAGCGCAGACTATGAAAGCAGCAAGAACATGGACCAAAACATTCCCAGTGCTAAATGACAATCAATGCCAAACCAGGTTACTATACCCAGCAAAAATGTCAATTCTAGTTGAAGGAAAGAGAAAAATCTTCCATGATGTAAGCAAGATGAAAGAATACATGTCTGGAAAACCAACCCTTCAGAGAATACTTGAAGCAATACAAAGGACAGAGGAGGAGAGCAACTATCCCCAGACACCTTGAAAGATAAATTAATAAAAACAGAACTGCAGAAGTAGAAATCTGGACTAAAAACGCAAATGGATAATAAGGTGAAAGGAAGCAACACACATCTCTCAATTATAACCTTGAATATTAATGGACTAAACTCTCCAATTAAAAAGCCTAGATTGGGAGGACGGATTAGGAAATGGAATCTGCCTATATGCTGTCTACAAGAAACCCACCTCACCCTTAAGGATAGGCACCAACTTAAACTAAAAGGATGGAAAAAGTATTCCAAGCAAATGGTACCAAAAAGAAAGCAGGAGTTGCTATTTTAATATCAGACAAAATAGACTTCAAAGTAGAAGCAATTAGAAGAGACAAAGAGGGCCATTACATCCTTATCAAAGGGAAAATTGACCATGAAGACTTCACAATCATGAATATATATGCACAAAACTCTGGTGCACCAATCTTTATAAACACAACTCTACAGGCCCTTAAGGCACAGATTAACCCCACCACACTCATAGTAGGGGACTTAAATACCCCACTGAGTCCTTTGGACAGATCAACCAGGCAAAGAATAAACAGAGAGACATCTGAACTGAAAAATACAATACAACAAATGGACTTCACAGACATCTTTCAAATGTTCCACCCAAACACCAGAGAATATACTTTCTACTCAGCACCCCATGGAACATTCTCCAAAATTTACCACATACTTGGACACAGAACAAACCTTGACAAATACAAAAAAAAAAAAAAAAAAGAAATAATTTTCATGCTTTCAGACCTAGTTCATAAAGCTCATGTGATGGTTAATCCTGGGTGTCAACTTCACTGGACTAAACAAAATAAGAGAAAAAGGATCTTCAGATTGGACCACCTCAAACCGGATGGCCCACCCAAATGTGGGTGTTAACTTCTGCCAGAAATAGCAGTATAAAAGGCATGGCAGAGGGAGATGGCCCCTTTTTTCCTGCGGCTTGCCTCTCTCAACTGGTGAGTTTGTCTTGCTGCTGTATCAACCCAGGGATCCCGCGTGTACTGAGACTTGGCAGATCTCCTGAATCCATTGGGCCTTCAACACCAGAGTGGGACTACTGAGACACCGCCTTGTGGAATGAGCAGTTCCATGGATTCTCAGCCTCTCCAGTCTGGCGTCTACTGTTTGGACTCCTTGAACTCTGTCACGTGAGCAAATCAATAAATTGTATATAGCTATATATGAGTCCTGTTGCTTCTGTTCGTTAGAGAACCTTGAATAATAGAGATTTTGGTACCAGAAGTGGTTTCTAAAGAAACAGATTGAAAGATGAATTTCTTTAGTGTGCTTGGTAGTCTCTGGAGCCATCTTCCAACCCAATGAAGCCTAGAATTACTAAAGGCTTTCCTGGTGGCATAAAGAGGAATGACAATCTTTGTTGCAGACTATTTGATGCAATTATGAAGATAGATCCATTAGACTCACACTAACTCACCTCGTGTGAGAAGCAAGGAATTTTAGCAAGACTATATATTAAAACATTCGAGAAATTGCAAAAAAATAAGGAAAATAATGAAGTTGCCTTGTTGCTCCTAGCATCTCTGGATAAAGTGATAGAAAAAATAAGGAGTCAGTGATAAAAATGACCAGCTCAGGATTTGAAACAACAGTTTAAAAAGTTTCCAAGTGTGCTCTGGAAGAGATTCTTCTCTCCAGCAGCCAAAGATCTAAAGCTGTAGAAAATCAAGCTGGAGCCTTAGTAGAATGTTTGACTGATTTACAACACAAATTAATTCCCAGCCATAACAGTCAGCAGTTAAAGTGAGAGCACTTGTGCAAAAGTGTGGAACCATGAAACTTGGGATGGAGAGGTGTGGGAGAACCACAATGATGAGAATTTTGAACCCTCGATTCTGAAGGATTTTCTGTATCTGAGGAATTAATCTCCCACCCTCAGCACAGAATCCAAACCCTGCTGATTCCCTCCCTCCCCACCCTTGCCTGATGAAACTTTTCCCATTCCCCCCCCTCCCAGTGGGACCTAATGACCCTCAGGGCCCAACAATTGGGTTGCATCTAGACCTTTAACCAGATTGAAGTCTAAGCCAGCCCCTAAAGGTGAGATAGAAGGTGTGGTCGCACAGGAGGTTGCGGACCCCTAAGAAATTGATTGAGGTTTGTGGATGGGCATTCCGGCAGAAGCCTAAAGGAATATGTGTGGGAGAGGGGGGGATTTTAAAAGAGGGTGTGGTATAATGGTGGAAGGAATATAAAATTGGACCAGGCTGATTTTATTGATATGAGCCCACTGAGTAGAGATTCTAGGTTTAAACATGGAAGCTCGAGTGGTTAAAAAAGGTGTTAGAAAGTTATTTTAATGGTTTGCTGGATGTTTATTAAAATATGGCCTACTAACAGTGATTTAGAGTTGCCTGATATTCCTTGGCTTAATATTGATGAAGGGATTGTGAGGGTCAGGCAATGGGCATGCTTGAGTGGATTCAAAGTTTAAAACCACATTTCTCCACAATGTGAGGACCAAGAGGACATGCCTTTCACTGAGTTTAATAAGATGGAAAATACTAAGAGAGACACCAGAACATTCAAAGAGCTTTGTTTTTTGGTGGCCTCGAGTGTCTTATGCCAAGAAATTACAGTTAAGAGAGTGTTTGTTTGCTCGTATTGCATAAATAAAGTACACGTAATAGGTTACAGGACCTCAGGTAGGGCGTCAGTGTACAGCACGGAATCATAGAAGGCCAGAGAGCATAGTTATCATAGTTTAATATAATGGGCGGCAAAGCAAAACAAATGCCGATAATGGTCTTTGGAACATGGCTAATTAATCATGGTTTTCCAGGAACCAAATACATAAAAGGCCTAACTAAATTATTTATTTGATCTGTATAAGCAGAAAGCTCTAGAACAAATGACATGAAGTCAACATTGGATTTCAGCAGTATCGAATCCCATCCAGGTAAACAGTTTCCAGACTTGAAACAGTTCACAGACCCAGAACTCCTGAATGAAGGGGTGGCCGGATTCCAGTACCAAAGAATTATGCTGTTTACCTTCCTCCTTTCCCTTACCCATGAGGGACAATGAGGTGCCTTTACTTACTTATAGGGTAACTGTACACTGGGGAAAGGAAATAATCACACCTTTTGAGGCCGACTGGATACTGGATCTGAGTTGACACTGGATCCCAGGAGACCGAAAAAGCATTGGGGCCCTCCGGTTAAAGTAGGGGCCTATGGGAGGTCAGGTGATAAATGTAATTTTGGCTGAAGTATGACTCACAGTGGGCCCAGTGGGTCCCAGAACTCACCCTGTGGTTATTTCCCCATTCCCCAGTGTCCCAGAAATGTATAAATTGGGATAATATAATTAGGAAATTGTCAGAATTCCCACATTGATTCCCTGACCTGTGGAGTGAGGGTTATTATGTTTGGAAAGGCCAAATGGAAACATTGGTGTTGCCTCTATCAGGGAAAATGGTGAACCAGAAACAGTATCCTATCCCTGGAGGTATTGCAGAAGTTAGTGCCACCATCAAGGATTTGAAAGATGCAGGGTGGTGATTCCTACCATATCTCCAGTTAACTCTCCAATTTGGCCTATGAAAAAGACAGATGGATCATGGAGAATGAAAGTTGACTATCGAAAACTCAACCAAGTAGTTGACACCAATTGCAGCCGCTGTACAAGATGTGGTGTCCTTACTCGAACAGATTAATATGTCTCCTGCTACCTGGTAAATGCACTATTGATCTTGTCAATGCTTTCTTCAATACCTTTTCATAAGGACCACCAGAAGCCATTTGCTTTCAGCTGGCAAGGGCAACAGTATACCTTACCTCTTACCTCAGGGGCATGTTAACTCTCCAGCCTTGTGCCATAACAGTTAGAAGGGATCTTGATCGCCTGACTCTTCCACAAAATATCACACTGGTCCACTATATTGATGATGTTATGCTGATTGGACCCAGTGAAGAGGAGGTAGCAGCTAGTTTAGACTTGTTGGTAAAGCATATGCACATGAGAGGATGGGAAATAAACCCAAATAAAATTCAAGGGCCATCTGTCTCAGTGAAGTTTCTAGGGGTTCATTGGTGTGGAGCATGCAGGGACATTCCTTCTAAGGTAAAGAATAAGTTGTTGCACCTGGCCCCTCCCTCCACCAAGAAAGAAGCACAACGTTTAGTGGGCCTTTTTGGATTCTGGAGGGATCACATTCCTCATCTGGGTGTGTTACTACAACCCATATATCAGGTGACTCAGAAGGCAGCAAACTTTGAGTGGGGCTTGGAACAGGAAAAGGCTCTTCAACAGTCCAGGCTGCAGTGCAGGCTGCTCTGACCCTAGGGCCATATGATCCAGCAGATCCAATGGTGCTTGAGGTATCAGTGGCAGATAGAGATGCCATCTGGAGTCTGTGGCAGGTTCCCATAGGGGAATCACAGTGGAGGCCTTTGGGATTTTGGAGTAAGGCAACTATTCTCCTTTTGAGAGACAGCTCTTCGCCTGCTATTGGGCCTTAGTGGAAACTGAATGTTTGACAGTGGGCCACCAAGTCACCATGCAACCTGAGCTGCCCATCATGAGCTGGGTGTTATCTGTCCCACCAGACCATAAAGTAGGACATGCATAGCAAAAGTCCATTATCAAATGGAAGTGGCACATACGTGACAGGGCCCGGGCAGTCCCTGAGGGCACAAACAAGCTGCGTGAATTTGCCCAAATGCCTATAGTTCCCATTCCTGTTACAATGCCTCCTGTGGTTAAACATGCACCTATGGCTTCATGGGGTTTACCCTATGATCAGTTGACCAAGGAAGAGAAGACTAGGGCCTGGTTTACTGATGGTTCTGCACGCTATGCAGCACCACCCAGAGGTGGACAGCTGCAGCATTACAGCCAATTTCTGAAACAACCCTAAAGGACACTGGTGAAGGAAACTCTTCACAGTGGGCAGAAATTCGGGCATTGCACATGGTTGTGCATTTTGCCTGGAAGGAGAAATTTGCAGGGAGCCAAAGCTGTCAGGCATACATGCTCACAGAAAATTATTAACTTACTTATCTCAGGAGTTTAGGAGCCAGCTTACCTACCTCAGGAATTTACAAGCCAGCTTACATACCACAGGAGTTTATGAGTGCACCTTGCTTATCTTAGAAATTTACTGCCATACCAACCCCAGACAAAATTAGTAAAATAGGAATTCCAGTTACAGTCATACATGGTAGAAAACATTACTTAAATAAAGATAGATGGTGGGCTCCTTCTTTAGAAAAATATGGTAAAGAAAAA
>VZQC01009814.1:683733-697500 GCA_009823505.1 Rhizomys pruinosus
TCAGCACCAGCTACACCTCACCTGCCTGGAAATACTGTGCAGCAGAGGCAGCCATGTGCCTGTATATCCCAAATCTAATTGGCTATTGGCTCTCTCCTTGGAGGAATAACCCATGGCTGATGCCACAAGCTTACATCCTCTACAGGTTAGGAGATGTTATAAGCCACAGTAAGACCCTGTCATATTTAACAGGAAAAAATGTAATTCATGGATTAACATATCATCCAAACATATGTGTCTATACCAAAGTAACCTACCATAACTATTAGTGCTGTTTAAATACCTATATATCTACTTGCTTGTGCTTCATTAGTAGGATCAAAAGGTTATTCCTGGACAAACTGTCAGCCCATGAAAGGAAACAGCCAGAACTGACCAGAGTCCAAGACAACAGCTCCAGAGAGAGTGGACTGTTTTGCTTCTCATCCACCTGTGCCCCTTTTCTAAGCCTAGGGAACAATCTGTGGAAGAGGGGGCATAGTAGAATGTAAGGGCTGCGATTGGGGTGAATGGTAAAACTACAGCAATGTAGTCTGGACACTCATTTGATCAAAAGTTTTTGTACAGCAAAAGAAACAATAAAGGAAGTGAAGAGAAAGCTCACAGAGTGGGAGGAAACCTTCACTGCTGATTCATCTGACAGAGACTTAATTTCCAGAATATATAAACTACTCAAAAATCAAAGGAGTAGGAAAACAAATGACTCACTCAAAAGATGGAGTAAAGAGCTGAGCAGAGACTTCACAAGTGAGAAATAGAGATGGCTGAGAAACAGCTTAAAAAGTGTTCAACATCGTTAAGGAAATGCAAATTAAAACCACTTTAAGATATCATCTCACCTTGATAAGTTTGGCTAGGATCAAGAAAACAAATGATACTAGATGCTGGAGAGGGCATGGGGAATGGAGTACACTCATCTACTGCTGGTGGGAATGCAAACTTGTACAATCACTATGGAAAGCATTATGGAGTGCCCTTAAAAGACTCAAACTGCGCCTACCACCTGACTCAGCCATACCACTTCTGGGTATATATCCATCAGACTCTTCCTACAGCAGATATACATGTAAAGCCATGTTTACTGCAGCTCTTTTCACAATAGCGAAGAGCTGGAACCAACCCAGATGCCCCTCAACTGATGAGAGGATACAGAAAATGTGGTCCATCTACCAAATTTAGTACAATGAAGTGGTAAAGAAAGATGACATCATGAAATGTGTAAGTAAATGGATGGAACTAGAAGATGTTATGCTAAGTGAAGTAACACGGTCCAAGAAAAATAAAAGACAAATAGTATCCCTCAGCTATGGATGCTAGTACCAAGTACCTAGGTGTAAGACAAAATGAGCAATGTTAATATTTTATATTCCTCACGATCTAAAGATAACTGTGCTCTTGTATCGGGAATCCCTACACAGGTTCTAGAGCTGTCCTAACACGTGATTTTAGTATATGATGCAGGGTATGTGTGCATCTTTTAGAGTAATATGGGATTAAAATGGAAAGATGTGAATCAAGAAATATGCTATGGAAATAACATACAGTTTGTTTCCAAAGGATACAGTGTTAATATAGGTGCAATGTAACAGGCTGGTGCAACTTAGCCTTTCTGGATGCTTAATGACCATACCTGAAGTCCCTACCAATTTGGCCAAGGGACCTGGGGGACAACTTTGTTGCTTTCCCTCAGAGGTTAACGAAGTCTTAGGGGATTATACGTGGGGGCATCTCTTGAAAAGTCCTGCAGAGGTGGGTCACCGTTTTTCCTGTTCAGGGAGGTCTTGGAGAGACACTAAGGGGACTTCTGCCAGTGTCCAGTCTATAAAGATGAAAGTCTGCTCATCCTTCAGAAAAGAAAGCCTGGTCTAGCAAGACCTGATTTTGTCCTCATATGGATGTAACTGGTGGATGAGGAGCTGAAAGAAGCAAGGGGCTCCCACTCCCCACCGAAAAAAAAATGCTGAGAGACCCCTGAGGACCAAATCCTCAACTGACCTCAGCAAAATAAAACCTTGGTTAATCTGGGCTATCTGTATGGCCTTAGGCATCCAGAATGAAAGTACAACCAGAAATAAATAATCAATAAGACCAGATCAACTGTAATGCAGGCGCAAAACTTGAGATCTTAGTAAAGAGACAAAAAGAAAAAAAGAGAGCACTGTTGTTTGGCCTGTCTTCAATTCTCACAGGCAGGCACATATGCTCTGTGGATGCCACTGCTTTTGGCACTCCTCAAAGATATGAGATACAGCTTATTTTTTTTTTTTTTACTTTTTAGCCTTCCAATGTGTACTGAGGACTGCTGAGACACCTAGCTTGTGAACTAAGCAGCTAATGGGAATTCAGCCTCCTCAGAATATGGAATGCCATTGCTGGATTACCTAGGCAATATCATGGAGGCCAATGCACGGGGATCAAGACAGGTCCTGTGCTTACTGGAGTTCATTTGGGGGCACAATATTTAAAGCAGAAGCATGTCAGTAAGGGTTTCCTTCTGCATAAGGTTTTTGGTAGTGTAATGTCTTAATCATAGTCTACCCTCAAATATTTAAAAGTATCTTTTATGTTTACATAGTATATTAGCAGTATGCAATAATTACATCATAAGTTCTCAAGCAGAGGCAGTCTATTGCAAGGATCTTCTTTGCCGCCAGTTATCATAGGCTGTTTAAAGTTAGAAAACTGAATAGCAACACTGAATACTGTAGAAATGCACTTTGCTCAGTAATACTTGAATTATTGTAATATTAGATTATCCATTTGGTTGTTACAGAAAATTCTTAATTGTAATTGATGGTTGTTGCCGTAATAGTATATTCCCTGTATTTCTACCTCTAGTAATGGGCTTTATGTGCTAGATTTCAATATCCTTGAGCCTGGGCAAGTGCACACGTCTTTAAAAAGAATCATGGTTTACTTGCACAAAACTGATCAGATTTGAGAGATGGTTAATTCCCTTGAAGTGGTTTTTGTTGCTGTGAAACAAATGGTAAGAATTTGAATTGTTCCCTTATTATAGTATTGAAATTAAGTCTACTTAATTTATCAAATCATGTCCAGGCCCTAATTTTATATACTTGAATCTATCAATAAAAAAATAAATAAAGGAATGTGTTAGCAAACAAATTAAACTACAAAATAAAAAAAAATAATAATGGGGCTGGAGAAGTGGGTTAATTGTTAAAACACTGATTGCTCTCACAAATGACCCAAATTAGTTTTCTAGCACTCACATGGTTGCTAACAATCTTCCATAATTCCAGCATCATGGGAATCTGATGCCCCCCCTCTGACCTCTTTATGCATTGCAAGACAGGGGTGCATGTACACACATGCAGGCAATGCACTCATAGACAAAAAGTAAACTATTAAAAATTAAAAACAAATGATCTAAAACAAAATACAAAACAAACTAAAGGAAAATCACTCAAATGACCAAATTGACCATCCACCCATCCTATCTCTGCACTTCAGAAGGGAGATACGTCTATCTCAGAACATTAGACTCCAGCCTTGACATCATGTTCCTTGTCAGCCTCCTTGCAGGTCTGATTCTCTACCAATCACTTTGTGGAAGATACCTGGTTCCCCTATCAAAACTCCCTATTTCTCCCTTGCTCCCTGTAAGGAGCTCAACACTACCCAAGAAGGTACATCCCACCTTCTGGGATTCCTGGAAAGGACGACCCCCTTTCTGGGATTTTCTGTTCCTACTTATAAATCCCAGACCTCTCTCAACCCAGACACACAACCTCCACTCCCTTGGGAAGGTTGCTTGTCCCTCAAAGCAATTAAGTTATCTGCATTTGTTGAGGACAGAGCTGTTTCTACTTCTTTTTTTCTGCTTTATCATGTTGCTTTTGCATCCCCAATTCCAACACAAATAAATTTAAAACAAATTGCCTCATGGTATCAGAATTATGTATAAATGAGTATTCTTTTGTTGACATAAAAGCATAACTCTCACCTCAAAGGTGACAAGAGATAGTTTATTATGGAGACAAATATGAGTGACCATGGCTTGAGAACATAGATTTAGGTTTCCCCAAATACCATGTCCCAGCATGGAAGCAGTTTTATGGGTTTTTTATAGTAATGGAACAAAGAAAAATCATAAATCAAGAACCTTTTCCAATACAATGATGGATACGTCCAGTAGGCTGGTCATAGCAAAGTGGAGTGTGGTTTCTAGTGTAGGTCTCAGATGCTATCTGATGACATTCTTCACTTTGTAATTGGTGGGACCTGGCAGTCTGCTAAATTAATACATTTTGTTAATCACGAGACTGTTAATTCAAAAACAGAGGTAGGCAAGGTATGGCTATTTATGGGGCTAAAGATGTTCACAGATAATCTGTGAATAGGCTCTGGATTGGCAACATTCCAAACTCTGCACAGTCATTGAAGTGTTAATCAGTTGGTCAGTCAGTCTTGCAGAAATTTCAGCTCAGGATGCAGGAGTTCTTTCTGGGAACTTACTTTCACACACTTTTAAATTTATTTTATTTTATTTTATTTATTTTATGTTTATAAATGTACTGTCTGCATGCAAGTTTGTGCACCCGTGTCGTGCAATGCTGCGGAGGTCAGAAGAGGGTCTTGGATTCCCCTGGAACTGGAGTTCTCCTGGAATTGGAGTTTCAGATGGTTCTCGGTCGCCATGTGGGTGCTGGGGATCGAACCCAGGTCCTCTGTAAGAGTGGTCGGCACTCTTAACCGCTAGGCCATCTCTCCAGGCCCTTTCACACACTTTTAATATTTACAAATTTATTTATGTGTATGAGTATTCTACCTGCATGTATATAAGTGTAACCATGCCTATAATGGCCATGGATGCCAGAAGAAGGGATTGGATCCCCTGGAACTAGAATTACTTATAGTTGTTTGCCACCATCTGAGTGCTAGAAACTGATAGTTGTTGACCACTATCTGGGTGCTGGGAACTGATATTTGTTGGCCACAATGTTGGCCCTGGGAGTCAAACCAACACCTCTGCAAGACTGACAAAAGCTCTTAACCAACTGAGCCCTCTTTCCACCCCTAAATGTGTATTCCTTAAAATATTCTATTAACTCTTCTTCCTGCTACTTTCAAGATGACCAAACAAGAAGGACCCTCCTAGCAACTTATATTGGACATCCCAGTCTTTAGAACTGTGGAAAAGAAAACATGAGACAGAATCTTATATATTCCAACTGGCCTAAAACTTGATATGTAGTTCAGGCTGGCCACAAACTCATGACAATGCTCCTGAATCAAGGATTTCAGGTGCAAAGTACCATACGTCTTAAAGGTTCATTTCCTAAAGAAACCTAGAAATAGCTATTTGAAAATAAAATATCAAGATCAAAGCAAACAAATATTCAAACACCTTATAACCTACAAGAAAATCAGTCAAATGCATTGTAATTTGAATTCCAAACAGGAATACATACCAACATAGTTGTACATTTCTCCAAATATGGGAAAGTGATTAATAATATATAGCAAAGATATGCTCTACACCAAGAAATCACTAAACACTAACTAACCCTGATAACGCTATGAAGCATACATTATTATCTGTATTTATAAGCAATAAAACGAAGGCACCAAGATCGTAAGCACATTTTGCAGGATCACATATCTATTGCTTACCAGAACTAAAAGTTGGAGCTCTGTATGTAAGTATAGTAAAATGCTCTCCAGGAATCTGTTGCCTAAGAATCCCTTGCTTAACAAGGCAAGTTCTGGTACTGGGGTAAAGGAGATACCTTAAAACCACTTTCTATCTCAGAGGTCAAAAAAAGAAGCCTGGCACAAAACTCTATAAGGAGGAAACAGAAAGCTGACATTCCAGCAGTGGAGTGGGCCACTAATCTGTGTCTGTTAGTCTTTGTCCAGCAAAGACCAAACACAAAATCATTATTCAAGAAATCCTTGATACACTGACCCTCATTCTAAACAGAACTGCCCAATCTGTTCAGGTAAAAGTTAGATAGGAACCGTAAAGAATTCAAAGTTCTCAGGGAAATCCCAAGCTGGAGCTGAAAACTACCTGAGGTCCTAGTACCACAAGAGGGACGGCCAGAGTAAGAAAGTTCTCCCAGGAAAATACCAATTCTGAAAACATCTCACAGCTAAATCTACATATACTATTTCCTGTTTTTTGTTTACCTTTCCAGTATGTTATAACATTGCTGTTGAAAACATGCCAGAAGTTGTGAACTCTTCTTTTTCAAGTTCTGGACCATTTAAAGTATAAGTAAACCCATTTCCTGCCTTGGCTCTTAAAATCTGTCTTCCCCGTTTTTCACAATGATCCCTGAGCTATGGATGGGTAAGGTTTAATATATGTCTCCTAGCCAGGGAAACACACTCTGGAGGCTCCCATTCTTTGAAGCTTGGCCAGTTGTGATCTTCCATTTGTACCACACTCTATTGTCTAAGGAAGCTTTACTGGTGAGAATTGAGGGGTGCACTCGTTTTCTCTCTGCCCCTCATTCTGCAGTATTCCATGAGTCTTAGATGAAGACGTTCAACTGTAGATGTGTTTCCTAGGATTAGGCATCTTTCAGATGTATATTTTCTCTATCTGAAAAATTTCACAACTGTGAGTTCCTGGAAAATCCAAAACAAGTACTGTCTTATTTCAAAGGGAAGAATTGGGCAACATAAGCATATCCAAAGTCCAACAAAGTAGTTCAAGGCTGGACACCTGGGATTCACTCATGATTTTCTGGGGTCCAAAGGGTTTCCGCAGATCCACTTCTCTGACTCTGCCATCCCCAACACACACAGCTCAGCTCACACGCCCAGACCAGTTCCATTCCACACCTGTTGCTGCCTGCCCTTGATGGTCATCTCATGGTCTTGGCATCTCCATTATATCTGCAGTCTCCACTGAAACTGAGGCTTCACCTTCAACAATGGGCTTGTCTGGCCCGACCTGGTGTGAAGATTCAGAGTCTCTCCATGGCCCTTTCAATCCCGGGAGATCTTCACTGCAACTGAGGCAGTATTGTCACCAATGGCCTTCCCTGGCCTCTGAGGATACCAGACCCCAGCCTCTCTCTGTGACTCCTTCGTGCTTTCAATACCAGAACCATGCAATAGACTCTTACACATCATCAAGTCCTGCTTCCCGCTTGAGATTGAAGGTCTAGGCCTCTTCTGGATTCCAAATTCTCTGTGGTGACCCTCAGGATATTCTCTTATTACTTATAGCTGACTTTTCAGCCCCAGCTACCCAGCATCAATTGTCCCAGATAAACAAATGTTTCACTTCACAAACCACACCTCCAATATCTATAGCTCTTTCAGCAAAACTGTTGCAAGTTCCACAGCAACAAACTCTAAACACTCAATGGCTTTTCCAGCCTACAGTTCCAAATGCCTCCACAATCTTCACCCAAATACCAAGTTCAAGTCTGTTAAAACAGTACCCCACTCTCCTGGTACCAATTTCTGTTCTAGTTTTTTTTTTTTAATTTTTTTTTATTTATCTTTGTATGTGTATGAATGTACTGTCTACATGCAGGTCTGTGCACCCGTGTCGTGCAATGCCACGGAGGTCAGAAGAGGGTCTCGGATTCCCCTGGAACTGGAGTTCTCCTGGAATTGGAGTTACAGATGGTTCTTAGCCGCCATGTGGGTGCTGGGGATCGAACCCGGGTCCTCTGTAACAGCGTCGGTGCTCTTAACCGCTAGGCTATCTATCCAGTCCCTCTAGTTTGTTTTTAATTGATGTGACAAAACACCATGACCAAAACAAACTTGGGAAGGAAAGGATTTCTTTACCTTACAACTCCGATGTCACAGTTCATCTCCCAGGGAACCCAAGTTAGGAACTCTGGGCAGGAACCTAGAGGCAGGAGCTGAAGCACAGGCCAGTGAGGAATGCTACTTACCAACTTGCTTGACTGGCCAACTGCTTTTTTACAAAATACAGTACAAGGACACTCAAAGATCAACAAAATGCCCCACAGACATGGCCACAGGCCAGTTTAATTGAGGTAATTCCCCAATTGAGGCTCTCTCAACCCAGGTATGTCAGTTTGATACTAAAGCAGTCTGGCACAATGTTCCAAATTTTAGAGTTTTCAAAACATGTTATTTGAAAAATCCTCAAAGTTGATTAGTGTTTCCAGTTTGATTTTTCTGATTTGGCTTTTCAATGCCTACAGTGCAAACTACAGAATAACATTAATTTAAAAAGAACAAGAATCTTGCTGTGCACTGAAACATGAAGTCAGTTTATGTCAAATGTTCCATGGAGATCGAAATTTAATAAACAGAAATCTTACTACTGTATCTATGAATTTACTTAGCAAAACAGTGTTTAATTTTTTATTCCAACTCTAAAAGGGAGAAGAAAACAAATGAAGTTAGAATATTTTTTTCTTTTTTTTCATATGACTCAAACTGGAAGCAGAATATTTTTATGCATTATGAATTTCATTTTCACTCTCTCAGCAAAAGCCAGTTTGAACCTGATTTGAAGTTGATTGTTTTTAAGCAGTTACGAGTATGCATGCATTTATTAATGGATAGGAACTGAATCTCACTTCTGCTTACATTTCTAATGCAGTTATGAAATGTGATTTTCAGCTGATCTGAATGTACCTACATCCAGATGAAATACAATTTGCTTATCTCAATATCTGTCTAGCTTCTCATTTTAAGTAATATTTATTTTTCTTCCAAGTTAAAGAATTTTAAAGACAGGCAATTTTTATTTCTTCTTTGTCTTCTTTTGGGTTTTGGGGACATGAGATGGAATGTAGGGTCTTGTACAGCCTAAGCTGAGCTACATCCCGAGCCCTTGAAGTTTCCTCTTGAGTGGAGGTAGTGGCTTTATAATATATTGACTGAAGTCTTGATCAAAACTCTCAATTAGCCAAATGCAGATCCTGACAACCAGGAACATGTGATTTATGAGAGAAGTGTTCCCAAGAGTTAAAAGCAAGTAGGACAAACAGGAGGGAAAGGAAAACAAGGTCAATTAAAGGTGTGATTTTTATGGCAAGTCTTTACCATATCCTGACCTTGAGTGAAGTTTCATGAGTTAAGAGTTACCTAGGAGTGTGCTGGAGAGATGGCCTAGTGGTTAAGAGCGCCAACTGCTCTTACAGAGGAACCAGGTTCGATCCCCACACCCACATGGTGGATGACAACCGTCTGTAACTCCAGTTCCAGGGGAATCCTATACCCTCTTCTGACCTTCACAGCATTGCACGACATGGGTGCACAAACTCGCATGCAGACAGTACATTCATACACATATGAAAATAATTTTTAAAAAAATTAGGGCTGGAGAGATGGCCTAGTGGTTAAGAGCACTGACCGCTCTTACAGAGGACCCGGGTTCGATCCCTAGCACCCACATGGTGGCCGAGAGCCATCTGAAACTCCAATTCCAGGAGAACTCCAGTTCCAGGGGAATCCGAAGCTGTCCCGCGTGGTAGTCTCACCGGCAAGAACTTCACGCGGACAACAGGATTCTTCTGCAGCAAACTTTATTGTGTACACAGCTCTCTTGTGAGAAGGACCCCGAAATGGGGAAGAGGCACTGCTTAAATACCAGTCTAGAGGGTTCGTGTATGTTCTGGATAGGTGCACTGTCCCATGCCTCATTTGCATGTTAAAAGCGGGAGCTTAGAGACTAGTAGTCATGCGCAGTTTCTCCAATGCAAAGGCAACGGCAGGAAACGGCTTGTAGTGACTCAGGAAGTTGGCGCCATCTTTAAGGTGTGGTCGCGAGCGACACACCACACTCGTGCAGGCTACCAACAGTTCCCCTTTTCTGTTATATGGCTGGGAGAATGTCTGTCGTAGGTTGCCACTGTTAAGTATTCCTTACCCGTCATGGGGAAAGCAAACAGCTTATTAATTGGGGATTTCTCGCGGCGTCCCACAAGCCCAACCAACAGAGTTTCACAGCGTCCCATGAGCCTCTGCTAGTACGGGTGCCGTTTTGCTCCCTGTCTTAGGTTGGTAATATTTGCAGTAGGCTTTACCCGTCATTGACTACTTCGCCAGCATGGAAGCCATATTAGGGGATGAGCCTACCGCTAATGCTGCAAGAGCCTGCACAATGACTACTTTATCCCGCTTATGTTGGGTGCGGAACCGGCACATAATCCAGAGTATAATTATAATCCCTCCACAAAGCAAAAGGCCAAACCCTGCTACCCCCGCCCATTTTTTAAAATGTGAGGCGATGGCGGCGATCCAGGAAGACAGTCCTTCAGCCAGGGAGACATCCACTCTGGTCGAATTTGCGGTGACAATCGCCATGCAGAGTTGATTCATCTAGGTGTCAAATTCCCCGGTCCAATTACCTAAAAGATAGCTGGACAATTGTTTAGATAAATTTGCTGCCCTTGTGAATTTTTTATATTGGATGCTGGTTACACATAAGCCAGAATGTTTCCACTCGCAGCCAAGCTGGGCTAGCTGCCAAATACATCTTTTGTTCTGGACTAGGTTCCTATCCTTTGGTTTTTACTTACCATAGTCGCCCTTTAGCTGACAGAGTGGCACAAGCATGCCTTTATTTTTTTATTATTTTATTTTTTTATTATTATTTATT
Source organism: Rhizomys pruinosus (assembly GCA_009823505.1). Classification (NCBI taxonomy): domain Eukaryota; kingdom Metazoa; phylum Chordata; class Mammalia; order Rodentia; family Spalacidae; genus Rhizomys; species Rhizomys pruinosus. Next base: position 694,307 of record VZQC01009814.1, read on the forward strand.
TATTTATTTATTTATTTATTTATTTATTTATTTTTTGTCCTTTTCGAGACCAGGGTCTCCCTGTAGTCCCAGCTTGTCCTGGAACTTCAATCTGTAAAGACCAAGGCTGGCCTTGAACTCGAAAAGATCGCCTGCCTCTGCTCTCCCAGTGCTGAGGAAATTAAGGCGTGCGCCACCACGCCCGGCCCCTTTTAGTCCGTAACAGATAACAAATAAAACCTTTAGAAAACCAGTTTAGAAGTTTTTGTAGGAACTAAGGAACCCAGGTTCAAATCAAGCCTTTGAAAAGTTTAAGAGGCATGCCGAAAGTAGGCTTAATTTATGTGCACAACAAATATAGAAATGAAAGAATTTTGGAAGTGGCGACAGTTTAACAGAAACCCACACAAAGGAACACACATAGCCAAATCAGACAGATGAGAGAACAGTTAACACACAGACCGCTAGCATAGACATATGACTTTTTTTAGTTAACTCCATTAAAACACGTTTGTACTCAAAGTCACCAAATGTTGGGTTGATTTACTAAATGCCTGTTCCTGGTCCCCAAAAAATTTCCCTGCAGCTTCCAATAGTCTAGCAACGAGTCAGAAAAGGGTTCACTCAGTCCTTGAATTATTTTTGTTAAGTTGCCCGAGACTTCTCCCTTATTTGTTAATTTTTTCCAGGCTCGCAAAGCTGCAGTTGATATTTGGGTATAGACCGCAAGCGGGAAGCCGCTGATCAGCAGCATGTTCTCCCTGACCAGTAAGCATGTCAAATGTCCATCGGACTGCCTCGCCTCCAGCTGTAGTGTTAGAGCGAGATTGCGCCTGACAGGCATCATGCCAAAGCGCCTCCCATTCTAGATATTGCCCATGGTTAGGATGCAGCTTTGGCAACATACGGCCAGTCCTGTTGGTGTCAGGGCAATACTGGCCAGGCGTTCTACTTGTGATACAGTAAAATTGGCATTAACCCCATAAGCGCGGACAGACTCCGCTAACTCTTTAACTAGTTTGTGCTCTACAGCACGGTGGCCCCGACAACCATCATCAGTCTCAATGACTGGGAAAATTATAGCCGCATGCGTGGGCTACCTATGGGGAAACAAAAGGAGGTGGAGCATTTCCCAGATGCATGAGGCGGAGGAGCCGAAGGCACAAGGGTGGGACCATAAGGTCCATCTACTTTAAATTTTACTTTGACCTTACGCCCAGTAGGCGGATATGATCATTTTTGTAATGGGCTGCTTGTTCCTCTAAAACTTCCCCATCAGATGGTGATAATTCATCATTAGAATCTGAGTCATCTAAAGTTAAAGCTTGCAATTCTTTAAAAGGGTATAAAGTATCCTTCCTAGCGCTATGAGCTCTGTCTTTTCCACGGGTCTTTTCTGCCCGTAAGTTTCTCTTTTGGGCGCCTAAATCCTCACTCCATTCTGTTTCTGACATGCCTTCCTGGAGGTCCTTAAGGGCCTGTCCTTTGTGTTCAAGAAACAATGTTACAAGGACAATTACAATAGCCAATAAAATAATTAGGCAAGCTTCCAATCCCTTTAGATCGTCAGAGAAAAGCATGTCTCTCAGAACTAACCTTAATACTTTATGAGTGCAGTTCTGAATCCTCTTCAAAAGCGAAGGGTCCTTCTCGGCGCCAGCGATGGCAATGTCCCAGGTCTTCGGCACCACTTGCCCCGCGCTGTAGTCTCGCCTGCAAGAACTTCACGCGGACAAAGGATTCTTCATCAGCAAACTTATTATGTACACAGCTTTCTTGTGAGAAGGACTCCGAAATGGGGAAGATGCACTGCTTAAATACCAGTCTAGAGGGTTCGTGTATGTTCTGGATAGGTGCACTGTCCCATGCCTCATTTGCATGTTAAAAGTGGGAGCTTAGAGACTAGTAGTCATGCGCAGTTTCTCCAATGCAAAGGCAACGGCGGGAAACGGCTTGTAGTGACTCAGGAAGTCGGCGCCATCTTTAAGGTGTGGTCGCGAGCGACACAGCACACTCGTGCAGGCTACCAACACGAAGCCATCTTCTGATCTCCATGGCATTGCACGACACAGGTGCACAAACTTGCATGCAGACAGTACATTCATACACATACAGAAATAAATTAAAAAAATTGTTTAAAAATTTTTTTAAAATGTCACCTAGGAGTAAGACAAGGGTGGATGCAGAGTCCCTGGTACTTTGAACTGCTTGCTGTGATAGAAAAGCATGCCCAAAGGCACAGATCCAAAGAGAATTACACCTATGTGATGTTAGAAGCAAAATATAGGAAACTGATGAACTAATCAAAAATGTTCAAAGAGATCCAGCACTGTATTTGCTGACATCATCATACCATAATTTTTCTACAGTGCTTTCATTGAGATGGAAAATGTTTTGCTCTGGTATTGCTTATCCACAAACGTAGTAGTCTATGTTAGCCTTCTGTTCTGTAGCCCCCGTGACTAACCCAGAGTCCTGAGTCAGCACATACCACATCTCAGCCTTATCATCAGTGGTCTCAGTCTCCATTAACATGTTAGAGAGAACCTAACACTAATTATTTTCCTTTTTCATTTTAAATCTGATTGAATTGTGCGGTGGTTTGCATGAGTGTCCCCCCATGGGCTGTAAGTATGCAGACATTTGTCTCCAGTTGGTGGCGCTGTTTTTGGAGGTCTTAGAAGGTGTGGTCATGCTGGGGGAAGTGTGTCACTGAGGGCAGGCTTAGAGAGTTTTAACAAGCCACTGTGATCTACAGTTGCTCTCTCTGTTTCCTGTGCTTATTGCGAGATGTGACCCTCGGTTCACTGCTCCAGATCCAGTCACCACTCCTCCCGCCACAATGGACTCTAATTTCCTGGAACCAACAATCGTAAGCTCAAATAAACTCTTCCTTTTATAAGTTCCTTGGTCATGGTGTGCCAATCGTAAGCTCAAATAAACTCTTCCTTTTATAAGTTCCTTGGTCATGGTGTTTTATCACAGCAACAGAAAAGTGACTAATACAGTTATTGGTACCAGAGAGTGGGCTGTTGGCTGTGAAGAACCTGACCATGTGTATGTTTGGAGAAGTGTGGAAGACTTTGGAACTTTGGGCTGGAAAGACTGTTGACTATTGTAAGCAGAGCTTAAAGGGCCATTCTAGTGGAGGCCTGGAAGAAAGCATGGCTGCAAAAGATGTGGTTCCAGGGGAAAATAAAGACTTAGGCAGCAAC
>VZQC01009814.1:703733-760393 GCA_009823505.1 Rhizomys pruinosus
CCAGTGAACAGCATTCCTCCATGGCCTGTGCTTCAGCTCCTGCCTCCAGGTTCCTGCCCTGAGTTCCTGCCTTGGGCTCCCTAAGTGATGAACTGTGATGCAGGGGATGTAAGCTGAATAAACCCCTTCCTCCCCAAGTTGGTGTCGATCAGAGTGTTTTGTCACAGCAATGGAAGACAAACTAGGACAGAAATTGGTACCAGAAGAGTGGGGTATTGCTGTGACAGACCTGAGCTTGGTGTTTTGGGGAAGGATTGTGGAGGCATTTGGAACTTTGGGCTGGGAAGAACATTGAATGCCTAAAGATCCTTGCTGTGGAGCTTGGAGCAGTTTTGCTGAAGGAGTTTTAGAAGGCAGAGGCCTGGCTTCTGAAGTTTCTAGTTTCAAAGGGGAGCAGAGATCATCAGGACTATGTAATCTGTGGGTTCTGGTCAGCTGGGGCTGAAGAATCAGCTGTATGTAACAAGAGACCAGAACCTGAAGTGAAAGCTTTGTTGTACTGGGACAATTGATGCTGGTTAGCTGGGGCTGAAAAATCACCTGTAAGTAACAAGAGATCAGCATCACTGTGGTGAAATCTTCTGGGAAGAATTTCTTTAGGGTCAGCACACAGAAACTGTGATCGAGAAGGGGCCTGAGCCTCCATCTCAAGCCAGAAGCAGGACTTGGTAATGTGTAAGAGTCTCCTATATGGTTCTGGTGTTGAAATTTGAGGGGGTCACAGAGAGCAGCCGAGGCTTGGCACTGTGAGGGGTCAGGAAAGACCATCAGCGGAAGTGCACCTTGGTTGCCTGAAGACACCAGGATTGCAGGGGTCATGGAGAGAATCTGAGACTTTGCACCAGGAGAGGTCAGAAGAGACCATTGTTGAAGGTGCTGCCTCAGTTTCAGTGGCGACCCCAGCTTTTTGGAGATGCCAGGACCATGGGATGACCACCAAGAGCAACAGCAGGTGTGGAATGGAGTCAGCCTGGGCCTATGAGATGAGCTGTGTGTGCCACGGATGGCAGAGTCAGAGAGGGGGAGCTGCCAAGACCCTTTGGAGCCCAGAAGATCTTGAGTGAATCCCAGTTGTCCAGCCTTGAGCTACTTTGCTGGACTTAGGTTTTGTTTAAGAGTACCTGATTCTTCCCTTTGAAATAAGACAGTACTTGTTTTGGATTTTACAGCAGCCCAAAGTTAATAGACTTTTAAAAGACTGAACCTTTAAGTGTTGGGACATTTTAAGGATTGTGGGGCATTTAAGGTTGTACTGTCTTAGGTTGTGATTAATGTTAACATCATACTTTGGGGATAAGAACTGGAAAGGTGGTTTTAATAGTGATGTGTTTTGTCTGTTAAGTTGACAAGGGGTCAATTGTGCTGGATAGCTTTAGTGTCAACTTGACACAACTGGGTTGAGGGAGCCTCAGTTGGGGAATTGGCTCCATTGCATTGGCCTGTGGCCACATCTGTGGAGTATTGTCTTGATTGTCAGGCAATGTGGGAGAACCCAGCCTACAATGAGTAGTGCCACCCTGGGCAGGTTGTTGTGTACTGTGTAAGAAGGCAGGCTGGGCATGAGCCAGGGGAGCAAGCCAGTGAAAGGAATTCCTCCATGGCCTGTGCTTCAGCTCCTGCCTCCAGGTTCCTGCCCTGAGTTCCTGCCTTGGTCTCCCTAAGTGATGAAATGTGACACAGAGGATGTAAGCTGAATAAACCCTTTCCTCCCCAAGTTGGTGTCGATCAGAGTGTTTTGTCACAGCAATGGAAGACAAACTAGGACAACCAATAAGGAATTATAGATGGCTGAGAAACATCTTTAAAAATGTTCAACATCATTAATAATTAAGGAAATGAAAATTAAAACCACTCTAAGGTATCATCTCACTTCAATAAGACTGGCCAAGATCAAAGAAACAAAAGACATCAAATGCTGGAGAGGTTGTGGGGAAAGTGGTACACTAACCCTCATCCATCGCTGGTGGGAATGTAAACTCATACAACCACTATGGAAAGCAGTGTGGAGAACATTTAAAAGACTCAAAATGAGTTAACCACCTGATCCAGTCATACAACTCCTGGGTATATACCCTCAAGTCTCATCCTACTGCAAAGATACATTTGCAGCTAAGTTTATTGCAGCTCTCTTCACAATTGCAAAGAGCTTGAAGTAACCCAAATGCCTGTCAACTGATGACTGGATAACAAAAATGTGGTACATCTACACTAGGGAGTTCTATGCAGTGGTAAAGAAAGATGACATCATGAACTTTGCAGGTAAATGGATGGAACTCAAAGACATTATGGTAAATGAAGTAACACAGTCCCAGAAAAAAAAAATAAACAGTGAATGATTTCACTCATGTGTGGATGCTAACACAAAACCCCCAGTTGGCAGGCAAACTGAGCAACTTTATTATTTTTCTTTGTATCTGAAAGCAACTCTGTTTTTATAATGTCAGTCTCTTAATGGGCTCTAGAATCAACCTACCACTTCTATTCAGAGATTGTAATTACCATATAGGGGTGGAAGATATGTATTCATATTCTAGAGAAATGTAAAATTAAGGGGAAAAAAGTGAACCCTGAAACATATATTGGAATTAACATACAGTTTATTCCCAAAGGTCATAATTTTTGTACATATATCTTGTTTAAACAGGCATAATTTGGAAATACAAAGGCGAGGGAACAGCATAAGGACTGGGTCAAAGAACTGACTGATACAGTTAAATTCTGCTAAAAACAACAAGCCTCTGCAGAAAAAAATTCCTTGGAAACAGGGAGAAAGATGCAAAACATGTGTATAGCCAGTATGCTGAGAATTACTCATGCACAGAGCTTGTCCCTCATCAACCTAACCTGCCCTAGGCAGGTGAGACCATACAAGCAACGTTGCGGACCTGGGCCAATCAGAAGATGACAAGAGGAGAGCAGGAATGTGAACAGTACATAACCCCTAACCCTGCCCGCAATAAACGAATCCTCAACAGCTAGCCCTCTGTCTGCATTCACCTAACTTGCAGGGTCTGTGTGGTGACTCTGCGTCTCTCACCCCCATTCCTCCAGTTGGACCCCAAAATTCTCCAGCATGCCTGGGGGATTGTCAACCTGTGGCGCCCAAAGGTGGTTTTTCGACAACCCCCCCCCCCCGTGCTGGCAAGGCACCCCCTTCCTTGATAGTTGAGTAAGCCCCATTCTGTGTTCTTTGCCCTTTTGGCCAGCGTTAGGGTGAGCACGCAGATCCCCCACACACATACCCCTCTCCTCCCTTACTATTTCCTGCCTTAATGGATAATATTCCGCCCCACATTTGGGAGCCATGAACGGCTGCCCCACTCCTCCAGACCCGTGGCCTTAAAAAGAAATCCTGAGACTTGGATTCATTTGGGAGGAGTCCATTTGCATTGCCTCTCCTTGCCACAATTTCAAACGTTATGGGCACTTCAGTAGAGGATGTTCTGAGTGAGCATATCTCAGCCTGCCACAAGAACACCGAGGAAAATTTGGCCCTGCCCTGTGTCCCTGACATTCACCAGGACAAGGAAGGACCCCCCTTCCAACCCCCCCAAACTCCCTTCAGCTGCCCCTGCTAGGGATACTCATTCGCCCCCCACCAATTTACCCTTGGAGGGGGGCCCATGAAGCTCTCTCCCACCAGAGGGAATAGAGACATCTCATTCAGCTGGCTGCGTCTTTTGGGTAAGAAAGAGTTCAATTCTTTTTTTCTTTATACTTAAACTCAAGTTTCTGGTCTGGGGCACTCGGTTAGGAGAGCTCAGAGAGTGGGGGTGCCCTAACTCTCCACTGGTAAAGTGTGAACATGGGGTTCACCTCAGTGATTTGGAATCCAGGCAAGGGATCTGGATTTTTGGTTCTGGGACCAACAGGGTGTTGGCTCCGTGTGTGCAGAGTTTCCTCTCTTCATATAACTATGTCTTGTGTTTATGGCAACTGTTCTTCTGTGTGTCTAAGTGTGCATCTAAGTTTTTATGTGTGTTTGTCAATCAGTAATTATAATTGTCTCATGTTGGCTCTGTCAAACAATGTGGTCACTTCAAGTTTCAATCCTTTAAAGTGCACAGAACCATTCATTTTGGCATGCCAGACTAGATACGAACTTGCAAACTTTAAAAATTGATATTTAAAAATGCATTTAAAGGCCTATAATTTGGTTTGTGTCTGCTTTCAAAAGGGATTGTGTGAGGTAACTTGCTTGCTTTTAAATTACTTATTTTTTTTTTTGACCTGCGGGCCAGATTTTCTGAGTGGATATATCCCTGATTTCACATTAACTAGCCTTCGGGACTGGGAATGAATTCTCAGACCGGTGTGGTGCTACACACTTTAATTCCAGTCCTTGGGAGGCTGAGGCAGGCAGTTCCTTGAGAGCTCAAGGTCAGAGCATCTGGTCTGGTTTGGTGAGTTTCCTCCACCCAGTTGCTATCTCAAAGGACCAGAGATACTCTCCCTCTTACAAGATAGTAAAATTTGCATCAACAGTAAGTCAGGAATCCTGGTCTGCCTTGGGAGGAAGACTGTAGAGCTTAGGGAATTTCTGAGCTCTGTGGCAACCTTTCCGTCTTTGCTAGAGACCAATTTTGGGATCTGGCACCTGGATCAGTGGGGTGATGCATGGCTTCCAGGGGGCACATTATAGACTTTTGCCTCCAAGGAGTGAGGGAGAGCAGTCTGGAACAGCTTTTGGGTTCTGTTATGTTTCTGCAAGAAATTTTGAGCCCATTTCCCTCCCTTGCTTCTTCCCCATGGGAGAAAAAGGGACCTCTCTGGGTCTGTGTCCTCCTTGCTGATCTGGCTGGCAAGACTGTGTGTTTGTGTTGAGGAAGAGTTGGTCTCAGAGAACTAGGTGAATCAAATTCATGAAAACTGTACTTCACTCCATGCTTTTAGTCTCCTAGCTGGGCATGGTGGCACATGCCTTTAATCCTAGCACTCGGGAGGCAGAAGCAGGCAGATCTTTGTGATTTCAAGATGAGCCTGGTCTACAGAGTGAGTTCCAGGACAGCTGTGGCTACAGGGAGACCCTGTCTCGAAAAGAAAAAAAAAATCTTTCCAAACTCTCTTCCAGCACAAAGGCATGTGGATATCTTGGTCTGGTTTGGGTGGAGAACTGATACCAGAATGGCCTGACCCAGCTCTGTTTCTTTCCTCTAGGGTTGGAGAGCTACTCTTCCTGGGGTAGCTAATAGGCTTTATTGTGTTTCCTATCTGTTTACCCACCCCCTTCCTCCTTTCAGGAAGCAAACTTACCTCCCTGGGTTTGAACTTGTATCCTGCTGGTCTGCCAGTCTGACCACTCCTGGAAGTTCTCCAGCCAGGTGTGGTGAGCCACACTTTTAATTCCAGCATGACATTAATCCTAGCACAGCCAAGGTCTTTAGGTGCAGAGATCATTACTGTAGAATTTCTGAGTCAGAAATAAATAACTGACCCAATTAAATCCTAAATTAAAAATAGGAAATGTTGCCTCACAGCTAGGTGACCTCAGTACTGTATAAATTGTGAAGTTTAAAGTGTTGCTATGTTGACTGTTATAAACTTGAGTCATATTTTACTCTGATTTAATTTTTCATCTGTAATTTAGAGTTTTCATCAAGGTGATGAAATTTGGGGTTTGAAACTAGTTTAACATTTGATTTATGGAGCTGTTTAAATGAATAGGCTTGCATCTAATGCTAATGATTTACTTAATATCAAGTTGATTCACAAGTAAACTGTCACGTGAGCTAAAACTGCTAAATTACACTATGGTCCTTGGTCCTTATATTTTAAGTTAATCTTAAGGAATAATCACTTCTGTTCTAGGGTGCAATTTATTTCCACATGTTACACATGTGGGGACATTTGCCAGGCCTAGGTAAAGTACCTCTAAGCACTCAAAGAAAATTGGTCATTCAAAACCTGCTCCCAAGCTGGCATGAACATCTCACAGTTTATACTAGTGTATTTGAGATAACTGTCCATCTCATTACATGGAAAATAAGTATTAATTACTTAGTAAATCTGCACAATTAAGGGTTATTCTGTTTATAAATGCTATGTCTCAAGGTAATAAAAGGATATAAAAAGGTGGAAAATGTTAAAAAGGTACTTTTAGTAAGGATTTATGTGAAGATAATGAAAAAGTTTATGTGACCAATAAAAGTCTGAGGAGGTTTGTTGTGACAGGTAAAAGGGACACTATAAATAAGCTTAAATTTGTAAGGTTCAGTCTACTTTAAAAATCAAAATGTATCTCTAGTCAAGGTTTGTTTAAGAGTGCTCAGTTTTTGTCCAACCTTTATATGCATATCACATGGCACTTCAAGGTATAGAAAAATGATAATATACCTGTCTTAAATTAAATTGGTATAAACACTCAAGCTAGTTTACTAGTGGCCTGAATAGGATGGTGAATATACAGAGTTGTTAATTTTCAGTCCTCTCCTGACTTGAACCTGACTCCCTGTTACAGGTTTGGATTAAATGGGCATAGGCAAATGTTGGATTACCTATGGCTACTGAAAATGTACTTTATGTTTCTTGCAAGAGTTGCTTTGATATTTCCTTTAATCTAACCAGATAACTTGGCTCAAAAGGCTAGATTCTATCTTCCCAAAACATCTGCATGCAGTCCAAAAGAAGACAGTCTGGATGGGCTTGGTAATCCGTATCAGCTTATTTCCTGTCTTCTGGTATGTGTTACAACTCCTGTCTTTCTGGGAAAACTATAAATCAGGATAAAGAGTCTGAAAAAGAAAAAGTTTGTCTCCATTTATAGTAATTGTATTAAACACTTTTACATTTAAAATAAGCCTGAAATTGTTTAATTCGATCTTGTGAGTTAAGACTGCTTAATGTGTGGTGTTAAGTCTCTCCTCTAGTCAGTATTATACGAGGCTGCTTGAACTTTTGTCCAAGCCTTATCTAGAATATTATACAGTAATAAAAGGTGTTAGGCTGATGTAACTTAGCCTTTCTGTATGGCTATCCACCATATATAATGCCCATGCCAATTTGGCTGAAAACAAAAGTTGGTTAATCTAGGCTAAATGTATGGACCAAGAGAAAAGTATAATCAAATGCTAAGTAATCATTATATTTCCTTTAAAGTCTGAGAGATTGTGCCTACTAACCCTAGATTTTAAGTCATTTAAAGTCATATGAGATTTGTTGTTACCAAATAACAAAGTTTCTTCTCTATATTTCAGCAACAATCTAAGGGAAAACTCACACCCACCTTGACTATTGAAATTTCATGGAAGCTAGGTGTGGTGGCTCACGCCTTTAATCCTAGTACTTTGTGAGTTCAAGGCCAGCCTGTTCTACAGAGTGAGTTCCAGGACAGCTGGGGCTACAGAGAGACCCTGTCTCAGAAAGACCAAAAAAAAAANCCAGACACCACATGGACAAATGAACAAAAGAAGAAGCTCAATAATAAAATATAAATAAAATATAAAAATAAAAAATGCTTCGGAACCCCTGGTTGAGAAATTCTAAAAAGGACTTTTAAGTTTTTTTTTTAATTCACCCTGTTCCTCTCTTAGTTCCCTGCCTAGAAAATGTACCTAGTTACTCTTGCCTTCACAGGCACTAGTCAAGGATTTTGTTTTCTCTGTAACTATACTTTTTGGGGATTTTTAGATATATCCACTGAGCAGGGGTACCCCAGTCGCCACCTCTTATGCCCCCTTTCAGCATGGAAGAAGTCAGAGCGGTCAGCACTCTGATTCCTTCTTGTCAATTGGGGTAACCTCCTCAGAGGGTAAAAGTAGGAGCTAAAAATTGGCTAGGCAGGTTAGGGTCAAGATTCCCCCTAAAGAACCAGTTTCTCAACTGAGAGCTGAGGACTTCCTGGATCTGCCAGTGGACTTGTGGTTGCTCTGACTCATGGCTCATACATCCTTAACTCACTTGTAAGATTTATTGACCAGTAGGTGAATTCCATTAAAATCGTGGTGCTAAGGACCCAATACAACCCCCCTAGCAGAGATCATTCCATCTTGGAGACACCAACTTTGGTCCACTCTTGTGAACTTCCTTCGAGGATTTGAAGGCTACATAATGAGATGGAGAGATGAGTTGCGACCCCAGGTTTTCCTCATTCTGCCTGATCTCTTACCAAGTCCTCAATATTACACATCTACATCGTGAATTTGGTGACATTATTAAAGGGCCCTGGTCGCAACAGTTTATTAACTACACCTTAACCCTTGGTTCTCAAGTTGTCTCCCTTAACTCTACCTGCCCTGAGGTCATAGCCTTTGATACCAGCTTGGTTTCACAGGTGTGGTCTAAGCTAAAGTCCATTTTTGATCCTGCTACATTGGTCACCTGGGGCATCCTCTACTGGCCTTTCTCTGCCCTTTTCTCTTCAGGTGTCTGTTTCGTTTTGCATGCAGCCAATGCCAGGTCATCAAAACAACGGCCCAGGTCCTCTCAGCAATGGTCATTAGGGACTCTGCATGCACCCCTGCCAATGAGGTGATTCGCATCTGGCTCTCATCCATCCACAATTCACGGGAATGAGCTTGTCTCTCCCCTCCACGTTACCACTCCTGGCCTCTTCCTTCAGTGGCTGGCCAGTCAAAGATGGGTAAGACCCTGCTAAACCAGGGCAACCTAAGCCAGACGCAGTCAAATGTCGGAATGCCAGAGGTAGGGTCAACAAGGTTTGGGCATAGCACCCAAGCTCCCACTGGACGGCTCCTCACACAAAATTAAATACAAAGGTTGGAGATGTAGTATAGCCAGTATGCTGAGAATTACTCATGTGCAGAGCTTGTCCCTCATCAACCTAACCTGCCCTAGGCAGGTGAGACCATATAAGCAGCATTGCAGACCTGGGCCAATCAGAAGACGACAAGAGGAGAGCAGGAATGCGAACAGTACATAACCCCTAACCCTACCCCCCAATAAAGGAGTCCAGGACTGCTAGCCCTCTGTCTGCATTCACCTAACTCCCAGGGTCTGTGTTGTGACTCTGTGCCTCTCACCCCCATTCCTCCAGTCAGACCCCAAAATTCCCCAGCAGGCAAACATGTATGGCAGAATGCATAAACTGGGGTGGGGGTGGGGCAGAGAGAGGGGAATGTATCCAAATTGGACTGAAAAATGATGTATGAAATATACAAAATGTCAATAAAATGAACATAATGTAAAAAAACTATTTTTTTTCTGCATTAGGGCTAGAGAGATGGCTCTGTGTTTAAGAGCACTTGCTTACAGACCCAAGTCCTGTTCCTAGCTTGCAGAGACATGGAACAGCTCACAACTGCCTGTAACATCAGCTCTGGGAAATTGGAGGCTTTCTTTTGGACTCTGTGAGCACCTGCACTCACACATACACATGCCTACACACAGACACAAAGACACACAGAAATAGACACACACACATACACACACATACACACCACATACACATATAATTAAAAATAAATTCTTTAGAAAGTGGTTTTCAGTGTGGGATGTGTCAGCCATCTGCTGTTTTATTTCTGAGTGATATTCCATTATATGACTTTAACCATATGTGTTATATAAATATTACAACTGGTTATTTCATTCGGAACACATTACTTCAAAATATGGTAGTATGAAGTATTGAATATTTTAAGCTAAGAGAATTTGAGAAATGGCATGTTCATGAAAGGGCATTGAGACCTTCTGCTGAAGCAGACCATGTAAATTTCCTGTGAGAAGAACCTTCTAATCAACATCAGAATATGCCAGCCCACAATACAAAGGATTTTTGAGCTGATGGAAAACAGGAAGAAGCTGATGAAGAGCTTTCTGCTCTCCCTCTATTTACTTAAAAACAAGACACAGATTTCCCACCCTATTCAGTATCACAGAGAATTCAAATTAGTCACTGAAGACAAAAACACTCAGTCTGGAGATGGCACCAGAGGAATCTATATAAGCAGCTTTTCTCTGCCATTTATTTGTAGTCTCCCCCACGTTGCTACTGCTAAAGACTCAAAATCCTTTCCTTTGTCTCGTATCTTTTGAAAAATTTACTATTCTCTGTTGAAAATAATATACTAGCTAGGATCCAAAGCTAGCTCTTTGACAACTATTCATTCTCAGGATGTTTCCCATATGTCTATGAAATATACATGTGAGTAAATTTCTGTTCATTTTCCTCCTGATAATCTGTGTTTTGCAACAAGAATCCATTCAAACTAAGAACGTATGGAGGTGATTTTATGTCTCATTTCCCTACTCCTTGAGAAAAGGAGCATCTTGTCTCTGAAGACAAACATATAGAAAGGAATCTGAACCTATAGTTCAGTTTAACCTACTTTAGTGCTCTTAAATCATAAACAATTTGCCCTATTGCATTTCTCCAAAACTTTCCACCCTTCATCAAACAAAGAATAACACTCAAAATGTTTCCTTGGTTTCTGCAGTAGTGGAGAGGGAACCTGTGCCCTGTTGCATACTAGGCTACTGCTAAGATTTTTCTCAGACTTTTAACTCCTAGTTATTTTGAGATGTTTTACTAAGACTGGCCTGTAGTTCCCACTGTAGTTCAGGCAGGCCTTGATCCTTCTGCCTGAGTCTCCTGAGTACTTGGAATTACAGTCCTGCACCCCCAGATCCTACATCATTGAAATGTAACTTTGGTTCTTCATTTCCTTAATTGATTTGCATGTCTTATTAATCTCTCTTTTGTTACAGAGGTACCAGACAAGTTCTCAGAAAGATTGAAAATATATATATGTGTGTGTGTGTGTGTGTGTGTATTGTACAGACATTCCAAATTTGTAATCAATACTAATGATTTATATGTTATTTTCCTGTTTTCTGTTAGTAATTTTTAATTAATTTTAAGTTATCATACAAAAATTTGATATCATTATATGACCTTCATACAGATATATCATTCTCTGTCCTAATTTTTCCCCTCCCACAATGCCCCCTCCTGACCTCATGCTGGTTCTTCTTCCTCTGTTTACTTTCGACTTCTGTTTTCTTTCTCATTACAAGTATTCCTTTACCCTCCCTGTTCATCACTTCCTATAAGATCCCTTCCTTGCCTCTCACGATATGTTTTCTACTTTCATGACCTACCAACACAACCATATATAAATACACATGTAAACACATGTATAATTTTATGAAGTATCCATATATGAGAAAAATGTACTCATTTGTCTTAGTTGGGCATATTTCATTTAATATAATTATCTTACATTGTACCCATTTCTCTTAAAATTTTATTATTTCATTTTTTTTGGTCTTTTCGAGACAGGGCCTCCCTGTAGCCCCAGCTGTCCTGGAACTCACTCTGTAGACCAGGCTGGCCTTGAACTCACAAAGATCTTCTCCAAATATCCTCTTTATTTTCTAAATATATGGGTTAGTGAGAAGTGATCTTCCTTTCCTAGACTAATGCTTTTTATTTCTTTTTCTTAGTTCACTGAGCATATTATTTACTAAATATAGATAACTAATAGCCTTAGCTATCATCAGAAGGATAAAGTTGGAACAGTTTACCATTAAATATGATGATTGTCTCACATTCATTCTTGTTGAATTAAACTATTTTTAATAAGTGGATGTTGAAATTTTCGCCTTTTAAATTTTATTGATTGCTTGATTGATTGATGTGTGTGCAACATGCTGCATTTGTGGAGATCAGAGGACAATTTTCATGAGTCTGTTCTATCCTTCTACTATGTAGGCCCTAGAGATCAAACACAGGCTATCAGGCTTGACAGTGAAGACCTCTACCTGATGAGCCATTTCACTGGAACAACTTTCTAGTAGTTTTTAGAGAAACAACTTCTTTTATTAATCATCCTTATTTGGTAGTTCCTGTGTCATTTAATTCCTGATCTTTACTAATTCACTCCTACATTCTTTAGGTTTTGCTGACTCATTTTTTACTGATTTCCTGGGATCATTATTTAGATCTTTAGTTTTCTACATTCTTATTCTTTATTTTTCTCTCTTTAGTCCCAGCTGGCCTGGAACTCACTTTGTAGACCAGGCTGGCCTTGAACTCACAGAGATCCTCCTGCTTCTGCCTCCTGAGTTCTGGGATTAAAGATGGTTTTTAACCACTGTGTGGGTGCTGGGAATCGAAACTGGGTCCTCTGTAAGAGCAGTCAGTGCTCTTAACTTCTGAGCCATCTTTCCAGCCCTCTTTTTTTTTCAAAGCCAATTTTTTATTGAAGCTTTGTTCATATCATACAAAATTTCAAATCAAATCTAAACCCGTGCACTCCTCCTTGCCACCTACCCCACCAGAGCTCATGCATTCTACCAAATACGTTTTTCATCTTTTTCTCAGTCTCTCTCAAAATTCTCGATGCAGAAGTTTACTGTTTGAGTAGAAATTCACCGTTTCAGTCAGTTCTTTGACCCAGTCTTTTTGTGGTTGTTATTGTTGTTGTTATGCCTTCCAAAATGCATCACTCCAAAATATGCATATGTGCATGCCACATATATCATAGATTTTAGCATCTTCAGCTTATGGTCCTCAGGTTTGGGGGTGGGGAAGGGGGCACCAGGGTTCTTTTGGCTTTTCATTTATACATTCCATCCACTTGAGGACAAAGTCAGGGCTTGCCAGACCAGGCTTCCCTTTTTGAAGCATAAGCAGACTTTCCTCTTTATAGACTGGACACTGGCTGAAGTCCCATTAGTGGATTTCCACGACCTCCCTGCACAGGAAGACTGGTGACTCACATTTGCAGAACATTTCAAGAGATGCCCCCATGCATAGTCCCCTGAGACTTAGTTGACCTCTGAGGGCAAGGAGCAAAGTTATCCCTTAAGACCCTCTGCCAAATTGGTATGGGCAATAAGTATGGTCGTTAAGTATGGTTACTTTTAACTACTGTGTAATATTTTAGAAAAGGCTTGGACAAAAGTTCAAGCAGCCTTGTATAAAAAATACTATGAAGCACTCCTATAAAA
This sequence comes from Rhizomys pruinosus, assembly GCA_009823505.1. NCBI lineage: Eukaryota > Metazoa > Chordata > Mammalia > Rodentia > Spalacidae > Rhizomys > Rhizomys pruinosus. The sequence goes on from VZQC01009814.1 coordinate 716,643, forward strand.
TAAATACTGTGGTTAGACATAATGCTATGACAAGCTATTTTTCTCCTCATTATTTTGATCTTATATTACTCTAAAATATGCGTACATAACCTCCACCCCATACCAAAAATTCCTAACTCTGAAAATAAGTAGTAGCTTAGTTCTAGAACCTGTTAAGGGATTCACAATATAAGAGCACAGTTGTTTTCAGATCATGAGGAATATAACATTAATGTTGCTCAGTTTGCCTTACAACTAGGTAACTGGTGCTAGCATCCACAGTTGAGGGATACCATTTGTCCTTTGTTTTTCTGGGACTGTTACTTCACTTAACATAGTATCTTCTAGTTCCATCCATTTACCTGCAAAGTTCATGATGTCGTCTTTCTTTATCACTGCATAGAACTCCTTTGTGTATATTTACCACATTTTCTCTATCCAGTCATAGGTTGAGGGGCACTTGGGTTGGTTCCAGCTCTTTGCTATTGTGAAGAGAGCTGCAAGAAACATGGCTGTACATGTATCTCTGCAGTAAGATGAGTCTTGTTGGTAAGGTATGACTGGGTCAGATGGCAAGCTCATTTTGAGTCTTTTAAGGGTTCTTCACACTGCTTTCCATAGTGGTTGTATGAGTTTACATTCCCACCAAAAGTGGATGTGTGTTCCCCTTTCCCCACAACCTCTCCAGCACTTGGTATCATTTGTTTTCTTGATCCTAGCCAGTCTTATTGGAGCGAGATGATATCTTAAAGTGGTTTTAATGTGCATTTCATCATAGTTAGTTCAGAATATTTTGTCTATGGGAAAATTTATAGAGAGAGGGAAATTGGGTTTCAGTGCCTAGCGGTCTTGGTATTGGAGACTGGAGACCTAGCAAGCAGAGAGCGAATTAAATATGTGGGGATTAAGAAGAAGAGAGAAAAGGCAGACCTAATAGCTTATCTTAAAAAGGCCACTAATGTGTAATAGCCACTGCCTCATTTATTACAAAACATGTCTCATGGCTTTTAATGTGTACCATAATTTAATTCCTACAGAAGAATTCAGACAGAATATTTTTGTTGGACAGTCCTGATTTAAGTAAAATTGTCTTGTAAAGTTAGTATCTTTTTTTAATGATTCCAGTTCCATAAATATCACTGTGTTCCCTCCCTCTCTAAAGAGATGAATTGACTTAATTAGCAACATACAACTTTTCACAAAAATGGGGAATGCTTCCTCAAGCTATTGAAGATTGATTTTATACTTAAATTTATATAACTGGTTATACGTTTTAAGCCTGGGGAAAATTCTCTTCACTATCTCAGAACTAAGCAAGACTCACCTGTGTTTGACTTTGTATTCATTTGTCTGTTCCAGACAGTGGTTAATTAGAAGGAAGCAACAGGCTATGTTATGTTGTTCTTGACTGTGCCAATTTGATTAGAATTCCCTGTACCAAAAGATGGTGCCTTTTACTACCAAAAGGCATTTTAGTGTGGTTTATATATAATATCAAATAAAGAGTATTTAACACTTCTCAAAAAAAGAAAATTTATATTTTTGGTTGTGTCTCTAATGCTTGCATTATTTTTCCCATTTTGTGTTCTATCTTTTATTAATATTGATTATAATTACTGACATAATTTTCTGCTGTCTCTTCATATCAATATTCTGATTTACCTCAGAATGATTCATTTTCACAAATTAACTATTTTTTGTCAATATAATAATCATTGAATCTTTTTTTTTACATACTAATTCTTTGTTTATTTATACAGACAAAGGAGCACTGTTTATTTCATTGACAAAAATGTCCCAGTCCAAGTTTAATGGACCAAAGCCCAGCCAAACAAACAGAAACTCCAAGTTGTATAATTCTTTAATTTCAAAAGATAAATTCTAGATATAGTATACACTTTCAATTTATGTCATACTTTATTTCTTTTATTCTGTTTACACTAAATCTTCAACATGCATACTGAGCATTCAGTCTTAGATGATCAAGACACTTATTTTCTTAGAAATCACAAATTTTCACTTCATTGATTGTCCTTTACTCTTCATTATTTTATTCCCTTTTTTTATATCTATTTTTCTAAGTTCAGTTGACATTATAGTTCTCCTATGCAATTCAATGCCCTATATGGTCACTGCTTATTCATATTTAGCCATGGTATCTGCTCTTCATTCTTTCTTGTATCTCATCTCAATCCTTCCACTCTAGTAGATTTACTTTTAGCATAATGTATAGAAGCTAGAATTTCTATTAGTAATAGTCTACTTACTGGAAAATTCCCTCCTTTGTAAAAAGAAATTTCTTCACATTTCCACACTGTTGAAATATGCTTTCACTTTGTATAGAATTTTTGCAATATTTTCATCATGTTACATTGGAAAGGCTTTTACCTATTTCTTTCCTGCAGAATCTGCCTTTAGGTACCAACTAAAAGTATTAATACTCTGAAGGTAAAGGTTTTCATTTCCACCAAATCCACTTCCCACCTCACATGTTTTTACTGTGTTTATGGTTTATACTTTCTTTGTAATTTACTGGCCTCCTTTCATTCATAGGTTATTGAATTAAATCATTCTTGAAAATGAATAATCTTCATAATAATAATCTCTTCAAAAATAAACCACGCACTACTATTACTCCTCTACTTCTTGAACTTTCATTAGAAGTTTTCCTTACTTATCTTTTATTACCTTAGGAGCCCTCATTTTCTCTACAGTTATTTTCCGTTTGTGGAACTTTTCTTTTGTTCTATCTACTATTTCACTAAGTCTACCTTCTCCCATGTTTGATCTACTATAAAACTGTTTTGTCAGTTTAAAATTTAATGTATTATGTTTTAATTTTTAGAGATGTTATTGGTTTCTTTCACAAATACTTAGAGGTTTTTAAAATATTTTATTGTTTTTCATTTATTTGTATGTGTGTTTTGGCTGCATGCGAGGGCCCCAAGTGCTTGCTGGAGCCCTATAGAAGCCAAAAGAAGGAATTGGACCCCTAGAACTGGAATTAATGACTAATATTAGCTGCCATGTAAGTGCTGGAAACTGAACCTGAACCTGGGTCCTTGGAACAGCAGTAAAGGCTCTCTACTACCGGCCCTCTCTCCAGCCCCATTCTTAGAGTTTAAAAGACAATTATAGCTGTCATTACTGTGCAAGCTTGTCTTTTTTTAAAAGCATTCTGTATATATTATTTTATAATTTGCTTATTATAATTCTAGAAGTCCTGGGCAAGGCATAATATTTTTTTGATCTTATCTATCTTGTCTTGGTGTGTGTGTGTGTGTGTGTGTGTGTGTGTGTGTGTTGGTTTTGACATTGGTGTTTATTTACCACAAGCTGCTCACTGTTTGGAAAAGATTTTATATACATTGTTGACACAAATGCAGAATTGTTACTTCAAAAAGGATATGAGATGGTTTATTCTGGATCCAAATATAAGTGACCGTGACCTGGGACACAACTTTAGGTCACCCCAAATTCCATGTTCTAGTGTGGAAGCAGTTTTGTGATGTTTTTATAGTAACAGAACCAAGAAAGTCATAAATCAAGGTACGTTTTAAATATATTGATGGAAACATTATGTAGAAGGTTATCATAACAAAACAGAAGCCCTGGCTGTAGGGTTGGATGCTATCTGATGATACTCAGCTTTTTGTTTGGGGGAAGCTAGCATTTTGATAAGTTAATACATTCCAAAAGGTTTTTATCTTTTAGTCACAGAATTCTAGGCCATACACAGAGGTGGCTGACACACAGGAATGGCTATTTAGGGGACTAAAGATAACCTAACATAAAGTGTAATTAGGCTCCAGACCTGAACATTCCAAACTCTTCACAGTCAGTGAAATTCCAATCAGTTGATCAGCCTTGTACAAATTTCAGTTTCAAGATGCATGTTTTTTTTTGGGGGGGAGGGGGAAAATTTTGTTTGAACACTTTTGATGTTCAGCATGAACATGAATTCATAATACAAAGCCAGAGTATGTATTTCTACTCAGCACATGCAGGGTCTTAACAGTTTTCAACAACTTTATGTTTATGGCTTCATGCTTGTTTAAAACATCCAGATTCAAGTTGTAGTTTAAATGTTTCAGGTATTTATTTCACACTTTCTTCATCAGTGTCACCTCCTTTCAGCAAGCCACTAGTATAGATTTACTTCTTGGTGGAATTGATCACAATGATATGAAGATATAACTTTTTGAGTCCACAAGTTTATGGCACATTCAACTCATAATACTTATATTTTGAAGATTCTGTACTTTACTTTATCCTCAAGATATATAACCAATGTCAAGTATGTCTGATATAGTCAAAAGCTATGGACAATAGTTATTTCCCCTTTCTCTTTTTCTAACTGGAATATTGTCTTGAAACTTCCATTTTTAATACATTAAGATTTTTTGCTTTTAGTGAGTTAGTCTGAAGTTTTACTTGTTTTATAGCTCTGATACCCTGTTTATACCCATGATGGCTTGGCCTGGGAACTATGATGTTATTTTATGATGATTACTTCTGAAAATACATCTATGTTTAATTTGGAAACATTTCTTTTGGGGACAAAGACAGTCAGATATTTGACTAATTATTCTGCTTGTTAGCAGTAATGTTAAATTTTGGAAAATATCTCAAAATATGGCATCTTGATATGCTTAATACGTTGCAGTAGAGGAGATTGGGAGGTTCACAGGAAGAGGAATGCCTTTCTTGCTTTCCATATATTCTTTTCTCTTCAAAGCAGTTATTTAAATTATAATTCCTCTCCCTTTAAAGCCATAAAATCTAGGAAGTTCATTGTCTAGAATGTGGCTTTCTCCTGTAGAGACACTCAAATTATAATTTTTTAATGCTATACCCACATAAAGACACAGAATTCCATACAGAGACACAGAAGGGAACCAGAATAAACAGGTCTCGATGAGCTCTCTCCATTTCATTATCATTGTTAGATCCTACACCTGTTAAATCATTGTTAAATCATACATCTCCATTAATGTCCATTGTTCATTAAAATACATAGTTACATGAAGGATGCTTGTACTCACAGATTATCACCTACTGTTAAAAAAAAAAAAAACAAAACAAAAAAAAAAAAAAAACAGAGAAAGACGCAGAAAAGTTACGGCAGAATGCATGATCTGGGATGGGTAGGGGTGGGGTGGGGGGAAGGGGAGGGGATATATGCCTGAACTGAATTGGAAAATGATGTATGAAATACACAAAACATCAATAAAAAAAAGGGAAAAGGAGAGAAATCATCACCAGACTCATATGAATGCAAAAATTAAAAAAGAGGAAATGATTAAACATGGATTTCAACTAGGAGAACTGAGCAAACTAAACAGTAAACTCAAGTGTTTGCCTGGTGAAGTTGGCTACCAAACCATTAAATGAAGGTAATCCCATCAGTGATAGTGCAAGGGTTAAAAGCCCCACTCAGCAGCAAATGGGCCCCTCTGGGCCAGAAGGGCTGGACGCTGTGCCCTCCCAAGGCCAGAGTTCTAGAGGTCATTTCCTCCACCTGAGCCTCCAGGTAGAAAGCTCTGCAGTTATCACTCCTTATTTCTGTAGTCTTGCGACAAAGGGCTCCAATTAGCTCTCTGTAGCTTTTGTAGATTTTTCCTTTCAGCCCTGTTATCATGCAAAGCTGCAGCCAGAGTCCAAAAGGGCCTCAGAACCTGATCTGAAATGATGTCAAGAATGAATGGATCCAAGGAGCTGCAAATATATGAATATTTTTCCTTGAGCTGTTTATATTCATAAACTTAATTTTCAGCATACTTAGTAGCATACCTGGCACTGTTTAAAGGGTATAATTGCTACACAAAAATCTTTCTTCAATTTCTTGTTCTTCGATAGTCCTATTACACTATATTGTACTGAGATTTAAGGTTTACATTTCTTCTTCTGGAATTATTTATTTTTATTTATTATTCAATATATGTTAGCAGATGAACCGAATAATATTAATCTTTCAGATATCAAAACCAAATGTAAATTTATCTAGAAAAGTAAGATTTCCGTTTGTAATATAATTAGTAATATATAGCATTTCTCACTAATATTAGTTCACTATTCATATGGAGTTGAACTTAATCATTTACCTGAAAATAAAAGTGATTACTTGAAAAAAAATACATAGTTAAATGTGAAAAAATACAGTTTTGTCTGCATCTTCATTTATGGACATTCCCCTGGAATGTAGTACTTTCATTATATAAATTTATTATACTTTCCTTACGCTAATATATCTTTTGTTAGGGGAATGTCAGCTATGAACCTGGTGTTATATTTTCTTCTCCATAATACGGATATATTTGTACAGCATTTGGCCTAGAAAAACTGTTACATTGGTGACTTTCATAGTGATGAAATTTATTAAAATAGATGGTTTGACATAAATGTTATATATGTGTTTCCATTTAATATTCTAGAAATGGGTCATAAGTATTTTAAGGACAATGACTAAGACTACTTTGTTCGTTGATTTTTTGCACAGTACTGCCATAGATTAGCACTTAGCATATGTTCATTAAATGAGTAAGTTATTAAAATTGATGAGGTATTCGATTATATACTTTCTTCTAACTCTACAAACTGCTATTAAGGTTTTCTTTATATCTTTTGTGAAGGTAAAAGAAAATTTTCATGTAAAATTTCCACTGTCCTCCAATATATAAACTAAGAACTATTTAAGAGGTAGAGGAAGAGTGTATCCTATTAAAACTCCTTAAGAGACCAAAGGCTAGAAGTATTATAGGTGTTCTTTAAGAGCCTGAGATTCTCCAGGCAATTCCAACAAGGAGATTTGACCACTGAAAAGATTCTCTGTCAGCACCTCCTTTTGAATAAGTACACAAGAATATTAATGAAGGAAGGAAAGTATAATCTTAGGAAATGGAGTAAATTAATATTACTTCTGTGATGAGATGCACAGATATATTATCTTCACTCTCTTATACTATTTATTCAAAATGCAGCCATTGTGCAAATGAATGATAGATATTTAACTTCTCTGAGGACATATACATGAATTAATTGCATTCTAAATTCCCATGACCTCACAGAAGAAATGGTGTCTTTCCATGATAAAATCAAAGTAGACAGATTCAGAGAAGGGAGATTTCTTTCTGCTTGAGAGTGAATGCTTGAGAGCAATAACAAGTGGTAGATATACTGACATGCTGATATATTAGATCTTGTATTCTTTTGTATGTATTGAGTGTTCCTTGGCAGCCCCTTTCATGTCTCCAGTGCTTATTTAATTTATAATCACGTATAAATGTTTTATATCATGCCCCCTTCAAGATTATAAGCAAATCAATTCAAAGATTTCTATATTCTTAAAGATACTAGTAGGAGAAAAATGCAAAGCTCGTTAATCACTATGTAACAGAAATATTTAGGGCCCAAAGAACATGCTCTTACCTCTCTGGAGGTTTGATATTTGAGACCTAGAAATAAATGAGCAGTAGATTGATTTACAGGAAAAAGACATATGTCCTTATTATAGATAAAAGTTTGACTCAGGAAACTAAATACCCACTCACCTAGTGAGATTCAGAAACTGATGTGGCCTCTTCAAAGACAAGAAGAAAATGGGGTTGTAGGGAGTTTTAGAAGGAGAATAAATGATTTTAAGGGAGATATGTGGGTTAATAGAACAGACAAGGGTCAGCCAAAAAGGTCATGTGAGCTGTTGATGTGATGGTGGTGCAACTGTGGTTTTAAAGGTGTCATACTGGATGGGTACTGAAAACTCCAAAAAGGTAGGCTTAGCTACTGTGATAGTTAATCCTGGGTGTCAACTTGACTGGACTAAGGAACAAATAGGAGAAAAAGGATCTTCGGATTGGACTACCTCAACCCGGATGGCCCACCCCAAATGTGGGCATTACCTTCTGCTGGCAGGCAGTATTAAAGGCCATGGCAGAGGGAGCTGGCCCCTATTTTCCTGCAGCTTGTCTCTCTCTCACTGGTGAGTTTGTCTTGCTGCTGTGATCAACCCTTCGGATCCCAGCATGTACTGAGACCAGCAGATCTCCTGGAATCCATCAGGCCTTCAGCATCAGATTGGGACTACTGAGACATCCAGCCTTGCGGACTGAGCAGTTCTCTGGATTCTCAGCCTCTCCAGTGTGGTTCAGCTACTGTTGGACTCCTGGAACTCTGTCACGTAAGCAAATCAATAAATTGTATATAGCTATATATTTGGCCTGTTGCTCCTGTTTCTTTAGAGAACCCTGAATAATACAGCTACCCATTCTCAATATGACAATTAAAAGAAAAGGCAATAGCCTTTTAGTCTAGTGTCTCCCAATTCCACTTTTGGGGTCCTGACATGAGGTTTAGGCTTATTTATTTGTATTTTTAGGTGTGTGTATGTGTGTGTGTGTGTGTATGTGTGTGTGTGTGTATGTGTGTGTGTGTGTGTGTGTGTGTGTTTGCCTGCAGGTATGTAAATGTATCACATGTATATATTATTCACAGAGGCCAGCAAAGGTCATTGGATTCCTGGAAACTGGAGTTATACACTTAGCTGCCATCTGGGTTGGGGGAACTGAACCTGGGTCCTTTGCAAGAGCACCAAGTGTTCGTAACTGCTACGTGATTTCTCCAGCCAAGAGGCTCAGGTTGAAATAGAGGACAAGAGGTATGTATAACTTATCAATTCTTGTCAAGGTCTGGTACTGTTCATCAATGACCCATAATTGGGCTTCGGTCTATCTTGCAAGTTAAACTGTCAAGTTGTGAGAACTGTGTGAAGTTTCTACTTGGGAGACAAGCTTCCTCCTCTGGCTGGCATCCTTTTGTCTTTCCATAGCAAGACACTTCTTGGGAAATTTTAATTCTTTGAGGTCCACTGTTTCAATAGACTCCTAATAAAAGGGAAAGGGACAACGGGCAACATTGTCTCTTTTAGACTATCTTCTTTCCTGCAGAACTGTTTAAATGAGTTTTCAGTCTCTGTGATGAGAGTTGAATCTTTGGTGAAAGAAATAAGGGAGATGGGTTAGAAGACAACTGTGTTTTTCTTTGGCAGGTGCAGACTTCAGATAGATTTATAAGTGTCAGGGAAATCCATTTCCTTCTTACTATTCCTCAGTGCTCTCAGTTTGAAGCTCAAAACATATTTTAGCCATTACTTTTTGAGCCCAATAAATGCACCAAGAGTGCAAGGAAACAAACTGTGGAGAACATCTGGCTGAAGAGTTTCATGCAGTCATCTAAGCATGGTGGCACAGGACTTTAATCCCAGTGCTTGGGAGACTAAAGCAGGAGGAATGCTGTGCCTTTGAGGCCAGCATGAGCTATGTAAAGAGAAACATTCTCAAAAAAGGCTTATGCTCCTGACAAATGAGCTGATGAGGAAACTAAATGTGCAAAACTTCACCATGCTTGTGGATTTTCTTTTTTTTCTCTTGATGTTTTATTGATGTTTTGTGTATTTCATACACCATTTTTCAATTCAGTTCAGGCATATTCCCCTTTCCCTTCACCCCACCCCACCCCACCCCACCCCAGAACATGCATTTTGCCATAAGTGTCCTGCATCTTTCTCTCAGTCTTTTGTTATGCTTGGGAAAGCAAATTTTCCTCCATTAATTTTATATTACTCTAAAATATGGATACATATTCTTCACACATATACAGTAATTACAGAGTGGGAGAATAATTGGTGGGAGGATTCTAGAGCCCATTGAGAGATTCACATTATGACAACATAGTTGCCTTCAGATAAACAGATATATAACAATATTGTCACTCAGCTTGCCTTTTGTCTGGGAGATTTGGCTTTAGCATCCAAAAATGAGGGAAATCATTCGCCATTTGTCTTTCTGGGACTGTGTTACTTCACTCAGCATAATGGCTTCAAGCTCCATCCATTTACCTGCAAAGTTCATAATGCCATCTTTCTGTACTGCTGAATAGTACTCCATTGTGTAGATATACCAAATTTTTGTTATCCACTCATCTGTTAATGGGCATTTGGGTTGGTTCCAGCTCTTTGCTATTGTGAAGAGAGCTGCAATAAACATGGGCGTGCATGTATCTTTGCCATAGGATGAGTCTTAGGGGTGTATACCTAGGAGTGGTATGACTGGGTCAGGTGGTAGGCTCATTCTGAGTCTATTAAGGGTTCTCCACACCGCGTTCCACAGTGGTTGTACAAGTTTACATTACCACCAGCAGTGGATGAGTGTTCCCTTTTCCCCACAACCTCTCCAACATCTGTTGTCTTTTGTTTGCTTGATCTTAGCTAGTCATATTGGAGACAGATAACATCTGAGAATGGTTTTAGTTTGCATTTCCTTAACTATTAATGATGTTGAACATTTTTAAGATGTTTCTCAGCCATATTTACTTCCTTACTGGTGAAGTCTCTGTTCAGTTCTTTACTCCATCTTTTTAGTAAATCATTTGTCTTCTTCTTTGTTTTTTGAGTAGTTTATATATTCTTGATGTCAATGCTCTGTCAGATGTATCACTGGTGAAGATTTCTTCCCACTCTGTGGGTTTTCTCTTCACCTCTTTGATAGTTTCTTTCACTTTACAGAAGCTTTTGAGGTATTATTATTATTATTATTATTATTATTATTATTGATGCTTTGTGTATTTCATACATCATTTTCCAATTCAGTTCAGGCATATATCCCCTTCCCTTCTCCCCAACCCACCCATACCCATCCCAGATCATGCAGTCTGCCATAACTTTTCTGCATCTTTCTCTGTTTTTGTTTTGTTTTGTTTTCATTTTTTTAACAACAAGTGATAATCTGTGAGTACAAGCATCCTTCATGTAAAACCAATTTGCGAGCCGTTGTGCCCAAACCCACACAGTTCATGGGTCCCACAATCCAGCAGGGGGTGCTTGTATGGTCAATCAAGTTGATCAAATGAGTGTCCAGTCTATATTGTTGTAGTTTCACCATTCACCCCAAACACAGCCCTTACATTCTACCATGCCACCTCTTCCGCAGATTGTCCCCTAGGCTTAGAAAAGGGGCACAGGTGGAAGAGAAGCAACACAGTTTACTTTCTCTGGAGCTGTTGTCTTGGTCTCTAGTCAATTCTGGCTGTTTTCTTTCATGGGCTGCCAGCTTGTCCAGGAATAACCTTTCGATCCTACTAATGAAGCACACGCAATTAGATATATAGGTATTTAAACAGTACTAATTGTTATGGTAAGTTATTTTGGTATAGACACAGATGTTTGGATGGTATGTTAATCCATGAATCACATTTTCTTCTGTTAAGTATGACAGGGTCTTCGTGTGGCTTATAACATCTCCTAACCATTAGAGGATGTAAGCTTGTGGCATCAGCCATGGGTTATTCCTCCAAGGAGAGAGCTAATAGCCAATTAGATTTGGGAAATACAGACATGTGGATGCCACTGCTGCACAGTATTTCCAGGCAGATGAGGTGTAGCTGGTGCTGACGGAGGAGTCTTGCTTGACTCAAGGAGACCTATATTTGCTTTATTGGTTTAGTGGCCTTTGGTAATAACACTCTCTGGCATTCCAGAGACCATCTGTATACTTGCAAGTGCAGTCTCCATACATCTTTCCCATGTTTATATCAGGTCTTCAACAGCAGGGCCTTACAGGAAAGGATTTGTATGTTCCAACAGGCCAGAGTATCACCAACTTAATGGCTGAGAAAGAAAATGCAGCTTTGCAGTGAGTAGGATGTACCAGAAAGTCCCAGCAGAAGGATTAACTCCTGTGGGCATTGAAGGGAAGCCTCAGATTGCTGCAGACATCAGGCCCCTCTCTGGATCCTACTAGTAACAATGATTTTTAATGAATCCTAATGAAGCTTACCTTCTAGGTGCCGCAAAGGTTTTAAAACAAGAGACTTTCTTAACTCCCCCCCCCATAGAATAATGAGAAATATGATGATGATGAGTTCATTCTCCAGCTGTAGATTGGAGCCAGCTGTTATAGAGGTATTCTCTTGTAAAATCAGTAAAACTGCCTTCTTTAATTGACTAATGGACATAGAAACTGTGAAAAGGATTATTCTCTATTCAGAAGCAAATATAATGCTAAAGTCTCCTTAAGCTATGCACTTAAGCAAAATATATTAATACAGGAGCTCTGACATCAACAATGGATTATTCTACCAAGGAGATGTTGGCCAGGGGATCCAAGCCCCCACAAAAGGTAAAGGCTCCTTGCCTCCAAACTGAGATATCTGCAGGAAGCTTTTGAGTTTGATGAGGTCCCATTTATTGATTGTCGACCTTACTTCCTGTGCAGCTGCTGTCTGATTTATAAAGCCTTTTCCTACACTTATGTCTTGTAGGTTGTTGCCAAGTTTTTCTTCTATCACCTTTAGCGTTTTGAGCTTCACTTTGAGATCTTTGATCCACTTAGAGATGATTTTTGTACAGGGTGAGAGGTAGGGGTTTTAATTTTGTTCTTCTACAAATGATGATCCAATTTTGCCAGCACCATTTGCTGAAGATGCTGTCCTTCCTCCACTGAGGGTTTTTTGCCCCTTTGTCAAATATGAGGTGGCTGAAATTGTATGAGCTCAAGTTTGGATCTTCAATTTTGTTCCATTGTTCAACAGGTCTGTTTTTGTGCCAGTACCAGCCTGTCTTTATGGCTATGGTCCTGTAATAGAGCTTGAAGTCTGGTAGGGAAATCAACCCTGTATTGCATTTTTCACTCAGGATTGCTTTAGCTATTCAGGGTCTTTTGTTTTTCCATATGAATTTAAGGATTTTTTTTCCAAGTCTATGAAGAAGTTCTTAGGGATTTTGATTGGGATTGCATTGAATCTGTATATCAATTTAGGTAAAATGGACATTTTTTACTATGTTAATTTTCCCAATCCATGAGCATGGGAGGTCTTTTGATCTTTTGATGTCATTTTTGATCTCATTCTTCAGGGGTTTAAATTTTTTGTTGTAGAGTTCTTTGGTATCTTTGGTTAGGTTTGTTCCCAGGTATCTTATTATTTTTGAGGCTATTGTGAATGAGAAGTCCTTCTTATATTTCTTCTCCACTTGGTTATTGTTGGTGTAAAGAAAGGCTACTGATTTTGCTGCATTAATTTTGTAGCCCAAGACTTTGCTAAAACTCTGAATCATTTCTAGATGTTTTCTGGTGGAGATTTTAGCATCTCTTAGGTAAACTATCATATCTGCAAAAAGGGATAGCATAACTTCTACTTTTCCAATTAGTACTGCTTTAATTTCCTTCTCTTGTCTTATTGCCCTAGCAAGTGTTTCAAGTACTATGATGAAGAGGAGTGGTGATAGGTGGCAACCTTACCTGGTTCCAGCCTTTAAGAGAAATGCTTCCATTTTTTCTCCATGTAGGATCATGTTGGCAGTGGGTTTGCTATATATGGCTTTGATCATGTTGAGGAATGTTCATTTCAATCTTATTCCCTCTAGGAATTTAAACATGAAGAGATGCTCGATCTTGTCAAAAGCTTTTTCTGCATCAGTTAAGATGATTGTGTGGTTTTTGTCTTCTAGTCCATTGATGTATTTTATGATATTTTTTGATTTAGGTATGTTGAACCATCCCTGCATCTCTGGCATGAATCCAACCTAATCGTGATGGATGATTTTTTTCTTAAGTTAAAAAACTGTTTTATTAGGGAGATGAAGGTCACATATAATCTTTAACAGGTAAATTGCAGAAAGACCAGAAATATCTTATTCTTTCAAAGCTTGCTGGAACTCCATTGACATACAGCTCATTCTTTCCCCAGACCTCATCTCAGTCTGGAGTAGAATAATAATATGACTTAATTTTCCTGTTCAAGATCAAGAATCAGGACTATCATCCCTTGTGTCACTCAGGGAAGTCACTAGATCTTTGACTCAACAAGCATGGTCCTGAAAAACTTAAGAAAAAGAGTGAAGTGTTGAGGGAAAGGGCTGGCATAGTACTGTATCCCCCAACACTGCTTCAGTTGGACTACTTCAGTTGGACTGCTTCAGATGGATGATCTTTTTGATGTGGGTCTGTATGCGATTTTCAGTTATTTTGTTGAGAATTTTTGCATCTATGTTCATTAGTGAAATGGGTCTATAGCTTTCTTTTTTGCTTGCATCTTTCCCTAATTTTGGTATTAGAGTGATGCTGGCTTCATAAAGGAGTTTGGGAGAATTCCCTCTGTATCCTCCTAAACACTTTGAGTAGCAATGGTTGCAAGACCTCTTTAAATGTTTTATAGAACTCTACAGTGAAACCATCTGAACCGGGGCTTTTTTTAGTTGGGAGGTTTATAATTACATCTTCAATTTTCTCAAATATTATGGGTCTGTTTAAATTGTCAATCTCATCTTGGTTAAGCTTTGTTGGTTCCTAGGATTTCAGATATTCATCCATTTTTCTTAGGTTTTCAAATTTAATGGAGTATTTTCTTTATGTGTAACTGAAAAAAATCATTCAATTAGAGGTGATAATTATTTACTATAGATTTTGAAAGATATTCTGTTAAAATAATGTTTCTTAGACTGTGTCTGTTTCAATTGTCTGAAGATTTACTTTTGACATAATCTTAGAATATATGATCTTATCTGGCTGCATTTTATGTTGAATTCATTTATTAAACTTTTTGTCCATAAGTGTTTATCCATGGGAAAAACATAAGTTTGAGGCTACCCTGGTCTACTTGGGTAGTTCCAGGCCATCCTCAGCTATAGAGTGAGACTCTATGTCCAAAAAATATGCTTTACACACACACACACACACACACACACACACACACACACAAATGTGATCACAATACATTTTATGCAAATAAGAAACTGCCCAAAATAAATGGGGGGGAGGGATCTTCCAGGATGGCTCAGCAGGTAAGAACACTTGCTGTTCTTTGAGAGGGCCCAAATTCTGTTCCCAACCTCTAAACTAAAGAAAAAAAATTTAAAACATGCTTTATATTTAATACAAATAGTAAGAAATGGAGATAGGCTAAATTATGTTCAGCAACTTCTTCATGAACAAATCCAAGAAATATATGTGTCTAATAACCTGTAAATATATGGGTCTCTCTAACTTTCTGTATCTATGTGTATTAAATATGAGCCATAGTGATGTTTCTGACTCTAACCCAAAACCTAAAGGATTATTCTAGATGTTTCCTTTTGCTTATTTATAATTTCTTTTTCTGACAGGCTGAAGCCTAACTCTCAAAGATCTACTACAATAATCAATAAACTTTGCCTGTTCAATACCAGATGGTAAATACGTCAGGCTTTGTGAGACATATTGTATCTATAACACATTCTCAGGTTTGACTATAATACAATTTGCATGTGTTGTGAAGTGTTCTTTCTTTTCATTATTTTTAGCTTTTTAAAATGAAAAAAATGTTTTTTGTGGATTACATAAAAATGAGGTAGTTTTCCCTGTAGGCCAAGGTATTCTGACCTCTGTTTTATAATATAATATTATTTGTTCACTTTGGTATTCATTGAAAGTAATTTCAGACTTGCTAATCTATATTCCTAAGGTAATGAAATTTTTCATATTGTCTGTATACTGTATGCTTTCCCTTTATCTTTATGATCAAAATGTCGTTTTTCATAAGTCATTAGGGTAGCTCCTTTCTTCCTGTGGTAGTTTGAATGAGAATGGCCCATATAGATTCCAAGTATGTGGACATTTTGTCTCCAGTTTATGGAGATCTTTTGGGATGTCTTAAGAAGTGTGGCCTTGCTGGAGGAAGCACATCACTTTGAATGAGCTTTGAAAGTTCTTAAGCCTTGTCAGATTTCCTGTTTTTGCTGATTCCTGAATATGTGATCCCTCAGTTATCTGTTCCTGCTACCTCTACACTGTCTTTCCTTCCCTGCCATTATGGACACTCCCCTGGGACAATAAGCCAAATAAAATCTTCCTTTGATAAGTTCCCTGGGTCATGATATGTTATCATATCAACAAAAAAGGAATTAATACAGAAGTTGGTACTAGCAAGGGGGCTGCTGCTGTAAAGAACCTTATCATGAGTGTTTGGGGAGGAATGTGGAAGACTTTAGACATTTGGACTAGGAAAGAAGAGGCTGAATGCTGTAAGCAGAGCTTAATGACCCATTCTTGTAGGAGCCTGGAAGAAAGTAGTGCTGAGAGCAAAGTAGTTCCAGAGAGACATAAGGGCTTAAGCAGAAACTGGGCTATTTTTCTTTTCATTTCTGTACATCAACTTTTTTTTCATTTTTTTTTCACATAAATTTATTTTTATTTTTTTAACAAATATAGATCCATGTTCCCGCCCATTCCCCCACCCCGCCAGAGCTGATGCATTCTGCCAAACATGCTTTTCATCTCTTTCTCAGTCTTTTCTCAATATTCTCCATGAGGAAGTTGACTGTTTTGAGCAGAAGTTCACTGTTTCAGTCAGTTCTTTGATGCAGTCCTTTCTGTTGTTGTTGTTGTTGTTGTTGTTGTTGTTTCCAATATGCATTATGCCCAACTGCTTTGGACAAAAGCTCAGGGGGCCCTACACAAGAAATACTTACAACTAGGTAATTGGCACTAGCATCCACAGATGAGGGATACCATTCATCGTTTGTTTTTCTGGGACTGTGTTACTTCACTCAGCATGATGTCCTCTAGCTCCAGCCATTTTCCTGCAAAGATCGTGATGTTGTCTTTCTTTACTGCTGCATAGAACTCCATTGTGTAGAATGTACCACATTTTCTCTATCCACCGTCAGTTGAGGGGCATTTGCATGGTAGAAACTGGAATATTTGGGCAAAGAGTAAGACTACTATCTGTCCAAATCCTAAGAACATGCCTAAAGTTAAGTTGGAAAATTAAAGATTACTTTCTTTGAAGGATGAAATTTCAAAATTGGCTAACATTGAATGGGTGGCGTCATTATTAATGATGAATACTATGGAGTGTTCATTTTTAATGATGGATACTATGTCTACAATGAAAAAGAGCAATTGTCCCAGAAAGAAATACAGAATGTACAGTTGTGTGCTGAAAAAGATCACTAGGAAGATTAAAGTTAGAGCCAAGGCAAGTGCTGAAGGAGAGGCAATCTTTGATAAGGAAATTAAAGCTATAAAGAAGAGGCTTATTCTGACTAGGCTGATATTCCCATAGCTTCTTAGTTCACAAGCTGGGTAACTTCAGCAAAGGCCTCAGTTCCACATTGGAAGGTTAAAAAAGTTAAAAAAAAAAAAAAAAAAAAAGCTGTGTCCATGTTGCTTGAGGAGTGTCAAATGCAGTGGCAGCCACACAGCATTGCACTTGCCAGTAAGTTGTAAGAATTGAAGACAGCTAAAAACAGTGCTCTCTTTTTTTTTTTTTTTTTTTTTTTTTCCTTTTTTGTCTTTTTACTGAGATCTTCAAGTTCTGTGTGTCTGCATTATATTTATCTGGTCTTTTGATTATTATTTTCTGGTTTACTTTCTTCGGAAATCGCTTAAGGACACACAGCACAGATTAACCAAGGTTGTTTGTTTTGTGGATGCAGTTGAGCGATCTGGTCCTCAGGAGTCTCTTGGGGTTTTTTTAGTGGGACCTTTTTTTCTTTTGTTTTTTTCCAGCTTCCTCAAATCCAACAGATTCCATTCATTATGAGGACAACAATCGTGTCTTGCTAACCAGGCTTCCTTTTTTGAAGGTGATCAGACTTTCCTCTATATAGACTGGACACTGGCTGAACGTCCCCTAAACTGGCATCTCCAAGACCTTCCTATACAAGAAAGACTGGTGACCCACCTCTGCAGGACTATTCAAGAGATGTCCCCATGCATAATCCCCTGAGACTTGGTTGACCTCTGAGGAGAAGGAACAAAGTTGTCCCCCAGGTCCCTTGGCCAAATTGGTAGGGACTTCAGATATGGTCGTTAAGCACCCAGAAAAGCTAAGTTGCACCAGCCTGTTACATTGCACCTATATTAACATTGTATCCTTTGGAAACAAACAGTATGTTATTTCTGTAGCATATTTCGTGATTCACATTGTTGTAGTTTGTCTTCCATTGCTGTGACAAAACACTCTGACCAACACCAACTTGGGGAGGAAAGGGTTTATTCAGCTTACATCTCCCAGATCATAGTTCATCACTTAGGGAGCCCAAGGCAGGAACTCAGGGCAGGAACCTGGAGGCAGGAGCTGAAACACAGGCCATGGAGGAGTACTGTTCACTGGCTTGCTCTTTTTGGCCCATGCCCAGCCTGACCTCTTATACAGTACCCAACAACCTGCCCAGGGGGGCAGCACCCATAGTGGGCTGGGCCCTCCCACATTGCTCAACAATCAAAACAATACTCCACAGACGTGGCCACAGGCCAGTCCAATGGAGCCAATTCCCCAACTGAGGCTCCTTCAACCCAAGTGTGTCAAGTTGACACTAAAGCCATCCAGCACAGACACATTATAAATAGTTGTTACAAATAGGATCCACAGAGATGTTTGATGCCTGTATCAGTTTGAGGCTTCTCTTCCTTTTAATGTTTAGCTGGGCCAATTTTTCTGCTGGTATTTCTTGGTATATCCTGCACAATGCAAAGCTGTATCTTTTCTTTCTCAGCCATTAAGTTGGTGACATTTGACCTGTGGGAACAAGCTAATCTTTTCCCATAGTTAGTTTTAAGATTTAAATTGAAAAATTTGACAAAAGGTTTAATATATAGCTGTATCCCCCCTTTTTTATTTTAGGTTTTTATTTTTTGACCCATGAATCTCAAAAAGGCTGTTTTATTACACATACCTATAGGCAGGAGTCCAGGTGCAAATTTTCAGTAAATTTACCCAAGCTATTTATCATTGACTGTATGTTGTTAATTTAAGAAGCAAACTTAATCCCTTTAGATAAATTATCTTATAGGTAAAAGAAAACGTTACAAGTTGACACTGTACAACACGAAAATTATAGAGAACATTTGTATACATTAACCCCAAAGTTGTTGTTATACAAATTATAAGTAAGACAAATGTGGACTAAAATTTATATTTCCAATTAGCTTAAAAGTATTACCATTTTTATTAAAACCTTTTAACCAATGTTGTTTAATATAGACATATTTACTTTTACTAAGCCTTAGAATACCGTATAGTATGTAGACAAAGTTTGGACAAATTTGGATACCTGTTAAACTCATGTCAATTAACTATATATTAATCTAAAGTAGACCCATATCCCCCTCCCAACCCTCCCACCCCACAAGATTCACCATTTCAGTCAGTTCTTTGATGTAGTCTTTTCTGTTGTTGGTGTTGTGGTTGTTCCTTACAATATGCATCACACCTCACAAGAAATATTTACAACTGGGTTATTGGAACTAGCATCCACAGATGAGTGATACCATTTGTCCTTTGTTTTTCTGGGACTGTGTTACTTCACTTAACATAATATCTTCTAGTTCCATTCATTTACCTATAAATTTCATGATGTCATCTTTGTTTACTGCTGCATAGAACTCCATTGTGTAGATGTACCACATTTTCTCTATCCACTCATTGGTTGAGGGGCATTAAGGTTGGTTCCAGTTCTTTGCTATTGTGAAGAGAGATGCATTAATAAACATGGCTGTACATGTATCTCTGTGGTAGGAAGAGTCAGGTGTATATATTCTGAGAAGAGGTATGGCTGGTTCAGTTGGTAGGCTCATTTTGAGTCTTTTAAGGGTTCTCCATACTGTTATCCATAGTGGTTGTACAAGTTTGCATTCTCACCAGCAGTGGATGAGTGTTCCCCTTTCCCCACACCTTCTCCAGCATTTAATATCATTTGTTTTCTTGATTCTTGCCAGATTTATCAGGGTGAGATGGTATCTTATAGTGGATTTAATTTGCATTTCCTTAATTATTTGCAATGTTGAACACTTTTTAAGATGTTTCTCTGCCATCGCTATTTCCTCACTTGTGAAGTCTCTGCTCAGTTCTTTACTCCATCTTTTGAATGAGTCATTTGTTTTCTTACTTCTTTAGTTTTTGAATAATTTATATATTCTGGAAGTTAATGCTCTGTCAGATATATCAGCAGCGAAGGTTTCCTCCCATTCTGTGGGTTTTCACTTCAATTCCTGGACTGTTTCTTTTGCTGTACAGAAACTTTTGAATTTAACAAGGTCCCACTTGTCAATTGTCGACCTTATTTCTTGAGCAGCTGCTGTCTGATTTAGAAAGTATTTTCTTACACCTATGTCTTGTAAATTGCTGCCAACTTTTTATTCTATCATCTTCACAGTTTTGGGTTTCACATTGAGGTCTTTCATCCATTTGGAGTTGATTTTTGTATAGGGTGAGAGGTAGGGATTTAATTTTATTCTTCTACAAGTGTTGATCCAGTTTTGCCAACACCATTTGCTGAAGATGCTGTCTTTCCTCCATTGAGTCTTTTTGGCCCCCTTGTCAAATATGAGATTGCTGAAATTGTATGTGCTCAAGTTTGGATCTTCAATTTTATTCCATTGGTCTCCAGGTCTGTTTTTGTGCCAGTACCAAGCTGTTTTTATGACTATAACCCTGTAGTATAGTTTGATGTCTGGTATAGCGACCCCCCCTGTATTGCTCTTTTCACCCAGGGCTGCTTTGGCTATTCGGGGTCTTTTGTTGTTCCATATGAATTTAAGAATTTTTTTCCAAGCCTGTGAATAATCATCTTGGGGTTTTAATTGGGATTGGGTTGAATCTGTACATTAATTTGGGTAGAATGGACATTTTTACTATATTAATTTTTCCAATCCATGAGCATGGGAGGTCTTTCCATCTTCTGTCTTCTTCAATCTCCTTCTTCAAGAGCTCATAATTTTTGCTGTAGAGATCTTTAGTGGTTTTGATTAGGTTTATTCCTAGGTATTTTATTGTTTTTGAGGCTTTCATGAGTGGGAAAGACTGCTTGTATTCTTTCTTCAGTTGCTTCTTGTTTGTGTAAAGAAAGGCTACTTATTTTTTAGGTTAATTTTGTATCCTGCCACTTTACTGATACATTCAATCATTTCTAGGAGTTTTCTGGTGGAGGTTTTGCAGTCCCTTAGGTAAACTATCATATCATCTGCAAAAGGGGATAGTTTTACTTCATCTTTTTCAATTAATATTCCTTTAATTGCCTTTTCTTGCCTTATTGCCCTAGCCAGTGTTTCAAGCACTGTTTGAAGAGGAGTGGTAACAAGGGTCAGCCTTGTTGGGTTCCTACCTTTATGGGGAATCCTTCTAACTTTTCTCCATTTAGGATGATGCTGGCTGTGGGTTTCTTATATATGGCTTTTATTATGTTGAGGAATGACCCTTCCAGTCCAATTCTTCTTGTACTTTAATCATGAAGTGATGCTGGATTTTGTCAAAGACCTTTTCTGCATCAATTGAGATGATTGTGTGGCTTTTTTCCTTCAGTCCATTTATGTGTTTTATGATATTTACTGATTTTCATGTGTTGAAACATCCCTGCATCTCTGGTATGAATCCAACTTGATCATGGTGAATGACATTTTTGAGGTGGGTCTGTATATGGATTGCAAGTATTTTTTTTTGAGAATTTTTGCATCTGAGTTCATTAATGAGATGGGTCTGTAGTTCTCTTTTTTGATTGCATCCTTCCCTTGTTTTAGTATTAGAGTGTTCCTGGCTTTATAGGAGTTTAGGAGATTTCCCTCTGTCTGTATCCTTCTGAACAGTTTTAGTAATAATGGTTGTAAGTCCTCTTTAAATGTTTTATAGAATTCTGCTGTGAAACCATCTGGACCTGGACTTTTTTTTTTAGTTGGGAGGTCTCTTATTACATTTCTTCATATATTATGGGTCTGTTTAAGTTGTCACTCTCCTCTTGGTTTAGCTTTGGTGATTCCCCTGATTAGAGATATTCATCCATCTCTCTTAGGTTTTCAAATTTAGTAGAATATAGGGTTTTTTTTTTTTGTCTTTTCGAGACAGGATCTCCCTGTAGCCCCAGGTGTCCTGGAACTCACTCTGTAGACTAGGCTGGCCTTGAACTTACAAATATCCGCCTGCCTCTGCCTCCCAAGTGCTAGGATTAAAGGCGTGCACCACCATGCATGGCTTGAATATAGGTTTTTGAAGTATTCCTATATGATTGTCTGGATCTTTTCACTGTGTGTAGTGATATTTCCCCTTTTATCATGAATTCTATAGATTTGGAGTTGCTCTTTCTTTCTTTTGGTTAACTGGGTTAATCATCTGTCTATCGTGTTTATTATCTCAAAGAATCAACTTTTGGATTTGTTGATTTTTTATGTTTCTATTTCATTGATTTCTGCTCTGATTTTTATTTCCTCCTATCTGTTGCATTTAGAATTTATTTGTTGTTGTCTTTCCAGTGTTTTTAGCTGCAGTGTTAGCTCATTTATCTGTGCTCTTTCTGATGTTTTTATTATTATTATTATTATTTTTTTTTAATATATGCACACAGGGCTATAAACTTCCCTCTTAAGACTGCTTTTAAAGTGTCCCATAGGTTTACTTGTGTTTTACTGTTATCATTTAGTTCCAGGAATGCTTTTATTTCTTTCTTTATTTCCCCCTTGAACCATTCATTATTCAGGGGTGTGTTCTTTAGTCTCCATGTGTTCGTGTAGATAGCAGGGCTTATCCTGGTGTTGATATTGAGCTTTATTTCACTATGGTCTGATAGAATGCATGAAGTTATTTCAGTTTTTGTATTTGTTGAGTTTTTTTCTGTGTCCAAGCATGTGGTCAATTTTGGAGAATGTTCCATGGGGTGCTGAGTAGAAAGTATATTCTCTGGTGTTTGGGTGCAGTATTTGGAAGATGTCCGTGAAGTCCATTTGCTGTATTGTATTGTTCAGTTCAGATGTCTCTCTGTTTATTTTTTGCCTGGTTGATCTGTCCAAAGGACTCAGTTGGGTATTGAAGTCCTCTACTATGAGTGTGCTGGGATTAGTCTGTGCTTTAAGGGCCTGTAGAATTGTGTTTATAAAGATTGGTGCACCAGAGTTTTGTGCATATATATTCATGATCGTAAAGTCTTCATGGCTAATTTCCCCTTTAATAAGGATGTAATGGCCCTCTTTGTCTCTTCTAATTGCTTCTACTTTGAAGTCTATTTTGTCTGATATTAAGATAGCAACTCCTGCATTCTTTTTGGTACCATTTGCTTGGAATATTTTTTCCATCCTTTCACTTTAAGTCGACGCCTATCCTTAAGGGTGAGATGAGTTTCTTGTAGACAGATTATTGATGGATTCTGTTTCCTAATCCATTCTCACAGTCTGTGCCTTTTGATTGGGGAGTTTAGCCCATTGATATTTAAGGTTATAATTGAGAGGTGTGTGTTACTTCCTTCCACCTTATTATATGTTTGCCTTTTTTGTGTAGGTTTCTACTTCTGTATTTCTGTTTTTATTAAATTTTTCTTTCAAGGTGGCTGGGGGTAGTTGCTCCTGTCCTCTGTCCTTTGAATTCCTTCAAGCGTTCTCTGAAGGGTTGGTTTTCCAAACATGTATTCTTTCATCTTGTTTATGTCATGGAAGATTTTTCTCTTTCCTTCAACTATAATGGATGCTTTTGCTGGGTATAGTAACCTGGGTTGGTATCAATAGTTCTTTAGCACTGGGAATGCTTTGGTCCACTTTCTTCTTGCTTTCATAGTTTGAGCTGAAAAGTCAGCTGTGATTCTGATAGGTTTTTCCTTGTATATAACTTGTTGTTTTTCTCTTGTGGCTTTCAGAATTTTGTCTTTGTTTTGGGTATATAGCATTTTAACTATGATATGTCAGGGGGAGTTTCTTTTCTGGTCTAGTCTATTTGGTGTTCTACTTGCTTCTTGTATTTGCATGGGTTTGTATTTATTTATTATTTTGTTGACAATCTTGTCAATACCATTCTCTTGGAATTCTTCTCCTTCTTCTATCCCTATGATGTGGAGGTTTGATATTTTCATAGTGTCCCACATTTCCTGGTTGTATTAGTCACTTTTCTGTTGCTGTGATAAAACACCATGACCAAGGAACTTATAAAAGGAAGAGTTTATTTGAGCATACAATTGATGGTTCCAGGGAATTAGAGTCCA
Source organism: Rhizomys pruinosus (assembly GCA_009823505.1). Classification (NCBI taxonomy): domain Eukaryota; kingdom Metazoa; phylum Chordata; class Mammalia; order Rodentia; family Spalacidae; genus Rhizomys; species Rhizomys pruinosus. The sequence goes on from VZQC01009814.1 coordinate 740,605, forward strand.
TTGTGGTGGGAGGCATGGCGGCTGGATCTGGAGCAGCAAACCGAGGGTCACATCTCACAAAGAGCACAGGAAGCAGAGAGAGCAACTGTAGACCACGAGGCTTGTTAAAACTCACTAAGCCTGCCCCCAACAACGCACTTCCTCCAGCACGGCCACACCTTCTAAGACCTCCAAAAACAGTGCCACCAACTGGAGACAAATGTCTGAATACATAGAGCCTATGGGGGGCACTCATTCTAACCACCACACTGGTTGTTCCACTCTTGTGTATTTTTAAATCTTTCATAGCCTTTACCTGAACTTTTTAGTTGTTCTGTATTGTCTTCTAGGTCTGATATTCTTTTTTCTGCTTCCTCCATTCTGCTTCTGAGGCTTTTTCCCATTCTTTCCTCTTGATTGGATGATTGTTCTTTTTCATTTTTCATTTTTTTCCTGTGTTTTCATTAATATTCCCACGTCCTTTTGGAGCTTCTCAAACTTTTCTTGCAGCTCATTGGTTTCCTTTTTCATTTCAGCATGGGATCTTTTCAGTGTTTCCACTTCCTTCTGGAGTTTCTCATTTTGTCCCTCTAGCTCTTTCCTGACTGTCATTTTCTCCTTTTAGTTCTTTCTGAAGTTTGTCCTTGTCTTCCTCTAGGTCCTTTCTGACTTTTTCATTCTCTCCCCTTAGTTTTATGATTTCTTTGAATACATCTGTGATTGTTATATTGGGATTTGTGTCCTGGGTTACATCTAGGGAGATCCCATTTTAGGTGTCCTCCACTGGCTCCATAAAGTTTGGTGTAGAGTTATTCTGTGCTTTTCCCATATTGTTCTTTTTTTGTGCTCTGGCCATGTGGTTAGCTTTCTGGCTACATTCTGATGAGAATCTTGAATGCCTCTTCACCTTGTTGAAGGATTGCTTTCCTTGATTCCTTCAGGTGTCTTTGTTGTATTCTCCTTATGAATGGAGTGTTGACTTGTCTAGGTTTTAGGCTTTCAATTTTGGTTACATATTGGAAGGTATACTTCACTTTTCCCTTTCTGTTCTACAAGAGCTGGGTGGGTAGCAACCTGGATGACACCTTCTGAACACTGTATTCCCTCTGCTGCCAGCCACTCTCTCCTGAGTTCCAGTTGGGGGTTCCAGTTGGGGGGATTGGGTTGCTTGCTTAGCCCACATGCTGGTACCCTCTGTGTTTGAACCTCAGCTCCTACCTCCCAGGGTCTTCTGGGGCACCTTACCCTGTCCACAGGACCCGCTAGTCCACTCAGACTCTGCCCCCAGCTGCTGCATGGCGGCATGTAATCTGCTGCCAACTACTTATGCAGCACTATGCATTCAAACCTCATCTCCTAGCTCCCAGAGCCTTCTGGGGCACCTTACCCTGTCCCTGTATGTAGAATTTTTATGCATCCTAGAGGATAACTGTTATCTAATGGGATCTTTGATTTGAATTTGACTGATAGTGATTAATGATAAGAGCAAATTTGTATGTGCTTATAAGGAATTTGTATATTTTCTTGGAAACTGTTTGGTGAGATAGCTTGCCTGTTTTGCAGCTGACTTGTCACTGCATTTTAAAGTACATTTATAGAATCTAGATACAAAACCATAAGTATGCATACTTGAAAATATTTCCCTTTGTGTGTTATCTTTCTCATTTTTCATCATGTACATTCATTTGTTTTCTCTTATTGCATGTGCATGTGTTATTATAACTAAGAAGTCTTTGTCTAACCCAAGGTCGTGATGACTTATTCTTATAATTTTCCCTATGTTTTTAGTACTTAATTTCAGTTTATGAAAAATTTTGTTCAGTTTTTAAATATATAATATAGGTGTCATTCTTTTTTATATGGATAGCTAATTCTTCTAACACAATTTACTGAAAAACTATTTTTCCTTATTGTAATGTCTAGCCATACTTGTCCAAATCACATGACTATTAATATGTGTTTTTTATTTCTGGCCATTAAATTTTATTTCGTTGATCTATATGTCTGTCTTTTCCCCAGTACTATACTGTCTTGTTTATTGTAATTTCATAGCAAATTTGAAAATTGGGAAATATGAATTTTTGTTTGTTTTCAAGGTTTTGGCTATTTTGGGCTACTTGAATTCCTGTGGATATTAGGATCAGCTCTTCAGTTTTTGTGGGAAAACACCTGAACATTTAATAAGGATTTTGTAGAATCTTCTGTTTTATTTGAGAAGCATTTCCATAGTAATGATATTAAGTCTTTTTATCCATGAACATGGATGCTTTCACAAGTACTCACACCTTCTTAAAAATTGCTTGAACAATATTTTATAGGTTCCAAATTTTTAGACCTCTTTGGTTGAATTACTCTGCAGCATATTAATAATTGTCCTATTATAAACAGAATTACTATCTCATTTTCTTTATTTGTATGCCCCGCAAGTTTTTATTTGGTTGTTATGTATGCAGTGAATTTAACCTTATTTTGTGCTAGAAATTTGTATTCCTATGAATCTCCTTGAATATTGTTGAGTGACAGAGTTAAGTTACTTAGAATTAGTTTGACATGCTTTAAGATTTGGTAGATCTTTCTAGAAAAGAGGTCCTGAAACTAGACTATTTTCTATTATTGAAGCTAAACCTTGTGTATCTTGATATATAATGCTATTCCTGATCTTATGTGAACACTTTCTCACTAATCCTGTCAGTTATTTCATTCCCTATATGAAGGTAATTTTCTTCCACATAGGTTCTGATTGATACTCAGTTCCTGGACTATTCACTTCCCTAGAGTTCTTTCTCTGTACAGCTCTGTGCTTTATAGTATTCTTTCCTGTCAACTCCAACTCACTTTGTTCTTCCAAGTTACTCAGCTCTATATCTTCAACTCTCAGTGAATCTGACTCTGAATCTTTCTCTCAATGCTATAGTAATAATTCTCTGAAGGGAATTGCACTGCTCTCTTGTTTCTTTTCCCTCACAGTTGCTGCTCTCTTTCACTGTCATGGAGTGGAGTAATGGATCTTTCAAATTGTTCTTTCATGTATTTGGACAGTAGGTTAATCAGGCCCAAGTCACTCAAACTTGGCTGGAATAAATTACTCTACACATATTTTTATTTTTAAAAATAGTTTAAAAAGTAAGCAGATCAGTATAGAATTTAAAATATAACTGAGAAGATTTAGATTTGGTATATAATCACAAGCTTTAAACTCTAGTTAGAATAATAATTTCCTAGTAGATTGAAAGTTATAGATAGAGAAAAAGCAGGAAAATGTTTTATGTACCCATTAATAAATATATTACTAAATGTCTTAGCTTTATAGGAAATTATCTTTTTAGACTTTCTGGTTGATTTTATTCATTTCTACCTCATTCCACTAATACTCATCAACAGGCCTAAGTTCATAAAGGTACTTGCTTCTGGAAAAAATAATCTACCAATTCTGTTTTAAATTCCGTATAGGGTGAGTCTTCTGAGTGTCAGAATATAGAGGGACTATCAGCACACATGCACACATATATTTTCTTAAACTTATGTACAATAAAATAGCATATTTAGAGAGAATGGCTATAGGTATAGCTCAATGATGGCGTAGCCCTTGCTTAGCATGAGTAAATCCCTACCTAAGCTTGATACTCAGGACTGTAAATATAAAAGAATAATTCATGGTTGAGAGAATCTGTTAATGGCCTTTCCACCCAAACACTTAAGTTTTGTTTCATAGTTCTTTCAGAAATATTTGCCAACCTGAAACTTATATATGTAGATATGGTACATGAGAAGAGAAAAAAATCTTCAGTTGATTATAAACTACTCCTTTATTTCAGGAACTATATCAGAATGCATAAGTGAATTCTTTTATTGAGATATATTTCTGAAGCATGCAGGTTGCCTTGTAATTTATTATAATGATTTAGCTGACTATTATGATGATAACATATGTTGTCAAAAGAGGAACTTGTAATTCTCAAGTGCCTTAGTATCTCTCTTATGTACATATGTATATGTGTATATATAGTCTATAAGAGACTATAGATGTATGTGCCATAACACCTAACATCTTATAAAATTTTTCAAGCAGTTTGTTGATTACATAGAAACCTTGCCATGGGAATAAAAGTGTGAATCTTAACACATTCAAATTATTAGCCACATCTGAAATAATTTTTATATTAGAAAATTTCTCCTCCACAAAATTAACTAAGGGAAATTTGAGCTTCTCCTTCAGTTTGACCATTTTCTCCAAATGTTGTTCCCTCGAAAAAAGCAACCTTTACTAGTCTTTTGAAGTAATTGACAACAGAATAAGCATAACAAGGAAGTTATTTCTATTATTTTTTTGCTCATGAAAATTACTTTTGAATCATGAGTACAAATCACACTGATCTATCTAGCAATTTCCTCAGAAACAATTATAATAGTTAAGGTACTAAAGACATATTTAGGATTGTATTATTCTGAATTTGAGGTTAGAATTCAGAGTATAGGAGTGTCATAAGAGTTTTCAGATGAAAGTAAAATAGTTTAAAGATAGAAAAGATCAGCCCAGCGGGGTGGCACAAGCCTTTAGTCCCAGCACTTGGGAGGCAGAGGCAGGTTGATCTCTGAGAGTTCAAGTCCAGCCTGGTCTACAAAGTGGGTTTCAGGCCAGCTGGAGCTACAGGGAGACCCTGTTTCAAAAAGAAGAAATGGAAAAGATCTAGAGAGGTAGCAGTACTATCAAACAACTATAATACAATAGCCCCATAATAAACGTCAGTTTGCTTATAGTTCTTTACAGTTGTAGAATTTTCTAAAGCATAAAATTAACAGATTTTGTGCTTTTCATATAATATTGTTTGACGGTTTTTAGATCCCTTCCCCATTTTGCACCTTCCTCCATTGCCCCCACCTGGTTTAGGGGGCAGAGATAGGCAGATCCCCAAGGTTTGCTGGTGAGCCAGCCTAATCTTGTCAAGTTCCAGACCAGTGAGAGAATGTATTTGAAAAGAAGATGATGGATAGCTCCTGAGGAATGAGACAAAGGATGTCTTTTGACTTTCACCGCTTGCATACATATGTGCACCTACACACATATACAAACCCAAACAGAAAAGACAATCAATTATTAAGTACATAAAATGTCTGTGTATTTGATACTGTGACTTAAACTAGAAGGGAATCATGTAACTAATTATCTGAGGCAGTTTCTTTTGTTATTGCTGTAACAAAATACCAGACCAAAGCATCTCCCAGAAGGAAGTGTTTATTTTGGCTCATAGTTAAAAGTCACAGCCCATCATGCCAGAAAAGTCATTGGAACTTGAAGCAGCTAGTCACATTGTGTCAACAATGTAGTCAGGAAATGGAGTGAAATTAATTCTAGTTTAGGCTGACTTTCTCCTTCTTAATCAACCCCTGATTCTAGGACATGAACTCCTGCTATCTACATTTGGGCTGGGTCTTCCCATATCAATTATCCTAATATAGTTAATCCCTCACAGATAGTCCTAGAGATTCCCTCCTGGGTGGTTCTCGATTCTGTCAAGTTGGCAATCAGTATTAAACATCACAATATCTTTTAGAACCAATTTAGCAAGTCTATTTAATTTGTAAATGATTTGCTATAACATTAATAAAATGACTTTTATGATTTTACATATATATCAGGTAATATTAAAACTGTTTTGCATTAAAATCTTTATTTGGAATAGTTTTTTTAAACTGTCATGATACCAATGTCCATTTCTTTCTCTCTTAGTTATGTAAACATCATCCATTATTTTAGAATTTAATCTTTCCTTTGAGCATATTAGCTCCTTTTTGTTGATATTTTGGCTATGAACTCTTGAAATCATTTATCACATATGTGCATATATATACACATACATACATATTTTTAACTTATTATAACAGCCATTACTTTGAAAATTGCAAATTTGAAGATATTTCACATTTAAAACATAAAAGGAATGCCACCCCCAATATCCACTACAGATAAAATTATCATTCTTGAAATCATGCATAGACATTGCTCTGACAGACTTCCGAAATTTTCAGTCTTAAATTTGGAAAATGAAAGCTAGACTGAATGTGTCCCTTTAAAATAACTGCCAATTAGTGGCAGCAGCTATAGAATAGTTAAGACCAAGGAAATGTGGGCCTCTTCATGCAGTTGTTGAATGGCATTATTTGACTTGGTCTATTTTACTTCACTGTGATTGGTACCAAGATTCTGGGTTGAGTCATCTCAGTAGCTTCTCCAATTTCTTTATGAAAACGTATGTCACAAAGTTTTATTTTAAGTTCACTGCAGAAGACTCAAACATGTAAATAATTTCACTCTTGGTGAAAATGCAGTGAGGGAAAGACCAATTAGAAAAACATTGTTAGACTGGGTAGAAGATAAAAAGGAATGAATGGATAAAGCTACTTAGAGAGTAGAGAGTGGGATACAGAAATCTAATTTCATTCTTCTACATATGGTTATTAATATATTCTTATAAAATATATTTTTGTTATCTTTGTAAACAATCAGGTAGCTATGGATGTGTGGATTTATATCTGATTCCTCTTTTCTAGTTCACTGATTTACATGTGTCTGTTTCTGTGCCAGTACCACGCTGTTTTTGTTACTATAGCTCTGTACATCAAATGGATAAAAATGTACTGTATCTAAACAATGAAATTGTATTTAGCTATAAAGGATGAAGTTATGTTGTGTGTAGTAATGGATGCAACTGGAATTAAGCAAGACTCAGAAATACAAAAATTATGTTTCCTTCCATTTGAGAATTTGAGATTTTACACAGATTTAGAATCATGCATGTATATATGATATGTAAATAGAAGTGAAACGCTTTTGAGAGACAAAGGAAACTAATGGCAAGGGCAAGGCCAAGAAAAGGAAGAAAGGAAGTTATGAAGGGAACATGGTCAAAGTAAAACATATACTTCTATGAATATGTCTTTATGAAACAGTAATACGTACAGTGAAAATACACTAAAAGATATTTCAGTTTTATCGACAGGCAATTTAGTAAGTAACAATCACCACTTTTTTAGAAATGGCTATTTATATGTCAGTGCAATGCCCAAGCATATTTAAAAAAGTAACAGTTTCATTTGTTGGGAATTGTGTTTCTGTTATGGTATGAATATAAAATTGTCCCCTGCAGTATCATGTGCTTAATAGTCAGTCTCCGGCTGATTTGAGGAAGTTTCCAGAACCGTTAGGAGCTAGAGCTTAACAAAGTAGATTATTAGAGGATGGACTTTATGAGTTGCAGGCGGATTCTGCTTCCAAAGATATTTTCTCCTGTCTTCCTGGTTAGCGCTGTGTAACAAACTCATCATCATGCCAATTTGCTGTAGTGGACTGGATCTCCTAAAACCATGAGCCAAAACATATTCATCCTCACTTAAGTTGTTTTTTGTTAGGCATTTATTCAGTGATATCTAAAGTAATTAATATAATCATACCAGGTTTGGATCATATTATTTCTTTCTTCATCTCTAAACCAAGTTTTCTTATTTATCAAGGTCCAGCTCTATTCTTGCTTTGTAAAAAATACTTTTCTGGTTAGATGTAGTGACAGGACTGGAAAGATAGCTGAGAGGGAGAATACAAAATGATGTTGAAGAAGATCACATGATAAAAAAGAAGTCAGGATGAGACCAGCGCAATTCAGATGGGTACTGTTTAGTAGAGCCACAAAGCAGAAGGATTCCAGAGACAAGGGAAAATTTACTGGAGACCCCAAGATTTTATCAAGTGAAAAAATCGGGTTCATTTCTTGCTCATTCATATACACCTGGTTGACTGTGGAGCAGCTCTTTGCTAAGGTACCTTCTAAGGAACATTGATGTACCTTTGTTCTTGTCCCTTCTATAATATAAGTGAAAAAGCCCATGATTGCTGCTTTTCTGATGTTTTCAATCACTATTTTAGAATTGGCACCTGTTCTCATTACCATAGAGATCTGATCCTTTTGTGATTACAGTAAAGATTTTTGATATAACACAACTGAGGTACCAAATCTCCAAAAACTAAATCTTGACTTAGGAAACAACTACATCAATTTCCTCAATCTCTGGCTCTTCATTTGCATGTACAACACAATACTCTAACCACTACACAGCTACTTTAATTTAAAGAAGTTGAAATCCAAATTAAGAAGTAGATTCCTCAGTCACATTAGCCATGATAAAAATATATAGTTGTCTAATGATGTAAACAGCACAGATGTATAGAGTACTTCCACCTCTCCATATGTTCTATCAGAAAGTACTCTTCTAAGTAAAACAGTATAAAAAAAAAACACAGGATGCATTCACAATGAACTGCCTTACATTTATATATGCATATAAACATATGTATTTTACATATTCTGGATTGTAGTATATTTTGATGAAAAATAAATGGCTTACTCTTAGTTACCACAAACCTATTTTACCTATATTTTCTCCAAATTGTATGTATAATTGTCTGCTTTCATTTTATACATATCATTCTGTATTCTGCTTTTTTTACTTAACATTATAGTAAACATCTTGTTGATGTTCCAACTTAATCTTAATTATGTCATGATGCTTACATAATATTCCCTCATGTTGACATAACATAATTTATTAAACAATTTCTCCTGTTTTGACTATATAAAGATTTTTATTAAGCATTGTAAGTTGCATTCAATAGCCTCTGAATACCCCACATCATAATCCATCGACAGTCAATCAGACCCAACAGCAGTTCATTTTTCACAATCCATGAGTTAGGGCAGAACTCCCTTCAACTTACAGTTAGGTCCTACTTAGCTCTTGTGGGCAAGGGGATGGGGAGTTACAAGATTAATGATCATTTCCGATCACTAATGTGATGAAGAGCTTCTGAAGTATATGAAACAATAAGTGATTCTGATTCACAGTACATTGTTTGAAAACATTAACAAAATCAACAAAATGATAGAAGTATACCTGTTTCTACTAAATTCTTGGTGGGAAATTTCTCAAGAACAAGCGATTTATTTCCTGCTACAGAATGGGGTGTGTTTTAAGATCAAAGTTTATTTTCTTCACAGTATTTCATGTTTGGTAATATGAAGGCATAAAACAGCAACAAAGAACAATAATGCACACAGCAGTAATTAAACCAGGGTAATGTCAGTATTCCAAATGGCTAGATAATTTGGGGATTTAGAATAAATGCAACAGAGGTTAAAAATCACAAAATTTTAAGGTTAGAGCAAGATCAGTCATGACTAAACAGTTAATATCTTTTAAAGGATTAGTATTGATTATTACCATTTTTGTATTTGCAAATGGGCACACACTGGTAAGAATGGAAAAAATATATATATATATACATATACATATTTTCCTATACTTAATGGAGAATAATATATATATATTTTTTTCTCTTATACTTAATGGAGAATTATATATATATATTATATATATTATATATCATTCTCTTATACTTAATGGAGATCTCATCTGGAGGCTCTGTAGTGTCCAAACTATTAAACTGTCACTAAATTAATCCAACAAAACTAAAAATTATAGTTTCTGCAAAGCAGTAGATTTAGTAGTTGTTAGCATTTTTTGCTTTTGGTGAATTATCTTGATTCAACTGTTCATCAGCTTTCATTCACTTGTATCTTATAATGATTTGGTCCCAGAAATGGTCTATTGAAAAGTGGAATTCCTGAGAATCAGCAGAACTGTCAAATTCCATTTTAATTTTCACTTGCCATATCAACCTTCCCTGTTTCCCCAAACTGCCTTACTGACAATGGTAGAAAAATTAGAATCCAGTGACCCAGGTGTTTCTGTGCTATGCCTAGGCTACAACATTGTCCCTAGGACATGACTTCCATCTACTTATATGCAGAACTGAGGTCTAGAATCATCTAGGCATCTTTATAACCTCAGATCTTGGCTTCAAGTGTGCCCTAAAACAAAACAAACAAAAAAAATACTTTGTCATTTTCTTTCTAAAGTGTGGTCTCCAGAAATGTTTTAGAGAGAATCCAATGTCTCCATCTTGAACCTACCGATCAAAGGCATAACAATCACAGAGTAGGACACCTGAAAAGACCTGTAATACTTTACATAAGACTTGAAAAGGGCACCTGGGGTCAGTGAGGTTCTGGCAAGTCAAGGCGCCCTTGGGGGGCACGCCATCTGGCCCCAGAACTCCCAGCTCAGACTCCAGACACCCGCCCAGAGTCAGTGAGGTTCTGGAGAGGCAAGATGGACTCGCCTTGTCCCTGGGGGGGCATGGCATTCACCCCAGAACTCCCAGAACAACTGTAGACACATCCAAAGAAATCAGAGAATTAAGGGAAGAGAATGAAAAACTCAGGATGGACCTAGAGGGAGATAATGAAAAATGGTGGAAAGAACTATGGAAAGAGATTGAAAAACTCAAGAAGGGGGGTTGGAGTGCCGATCGCTATTACAGAGGACCCGGGTTCGATCCCCAGCACCCACATGGCGGCTGAGAACCGTCTGAAGCTCCAATTCCAGGAGAACTCCAGTTCCAGGGGAATCCGAGACCGTCTTCTGAACTCCGCGACGTTGCACGACACGGGTGCACAAACCTACATGCAGACAGTACATTCATACACATACAGAAATAAATAAAATTAATAAAAAAATTAAAAAAAAAAGAAAAACCCAAGAAGGACCTAGAGTGAGAAAATCACAAACTCTGGAAGGAAGTCAAACACTGAATAGATTCCAGGCCAAAATGAAAAAAGAAAATGACTAATGAACCAAGGACCTACAAGATGAGAAAGTAAGGCTCCAGAGGGAAGTGGAAAATCTAAAGAAATCACAGGATGAAATGAAATAGGATATTGAGCATTCATACAACCACCAGGAAAGGATGGTAAAAAGCCTCAGAAGCAGAATGGAAGAAGCAGAAAAAAAGAATATCAGACCTGCAGGATAATAGAAAGCAACTAGAAAGCTCAAGTAAAGAATTACAAAAAAAAAAAAAAAAAAAAAAAAATAAACCACAAGAGTGGAACAACCAGGAAATGTGGGACACTATGAAAAGACCAAACCTCCACATCATAGGGATAGACGAGGGAGAGGAGTCCCAAGACAACACTATTGACCAGATCTTCAACAGGATAATAGAAGAAAATTTCCCCAAACTGAAAAAAAGACAATCTCATACAAATACAAGAAGCATGTAGAACACCAAATAGACAGGACCAGAAAAGAAACTCCCACACCATATAATTGTTAAAACACTAGACAAAGACAAAATACTGAAAGCCACAAGAGAAAAACAACAAGTTACATATAAGGGGAAACCCATCAGAAATACAGCTGATTTCTCAGCCCAAAAGATGAAAGCTAGAAGAACATGGACCAAAATATTCCCTGTGCTAAATGACTGTAGATGCCAACCCAGGCTACAATATCCATAAAAAATGTCAATTATAGTCAAAGGAGAAAGAAAAAAATCCACGACATAAGCAAGATGAAAGAATACATGTCTAAGAAACCAACACTTCAGAAAATACTTGAATCAATCCAAAGAACAGAGGAAAGAAGCAACTATCCCTAAGCAATTAAAGAGAAAAAGCAACAAAATCATAACAGAGTACATATAAACCTAGACCAAGAAGGCAAACAAAAAATAAAGTAAAAGAAAGCAACACACATCTCTCAATAATAACATTAAATACTAATGGTCTAAACTCCCCAATCAAAAGGCATAGACTGGGAGAATGGATTAGGAAACTGAACCCTTCCATATGCTGTCTACAAGAAACCTATTTCACCCTCAAGGACAGACACCACCTTAGAGTGAAAGGATGGTAAAAAATATTCCAAACAAATGGTACTAAGAAACAAGCTGGAGTGGCTATTCTAATATCAGATAAAATAGGTCTCACAGTAAAATTAATCAGAAGAGACAAACAGGGTCACTACGTCCTTGTCAAAGGAACAATGAACCATGAAGCCTTCACAATCCTGAATGTCTATGCACCAAACTCTGATGCTCCTAACTTTATAAACACAACTCTGTAGGACCACAAGACACAGATTAATCCTAAAACACTAATTAGTGGGAGACTTCAATACTGCACTGAGCTCCTTGGAAAGATCAACAGGACAAAAAATAAACAGAGAGATATCAGAACTGAACAATACAATACAATAAACGGACCTCACAGACATCTACAGAATATCCCACCCAAATATGAGAGAATATACTTTCTACTCAGCACCTCATGGAACATTCTCCAAAATCGACCACATACTGGGGCACAAAAGGAATGTCAACAAATGCAAAAGGATAGAAATTATTCCATGTATTCTATCAGACCACAGTGCAATAAAGTTCAATAAGAACACCAGAATAAGTCTAATTATCTACAAGAACACATGGAGACTAAACAATACAATCCTGAACAATGAATGGGTCAGGGAAGAAATAAAGAATGAAATAAAAGTATTCATGGAACTGAATGAAAAGGACAATACAACACAACAAAACCTGTTGGATAATTTAAAAGCAGCCTTGAGAGGGAAATTTATACCCATAATTGCCCACATCAAAAAACAGAAAGGGAACAAGTAAATGATCTAATACTGCAGTTAAAAATACTTGAGAGACATCAACAAGAACCCCAAACCCAACATACAGTAAAAAATAACAAAAACCAGAGCAGAAATCAATGAAATAGAAACAAAAAATATATAAATTCAATGAATCCAAAAGCGGGTTCTTTGAAAAAATAAACAAAATAGACAGACCTCTAGCTCAGTTAACCAAAAAAAAAAAAAGAGAGAGAGAAGAGAGATCAACTCCAACTCAATAGTATTTGTAATGAAAGGGGAAACATTACAAAAGACAAAAGATCTAGTTAATCATATGGGAATACTTCAAAAATCTATACTCCACTAAATTTGAAAACCTAAGAGAAATGGATGAATATCTGAAATCCTGGGAACCAACAAAGCTTAAACAAGAAGAGATTGACAATTTAAACAGACCCATAATATTAGAGGAAATTGAAGATGTAATTAAAAACCTCTCAACTAAAAAAAGCCCTGATCCAGATGGTTTCACAGCAGAATTCTATAAAAAGTTTAAAGAGGTCCCACAAACATTGCTATTCAAACTGTTTAGAAGGATACAAACAGAGGGAATTCTCCAAAACTCCTTCTATGAAGCCAGCATCACTCTAATACCAAAACCAGGGAAAGATGCAAGCAAAAAAGAAAGCTATAGACCCATCTCACTAAAGAACGTAGATACAAAAATTCTCAACAAAATAATTGCAAATAGCATACAGACCCACATCAAATAGATCATCCATCATGATCAAGCTGGATTCATACCAGAGATGCAAGGATGGTTCAACACACATAAATCAATAAATATCATAAAACACATAAATGGACTGAAAGACAAAAACCACACAATCATCTCAAATGATGCAGAAAAAGCCTTTGACAAGATCCAGCATCCCTTAATGTTTAAAGTCCTAGAGGGAATAGGACTGAAAGGAACATTCCTCAACATGATCAAAACGATATGTAGCAAAACCACTGCCAAAATCATCCTAAATGGAGAAAAATTGGAACCATTTCCCTTAAAGGCTGGAACCCGGCAAGGCTGCCCTCTATCACCACTCCTCTTCATTGTCGTGCTTGAAACACTTGCTAGGGCAATAACACAAGAGAAGGAAATAAAGGAGTACTAATTGGAAAAGAAGAAGTTAAGTTATCCCTTTTTTGCAGATGATATGATAGTTTACCTAAGGGATGCTAAAAACTCCACCAGAAAACTTCTAGAAACAATTAAGGGCTCTAGTAAATTGTCAGGCTACAAAATTAACCTAGAAAAATCAGTAGCCTTTCTTTACACCAACAATAAACAACTGGAGAAGGAATATAAGAAGATCTTTCCACTCACAATAGCCTCAAAAATAATAAGATACCTGGGAACAAACCTAAACAAAGATACCAAAGACCTCTACAACAAAAAATTAAACCCCTGAAGAAGCAGATCAAAAATGACATCAAAATATGGAAAGACCTCCCATGCTCATGGATTGGGAAAATTAACATAGTAAAAAAGTCCATTTTACCCAAATTGATATACAGATTCAATGCAATCACAATCAAAATACCTATGAGCTTCTTCATAGACTTGGAAAAAAATCCTTAAATTCATATGGAAAAACAAATGACCATGAATAGCTAAAGCAGTACTGAGTGAAAAATGCAATATGGGGGGGGGTTGTCCTTCCAGACTTCAAACTATATTACAGGGCCATAGTCATAAAGACAGCCTGGTACTGGCACAAAAACAGACCTGTTGAACAATGGAACAAAATTGAAGATCCAAACTTGAGCTCATACAATTTCAACCACCTCATATTTGGCAAAGGGGCAAAAAACCCTCAGTGGAGGAAGGACAGCATCTTCAGCAAATGGTGCTGGCAAAATTGGATCATCATTTGTAGAAGAACAAAATAAAACCCCTACCTCTCATCCTGTACAACAATCAACCCTAAGTGGATTGAAGATCTCAATGTGAAGCCCAAAACCCTGAAGGTGATAGAAGAAGAATTTGCCAACAACCTACAAGACATAGATGTAGGAAAAGACTTTCTAAATCAGATAGCAGCTGCACAGGATGTAAGGTCAACAATCGACAAATGGGACCTCATAAAACTCAAAAGCTTCTGTACAGGAAAGAAATAATCAAGGAGGTGAAGAGAAAACCCACAGAGTGGGAAATCTTTATACCAGTGATACATCTGACAGAGCATTGACATCAAGAATATATAAACTACTCAAAAAATGAAGAATTCAGAAGACAAATGACCTGCTCAAAGAATGGAGTAAAGAGCTGAACAGAGACTTCAGCAGTAAGGAAGTAAAGATGGCTGAGAAACATCTTAAAAAGTGTTCAACGTCATTAATAATTAAGGAAATGCAAATTAAAACCACTCTCAGTTATCATTTCACTCCACAAGAAAACAAAAGACAACAGATGTTGGAGAGGTTGTGGGGAAAAGGGAACACTCATCCACTGCTGATGGGAATGTAAACTTGTACAACCACTGTGGAAAGCAGTGTGGAGAACCCTTAAAAGACTCAGAATGAGCCTACCACCTGACCCAGTCATACCACTTCTGGGCATATACCCCAAGATTCATCCTACCACAAATATACATGCACGTCCATGTGTATTGCAGCACTCTTCACAATAGCAAAGAGCTGGAACCAACCCAAATGCCCCTCAACAGATGAGTGAATGACAAAAATGTGGTATATCTACACAATGGAGTACTATTCAGTGGTAAAGAAAGATGGCATTATGAACTTTGCAGGTAAATGGATGGAGCTTGAAGCCGATATGCTGAGTGAAGTAACACAGTCCCGGAAAGACAAACAGAGAATGGTTTTCCTCATTTGTGGATGCTATCACCAAATCCTCCAGATGAAAGGCAACCTGAATGACAATATTGTTATGTTTCTGTTTATCTGAAGGCAACTAAGTTGTTATGATGTGAATTTCTCAATGGGCTCTAGAATCCACCCACCAATTATTCTCAGATTCTGTAATTACTGTATATGAGTGAAGAATATGCATCCGTATTTTAGAGTAATATTACATTAATGGAGGAAAATGTGAATTCCTAAGCATAAAAAAAAGACTGAGAGAAAAATGCAGGACAGTTATGGCAGAATGCATGGTCTGGGGTGGGGTGGAGTGGGGTAGGGTGGGGGGGAAGGGAAAGGGGAATATGCCTGAACTGAATTGAAAAATGATGTATGGAAATACACAAAACATCAATAAAACATTGAGAGAAAAAAAAGGAAAAAAAAAGAAATCAATGAAGAAAAATGCTAAAGTTACAGGTCTAGTTATAGTCTGTCCTTTCAATGCAATGAATGTGTTGATTCCTAGCACCCCATCAGGCCTGCAATAATGGGCTTCTGTAACTCCAGGTCAAAAAGATCTAAAACCCTATTCTGAACACCATGGGTACCTGCATATATGTGGCATAACACACACACACACACACACACACACTCACACACACACAAAGAAACAAATAAAAAATGCACACACATACACATTTTTTAAAGAACATAGGGCTAGAGAAATGCCTTCATAATTAAGACCAGAATTCCTAGCACCAGCATGTCAGCTAAAAACCATACATATGTTATTTTAGTTCCAGAGGTCCCCATGCACTCATTCAACCTCTGAGGGAATTGTGCAATTTGGGTGCACTTACACACATGCAGGAAAGACAGGCATACACCTGAAAACAATTAATATGTTTTTAATTTAAGAATAAATCTCATTTAAAAGATATGCAGTCAAAAAAATTTAGTGAATCATATGAAGTATGAGTATAGTGTAGAGAATCTCTGAAAGCTCTGAGTCATTCTCAGAAGTAAAGGATGTGCTGTGTATTACATGACTCTCTCTCTTCTCTCTCTCTCTTTCTCTCTCTGTATATATATCTATATATATATATTATATATTATATATATATAATATTCCAAGGAAGCCAGGATATAAGTTGCTGGGTAATCTTTCGTACTTGAATGGTCACAACTAAGACAGACATTGTAAACGATTAAACCAAGAAGAAGTCTTCAATCTATATATCCCAAACTAAGCAATAATATGTGTGTATGGAATTTTTTTACTTTGAAAATTACATTTCAAAACACCACATAGTACATTTCACCCATCTTGTAACCAGACTTTCTGGCATCCCCAAGCCATATATAGATCCATCCCAATCCCAAAGTAAGTTAATCTCATCCACACATACAGATAATCTCTCCATGCCTGTCTCTGTTTCTTCTATTTATTGAGTAACATGAAATTTGCTGACAGAAACAGGTTAAGCCTCACAAAAGTTACTTGGGCGTGTTAGCTTTCTTTAAGTTGTAGGTCTTCAACTTGGAACACCCTTTGAATATAATCAGAATAATTTCTTGAATAGGCCAAAGAGGCTAATGTAAGAAAAACTATATGAGTTCTTTATTATCAAAACGACTCAGTCATTGTAAAAGTGCTGCAGGGCTTCCTGTAACAGATGGGTAAATAGCTTATTCAGTTCAGTCTTATTCAACCCTGAAAGAGAAAAACTGTGGAGAATTCTTTCCAGCAGCTTTTGTGTTTTTTTTTTTTTCTCATGGGACTAGAGTTATCCACAGAAAAATGAAATGTGTTCATCTGCATTCCCATAACAGTGCTTGCCTGCAAACTACCACTTTGGTGGTTTTGACACTATATTATTTTGATCTTGCTACTATAAGAAAGTGCCCAAAACCATACCAATTTATTTTCTCATGTTCTAGAAGCTAGAAATTTGAAATCAAGATGTTGCTAGGGATGATTTCTTTTGAAGGATGCGAGGGCATCTCTCCTTATCTAGTATATGAATTCATTTTTATTCCTATGAGGTCTGCCAAGATGGTTTAGTGGGTGGACCCCGTTGATACCAACCATGGTGGCCTTCCTGAATTCAATGTCAGGATCCCATATGGTAGAAGGAAAGAATAAATTCCCACAGGTTTTCCTCTGACTCTACTGTGTACCATGGCATGCTTGTGACACCCACTACCACAACTATAATTTGTTAAAATGACTCATATTCATATGGTATTCTCCCTGTGTCTCTCCATTCCCAAATGTTCCATTTTTAGAAGGATATAAGTCATATTGGATTAGATCATGCCTTAATGATCTTTTACTTGATTAACCTAACAAATATCCCATCTCCAAAAAATTTATTTTCTAAGATAACTGGGTATTACGACTTCAACATGATAGACAGTGGCACAGCAGAACAGCATAGCACCCAGGTGAGGCAGAACTGCCTTGGTGCTTTGAGGCACTCCCCCCTGCTTCTGGAGGCTTGGGTTCACCCTCCCATCTTGGGTTCCAGCTAGCATCACTGTGTGGGCAGACCTAGACAGGGGTGCAGCAGGTCAACAGGGTACCAGCACTCGGCCAAAGGAACAAACCACCCTCAAGCTGCTGCTGTTGTGGTGTGGACGATCTAGCAGGCACAGTGTTAGTGATTCTAGTCTGTGCAACCAATGTTGAGGCACCAGAATCCAAAACAAACAAAGAAACGCACATGCCAAAGACAAAATGAAAAAACAACAGGGGAAATCTCATAATAAATCCACACCAAACTCTACCAGTCTTATAGAAGATTCCTACTATGAGATCTCTCTGGAAGGATATCAACAAATGGACCTTAGAAAAACAATTGTAAACCGTCAAATAAATCAAATATAAAGAACAAATCAGAGAACTAAGGTGAAAAACTGAAAAACTCAGGAAGGATCTAGAAGGAAAGAATGATAAACTCTGGAAATAATTAGAGGAAGAGAAACACAAACCCCAAAAAGAACTAGAGGGAATTCTGAAAGGAGGTGGAAACACCAGAAAGATCCCAGGCTAGAATGAAAAAATAAACTGACCAGCTAAGCAAGGTAGAGAATGACAAGCTCCAAAAGGAAATGGAAGTACTAAAGAAATCACAGGAAGAAATGAAAAAGGAAATGGAACATTCAACCAATCAACGGGAAAGTATGGGAGAAAGCCTCAGAAGCAGAATGGATGAAAACAGAAAATAGAATATCAGATAGGCAGGATAAAATGGAACAACTAAAATGCTCAAGTGAAGATTATGAAAAATTAAAAAAAAACAAGAGTGGAATAATCAGGAAATGTGGGATATTATGAAGAGTCCAAATCACCACATAATAGAGATAGAGGAAGGAGAAGAATCTCAAGACAAAAGTATTGGTCAGATAGATCTTCAACAGGATAATAGAAGAAAATTTTCCCAAACTGAAAAAAGACAAACTTATACAAAGACAAGAAGCACATAGAATCCCAAATAGACAAGACCAGAAAAGAAATTCCCCATGCCATATCATAGTTAAAATGCTGGATGCTCAAAACAAAGACAAAATACTGAAAGCCACAAGAGAAAAACAACAAATTACATATAAGGGGAAACCCATCAAAATTACAGCTGACTTCTCAGTGCAAACGATAAAAGCCAGAAGAATATGGACCAAAGTATTCCCAGTGCTAAACACCTTTAGATGCCAATCCATATTAATAAACCCAGCAAAACTGTCAATTATAGTTGAAGGAGAAAGAAAAATATTTCATGACATAAGCAAAATTAAAGAATATATGTAATAAAAAACACCAGAAAATACTCAAAGCAATTCAAAGAACAGAGGAAACTAGCAACTATGCCCAAGCAACTAAAGAGAGAAATTAATAAAAGCACAACAGCATAAATACAAACCTAGACCAAGAATGCAAACCAAAGATAAGTTGAAAGGAAGCAATACACATCTCTCAATAATGACCTTAAATATTAATGGTTTAATCTCCCTAATCAAAAAACATAGACTGTGAAAATGGATTAGGAAACAGAATCCATCTATATGTTGCCTACAAGAAACCCATCTCACTCTCAAGAACAGATACCAACTCAAAGTGAAAGGATGGAAAAAAAATATTCCAAGCAAATGGTACCAGAAAGCAAGCAGGGGTTGCTATTGTAATATCAGACAAAATAGACCTCAGAGTAAAGTCACTCATAAGAGACAAAGAGGGCCATTACAATCCTTATCAAAGGAACAATTAACCAGGAAAACTTCAAAATCCTAAATGTTTATGAACCAAACTCAGGTGCACCAAACTATATAAAGACAACTCTGCAGGTCCTCAAAACACAGATTAATAAAAAAGCCCTAATAGTAGGGGACTTCAATACCCCATTAAGTCCCCTAGACAGAT
>VZQC01009814.1:760568-770759 GCA_009823505.1 Rhizomys pruinosus
AGCAAAAAAAAAAAAAAAAATTAAAAAAAAAAAAAATAAATAAATAAATAAAAATTAAAAAAAAAAAAACATTTAAAGATGTCTTCCGACCGTTACTACTCAAACTATTCAGAAGGATACAAACACAGGGAACTCTCCCAAACTCCTATGAACCCAGCATCACTCTAATACCAAAACCAGGCAAAGACACAACCAAAAATGAAAACTATAGAACCATCTCATTAATGAACAC
Source organism: Rhizomys pruinosus (assembly GCA_009823505.1). Classification (NCBI taxonomy): domain Eukaryota; kingdom Metazoa; phylum Chordata; class Mammalia; order Rodentia; family Spalacidae; genus Rhizomys; species Rhizomys pruinosus. Next base: position 760,801 of record VZQC01009814.1, read on the forward strand.
AGATGCAAAAATTCTCAATAAAATACTTACAAATAACATACAGACACACATTAAAAAGATCATCCATCATAATCAAGGTGGATTCATACCAAAGATGCAAGGATGGTTCAATATGCATAAATCAGTAAATATAAAACGCATAAATGGACTGAAAGACAAAAATCACACAATTATCTTAATTGATGCTGAAAAGGCCTTTGATAAATCCAGCATCCCTTCATGATTAAAGTTCTAGAGGTAATTGGACTGAAGGGAACATCCTTAAATATAATCAAAGCCATATACCACAAACGCACAGCCAACATCATGCTAAATGGAGAAAAATTAGAGCCATTCCCCTTAAAGGGAGGAACACAGCAAGGCTGCCCCTATCACCACTCCTCTTCAATAAAGTGCTTGAAATGATTGCCAGGGCAATGAGGAAAGAAAGGGAAATTAAAGGAGTACTAATTGGAAAAGAGGAAGTCAAACTATCACTGTTTGCAGATGATATGATAGTTTACCTGGGAGATGCTAAAAACGCCACCAGAAAACTCCTAGAAACAATTAAGAGTTTCAGTAAAGTGGCAGGATACAAAATTAACCTAGAAAAATCAATAGCCTTTCTTTACACTAACAACAAGCAACTGGAGAAGGAATATAAGGAGACCTTCCCACTCACGATAGCCTAAAAAAATAAAATATCTGGGATCAAACCTAACCAAAGACACTAAAGAACTCTACAACAAGAAAATTTAAACCCCTGAAGAAGGAGATTGAAGCTGGCATCAAAATATTGAAAAACCTCCCATGTTCATGGATTGGAAAAATCAATATAGTAAAAATGTCCATTCTAACAACATTAATATACAGATTCAATGAAATCCCAATTAAAATCCCCAATGAATGTCTTCACAGACTTGGGAAAAAATTCTTAAATTCTTATGGAAAGACACTACACCCTGAATAGCTGAAGTAACCCTGAGTGAAGAATTCAATACAGGGGAATCACTTTACCAAACTTTATATTACAGGGCTATCGTCATAAAGACACTGGCACAAAAACCGACCCATTGACCAATGGAACAAAATTGAAGATACTAACTTGAGCTCATACAATTTCTGCCACCTCATATTAGACAAAGGGGCCAAAAAAGCTCATTGGAGGAAAGAAGGCACCTTCAGCAAATAGTGCTGGCAAAACTGGATCACTATATGTAGAACAAAATTAAACCCCTACCTCCCACCCTCTACAAAAGTCAACTCCAAGTGGATCAAAGACTTCAACCTGAAAACCAAAACTCTGAAGGGTGATAGTTGAAAACGTTGGTAACAATCTATAAGACATAGTAGTAGGAAAAGACTCTCTAAATAAAACAGCAGCTGCACAGGAAATAAGGTCAACAGCTGAGAAATGGGACCTCATCAAACTCAAAAGCTTCTGTACAGCAAAAGAAACAATCAATGAAGTGACAAGAAAACCCACAGAGTGGGAGGAAATCTTTACCAGTGATACATCTGACAGAGCATTGACATCCAGAATACATAAACTACTCAAAAATAGAAGAAAACAAATGACTCACTCAAAAGATGGAGTAAAAAGCTGATCAGAGACTTCAAGTAAGGAATAAAAAGATGGCTGAAAAAAAAACTTAAAAAGTGCTCGACATCATTAGCAATTACAGAAATGCAAATTGAAAGCATTCTAAGATATCATCTTACTCCAATAAGACTGGCTAAGATCAAGAAAACAAAAGAAACCAAATGCTGGAGAGGTTGTAGGGAGAGGGGAACCTTCAGCCACTGCTGCTAGGAATGTAAACTCATACAACCACTGTGGAAAGAATCATCCTACTGCAAAAACACATGCACATCTAGGTTTATTGCAGCTCTCTTCACAATGGCAAAGAGCTTGAACCAACCCAAATACCCATCAACTGATGAGTGGGTAACAAAAATATGGTATATCTACACAATGGAGTTCTATGCAGTGGTAAAGAAAGATGACATCATGAACTTTGCAGGTAAATGGATGGAACTCAAAGCCATTATGATAAGTGAATTAACACAGAAAACAAACAGGGAATGGTTTCCCTCATTTGTGGATGCTAGTAGCAAACCCCCCAATTGAAAGGCAACTTAACAACATTATTGTTATATTTCATTCTATTTGGAAGCAATTGTGATGTTAAAATGTGAATCTCTTAATGAGCCCTAGAATTAACTTACCACTTACTTCCAGACATGGTAATTAATGTATATGTGTGGAAGGTATATATTTATATTTTAGAGTAATATAAAATTGAATGAAAACATGTGATTTCCTAAATATATATTGCAGTTAACATACAGTTTATTCCTGGAGGACATAATTCTGGTACATATATGACGTATATGTACAGTACAATTGGGAGGGAACCACAACAACATAAGGACTGGGTCAAGGAATAAACTGATATAGTTAAATTCTGCTGCAAATAATTAACCTTTGCAGAGAAAAACTTTAAAAAGTCTGAGAAAAAGATGCAGGACATGTATGGCAGAAAACATGATCTGGGTGGGGTAGGGGGAAGGGAAAGGGGAATATGTTTAAATTGAACTGAAAAATGATGTCTGAAATACACAAAACATCAATAGAATATTATGTAAAAAATACTTCAACATGCAGATTGATACATGAGTGAGTGGAGGTGTTGTGGAACACTGTTATTCATACATATCAGCCACTACCATCTTCCTCTGAATAGCTATTACTACTTTCAAGATATACTCAAGAGAAATCTTGTTGCTCTCCCCTCACAGAATAAAGGGTGGAGAGGGTCATTAGATTGTCATCTGAGATCCTGTCTTTCCTTCCTATATCTTCCTTAAATGCATATGTATGTCTGCCCAAGCTGTTTGTGGTCCAGTGGTCTGCGGAAGTGCTAGAGTGTTTGAGTATATTAGCTCAATGCAGGGAATTCATTTATACATCTATGAGGACATCATTTTCAAGGCTGTGGTTAGAGCAATATTATAGCTATTTTGGGATAATTCACACTCCTGTTAAATAATCCTGAAGGTATCCTCTGTAGGTAAGCCCAATAAAGTTATTGGGTCACCAAGATGGATATAGGTGGTATCAAATAAATGCTGGTCTGGCATTGGAGCCCTAGCTAGAGTGAGTAGATGTTTCTTTGTATCTCCCTAGGAAAATTCATGCAATAGAGAAACACAACTTAGATCATAACAGATATTTTCTTTCTCTTCTTCACATTAGCTATCATCAAGGTAGACTGCTGTTGATGCTGCCTTTAATCATGAAAGAATTATGTCCTAATGGGAAAAATAATAAATATGTACATAAGGATATAGATGTAACAAATAGCCTTCTGACTTAGAATCAACTGTGCCATACTTAGGGGGCTATGTGTGTTTCAGAACATAGAAAGTGAAGCAGCTTAGTAGCTGTGATCAACCATGCAATGTTAAAACACACAGGAAGTTCCTTAATACCTGAAACAAACAGAACAGGAAGATGGCTCCTCCACGCTTTGAAGAGAGCAACTGAGCAACATTTAACAGATATTATAATTACTAATGATAAAATAAATTAATAAGAATTCTTGGTTTTAAATAACACATGGAATAATATATATAGTATATATATATATAATTCTATATAATACTTGCGACACGACTTGTATACACACATCTGTGAGAAAGGGGCACTTTCAAAGAAATAAAATATCCATACATCGTAGTGGTAAGATGTCCCAGTTAGCTAGGAATACTCCATGGAGACATACCAGAGATCACTCTGCTTATTTTCAGTTAATTAAAATTATTTTATTCCTTGATTTGTAGGCATATTTTTAAAGTAGCCAAGTAGATATAGCATCATTACCATTGTTAAATATTTTAAAAATAAATTTTATGACTATGTATCTTGACTATGATTTTATTATTTTCTCATGCATCTTTAGCTATTTCCTTAAGAAAGCACATGGAATGCAGGCAGATGGAACATTCGCAAAGATAGATTATGTCCTGAATACACAGAAAAGCTTACCAAACCTAAAGTAACTGATAGGCCTCAGACCAAAACGAAATTCAACTTGACATTAATGAGAGAAAATAACAGAAGGGATCTAAATGCCAGACAATGAAATGAAAATTTTCTAAACAAAAAGTCCACATCAAGAAAAAATAGAGCATTTTAAACTGAATGAAAATGCATCGTATCAAAAATTATAGGACACAGTTAAGTTTGCACTTAGAGGGAATTTTATAGCAATAAATGTTTCCCTCGAAGATAAGGAAAGGTTTTTAATTGATAATCTAAGTCCCTACTTTACAAAACTAGGAATGTAAAAGCAAAATAAAGGCAAAGAAAGAAGGCTCAAACTACTTCAAAATACATGCACATCCATGTTTATTGCAGCTCTCTTCACAATAATGAAGAGCTGGATCCAACCCAAATGCCCCTCACCTGACGAGTAGATAAAAAATGTGCTATAGAGTACTACTCAGCAGTAAAGAAAGATGGCATCATGAACTTTGCAAGTAAATGGATGGAACTTGAAGCCATTATGCTAAGTGAAATAACCAATCCCAGAAAAACAAATGGCGAATGGTCTCCCTCATTTGTGGATGCTAACACCAAATCCCCAGATGAAAGGCAAGCTGAACAACATTAATGTTATATTTCTGTTTATCTGAAAGCAACTATGTTGTTATAATTTAAATCTCTTAATGGGCTCTAGAATCGATCTACCACTTACTTTCGGACTCTGTAATTACTGTAAATGAGTGGAAAGTATGTATTCATATTTTAGAATAATATAAAAATTAAAGGAGGGAAATGTGAATTCCTAAACACAAAAAAAGACTGAGAGAAAGATGCAGGAGAGATATGGCAGAATGCATTATCTGGGGTGGATGGGGGGAAGGGAAGGGGAATATGTCTAAACAGAACTGAGAAATACACAAAATATCAATAAAGGCATTATAAAAAAGAAAAGTAAAATAGGGAGAGAAAAATAATGGAGAAAATCAATGTACAACAGACTCAGTTCTTCAACAAACTCATAACATTGAAATTTTTTAGTAAGAATTAAAATGAGAGATCACGAATTAATAATATCAAGAATCAAATAATGTGTATAAATATTGAGACCACAAATATTCAAAAGGATAATAAAGAATACTGTAAGCAACTATATTTGTATAAATTTGATGAGTTCAATTAAATAGACCTTTTTTGTTTTCAGTGCATGAAAGCAGGTGTTCTGCTATTGAGTTACACTCCCATCCTTGAATCATATTTTTCAAAAAAATTTTATGTTTTTTTTTTCATTTTATTTGTATGAGTGTATTGCCTGCATGTGTGTAAGTGCATCCATGTTATCCAATGCCTGCTGAGGTTAGAAGATGGTATTAGATCACGTGGAAATGGAATTACAGATGGTTGTTAGCTGCCATGTTGGTGCTGGGAATCAAGCCTGAGTCCTCTATAAGAGCAGCCACTGCTCTTAAGCACTGGACCATCTCTCATGTCTCTTGATTCAATTTCTTTTTTAAAAACATATATTTTTAAAATTTTTATTTATTTTTTATGTGTATGAATGTGCCATCTGCATATAGGTCTGTGCACCAGTTTCATGCAATGCCTTGGAGGTCAGAAGAGGCTGTCAGATTCTCCTGGAACTGGAGTTAAAGTCAGTTCTCGGTTGCCATGTGGGTGCTTGGGATCGAACTCAGGTCCTCTACAAGAGCAGTTGGCGCTCTTAACAGCTAGGCCATCTCTCCAGCCCTTGAATCAATTTCTTATAAACCACAAATTAGTAAAACTCACATAAGATGAAGCATGCATTCCGTCTAGCTCTATAGCTTTTTAAGATATTTAATTCTTACTGAAAGCCTTCCAAAAATAAAAACCCTAGGTCCATGTGGTTCCCTTGGTAATTTCTACCAAAAATTTAAAGAACAAATACCATCAATTCTAGGTTATAGGGTATATAGCTAGGTAAGATCATTGGTGCTTTTTCTTTCCCAACAGCCTATACAACAACTTTTACCACTGTAAAATCTAAGCAGCAGGGAAGAATTTGCCAGCTCAGATCTAGTTTGCTTTTTCTATCTCTTGCAACCAAGTTTCTGGTACTTTCACCACCAGAGTCTTATACTCTAGTTCTGGTGGGAAACCAAGAAGATTGGAAAGAGCAAGATGTACTCACATGTACAGTACTGGCACCACTATTACGGGTGTAACCAGTTTCCCTTCTGATTGGATTTGAGGCCTACTTCACAGGAGGAAAACCATGCTTTGTACTGTAAGCCCAGTTAAAAGTGCATGCCTTTAAGGTCATAAGCCCTAGGTGGGATCTTCCTAATATTGCTTAACTAAACTGACATAGCAAGCATCAAACAGCCCTTTCAACATCTATTTTATACTCATAGACAAAATCTGCTCCCAGCCTAAATCGAAGAAGCCTCTCTTTGCAGTCAACACTGGATGAATATAAAAACTCATAGCTGTCCAAGAGAATAAGTGGCAGTGTGAGAGATAAGACAGTTTATATCACTCACTCTAGACTCAACACAACCATTGCAACCGCAAATTTACAGCAGTGGCTGTCTCCACTGGGCCTGCACAAGAAATACTGCCAATAATAATTCATGGTTTGAAGAGAGGCTTATGGTGTCCTACCCTTTACTGCTGAAATATTGGCTATTGTTAAATTCTGGGAGAGGAGAAGTCATTGTCTTCAAGTATGTTCCCAATGATGAATACACCAGAGTCCAACAGAGAGCTGCAAATCCATAGTCATAGAAACAGCCTTGGTTAAAAAAAGTAGGTAATGGAACAAGAGAAATAGATATTAATGTTAGAAAGAGATGTATAAGGAAAGGGAAGTGGATGGGGTAGGAGGGAACTAGGAAAGAATCAAGGGTGTGGGTGGTCAGTATGTGCTATGTACATGTGTGAAATTTGCAAAGAAAAGTGTAATTAATAAAAATTTAATTATATGAAATGTTCCCCCCAAAAAAATGGACAAGAAGGAATAATTCACAACAAATTTTACAATATGTATATTACCAGATAAAATATAAAATAAAGCCAGGGAAAAGAAATGGAAAGAAAGAGAAATTAAATCTTTAGTCGGAAGCCAAAACCAAAATAATAAAAAAGCCTGTAGCCCAAATTCCAGTCATGACAATGATGACTAAGTAAGGAAGTTAGGCTTCCAAACTTATCAGGCTATGAAAAGACATCCCTAGACTCTGGTAAGTACAGAGTCACCGAAAGTCAACTTAAGAGCTCATATTATTTATTTATTTAGTTATTTTTTATTGATGCTTTGTGTATTTCATACATCATTTTCCAATTCAGTTCAGGCGTATATCCCCTTCCCTTCCCCCCACCCCACCCCTACCCATCCCAGATCATGCATTCTGCCGTAAGTTTTCTGCATCTTTCTCTACTTTTTTGTTTTGTTTTGTTTTCATTTTTTTAACAATAAGTGATAATTTGTGAGTACAAGCATCCTTCATGTAAAACCAATTTGCAAGCAGTTGTGCCCAAACCCACACAGCTCATGGGTCCCACCATCCACCAGGGGGGGCTTGTATGTTCAATCAAGTTGATCAAATGAGTGTCCAGTCTATATTGTTGTAGTTTCACCATTAACCCCAATCTACCAATCAAAGCCCCGCCGACAAGGGAGACCACGCCCCCTCTGCCGCAGATGGGGACCCGAGTGCGGAGATAAATGGGGGCCACCCGGATGAGACAGCACACCACACTTCTCTGGCGCGGGAGCGATGATCTGGGGCGCGAGTCAGGGCGGGGGGGGCTGTTTCAGGCGGGCGGACAGCTTGTCCAGCAGTACAGAAACTCTTTCGATTTCCTAATAATGAAAGGACTGCAATTAAGATATAGGTATTAAAAAAGTATCTAATTATATAGCTTTTGACTTTTCTCTACTAATGAAGCCACAACAATTAGATATATAGGTATTAACCTAGTACTAATTTGTTATGGTAGGTTACTTTTGGTATAGGGACACACGAGATTTTGGATCGGTATGTAATTCCATGATTTCACATTTTTTTGTTAACAGTATGATCGGTGTCTTCTGTTGGCTTATAAACTTCTCCATAGCCATTAGAGGACTGAAAGCTTGTGCACTCGAGCCCGGATTGCTGCGTATTCCTCCAAGTAGAAGCTAATAGCCAATTAGATTTGGGTAGTACTAAATGGTTCATATGGCTGCCACTGCTGCTACAGTATTTACAGGCAGGTGAGGTGTCTAGCTGGCCTGATCGGAGGAGTCTTGCTTGACTCAACGGGACCATATATTGCTGTTTATTTGGTTATAGTTGGCTTTGCTAACACTCTCTTGGTCGTCCAGAGGCCATCTGTCATACTGCAAGTGTGGTCTCAATACATTCTTCCCATGCTTTATATCAGGTCTCGACAAGCAGGGCTTTATCCTCTCTTCTTGCAGATTATCCCGTGTCTTAGAGGCTAAGGAGCCTTAACATTTGTGTGGTGGCTTGGATACCTTGGACAAATTCCTTGGTTGGAAAATTCCATTCTGGTTCCAGAAGCTCACTGTACTTATATATTTTGCTTAAGTGCATAGTCTTAAGGAGACTTTAGTGTCTAATACTTGTTTCTCTGAATAGTAGAATTATTATCCCGTTCACGTCGTCTAGTGATCATAGTCAATTAAAGAAGGCAGTTTTAAGCATTTTACAAGAGCATACTTCTATAACGTGGCTCCAATCTACAGTTGGAGAAAGATTCATTCCATTCATCTTATTTCTCCTTATTTTATGGAGGGGCTGCGTTATCGAAATGTCTCTCTGTAAATAAAACCTTTGTGGCACCTAGAAGTAAGCTTAGTTTAGGAATCATTAAAAATAGTTGTTACTCGTAGGATCCACAGATGCGAGGCCTGATGTCTGCAGCATTCTGAGGCATTTTCTTCCCTCAATGCCCAGAGGAGTCAAATCCTTCTGCTGGGACTTTCTCGTACTTCCTACTCACTGCAAAGCTTTTGCGTTTCTTCTCAGCCATTAATATTCGGTGTGATACTCGGGCCCCTATTAGGGTGATATCAAGGCACAGATTTCATTTCCAAGTTCACCCATTGCTGTTTTGGATTTACTGTAGTGATTAACTTGGAACAAAAAAGTTTATTTTTGAGTTAATCATCCTATAGGTGAAAGAGGATGCCACAAGGTGATACTATTTATGATCAGCAAAAATTATACGAGAATGTTTTTTTATACCAATCCCAAAGTAACTGTTATACTAGTTCTTAGTTATAATCTTTTAAGTGTGGAATACGAGCATCAATTTTTATACCAACCATATTAACTCAGAGTGCAGTACCGTGGTGATCAGGCTCGTGAAGTCTCAAACAAACGGGTGGTTTCCAAAGCATCGATGAGGACGGGTTATTAAGGTGTTCCGGAACTAACAACCCTGTCTACCTTGTATGGACAGATCTGGGTAAAACTGCATACTTGTTGAACGGATTCGTCAAGTTTGTGAAACCATGCACTCAAGCGCTATGAGAACCCAGGGCTCGGAGCCCACCCCCGTCTCCTTCCTCTGCACTGAGGGGGGGGGAAACCATGTGGAAGGGATGCAGGTCGGCCCTGTCGGAGGCAAGCTTGCTGTTGGTGTTCTCTTTAACTAGCATTGCCCTGCGCAACAAGATTAAATATTTTATTATAACTGGCTTATTGTGGTAATAACATCCATAGATGAGTGATACCATTGGTCGTTTGTTTTCCTTGGACTATGTTACTTCAATTAAAAACATGCTGTCATTCAAGTGTCCATTTCCATTTACCTGCAAACTTCATGATTTTTGTCGTCCTTTACGCTTAGTGCAAGAATGTCCATGTGTACAGTTACAACTGTACTCTGTGAGAAGAGACACGAGGAAGGGGATGGTGGAAGTGGGGGGGGAGGCAGAAGG
>VZQC01009814.1:776050-810868 GCA_009823505.1 Rhizomys pruinosus
TTCTGTTGTTGTTGTTGTTGTTGTTGTTGTTGCTGTTGTTGTTGTTTCCAATATGCATCACTCCCAACTGCTTTGGACAAAAGCTCAAGGGGCTGTGCACAAGAAATACTTACAACTAGGTAACTGGCATTAGCATCCACAGATAAGGGATACCATTCATCGTTTGTTTTTCTGGGACTGTGTTACTTCACTCAGCATGATGTCCTCTAGTTCCAGCCATTTTCCTGCAAAGCTCATGATGTCGTCTTTCTTTACTGCTGCACGGAACTCCATTGTATAGATGTACCACATTTTCTCTATCCACTAATCAGTTGAGGAGCATTTGGGTTGGTTCCAGCTCCTTGCTATTGTGAAGAGAAGAGCTCATACTTTTATCCATAGCAAGTGTTAGGCCAAAGGTCTGGGACGAATGCCAAAAATGGCATTGACGAAGAGGTCCCTGCCCTTCTCTTCCAGGCAAGGAGCCCCTGCTTACAAAACGCAGTACAAAATACTGGATAGAGTCAACACCTAGTTTCAGAATCCAAAGTGACCACTGGACCTAAGTCCATCTTTTTTTTATTAATTTTATTTATTTCTGTATGTGTATGAATGTATTGTCTGCATGCAAGTTTGTGCACCCGTGTCGTGCAATGCCGCGGAAGTCAGAAGAGGGCGTCGGATTCCCCTGGAACTGGAGTTCTCCTGGAATTGGAGTTTCAGACGGTTCTCGGCAGCCATGTGGGTGCTGGGGATCGAACCCAGGTCCTCTGTAAGAGCGGTCGGTGCTCTTAACCGCTAGGCCATCTCTCCAGCCCCCCTAAGTCCATCTTACAGGGCCCTAAAACCCACCTAATAGGACAATACCCCTGTACTTTGCCAGTGTGTCACCGCTTCCTCTCCCTTTCCCTTTTAAAAGTCCCTACCCCAGCTCAGGGACGTGACTTCACTGGCCTCAGCCTGTGAGGTCAGTGAACTCTCCCAGTAGTGATCTATTCCAATTAAACCCTGCTTTTATATTTTAATTTGGCTACTCTGGTTTATTGCATCAGTGGAGAAGCAAGTAGTACATATACCTCCTCATATAACCATGGGGTCATTAGAAACCATATACAGTCTTCTAATACTTCATGAAAAATGAAGCACCCCTCTTCCTCTAGACAGAAATCATATTATATAAGTGCTACTGAATGTTAGGATTTACAACGGTGCCCAATAATAACAAAGCTGCCTATTTTCTGGAGTCAGTGAAAGCTCTATGGAATGTAGTAATTATATCCACTATGTAGGAATTGCTTTTGCTAAAAAGTACTGGTTCGTCATTTATGCCCACAAAGACTAGCATCTCTGTACTAAGTTTGCATGTTTCTCTTTTGCCTCAAGACTTTGGGTCAGTAGTTAGGGATGTAGTAATAGAGTACTGAGCTAGCATGTATAGGACACGGAACTCAATCCCCAAGTACTGAAACAGAGAGAAGAACCAAATAGAAAGGAAAATACAAAGCCTTGAGTCAGAATTCTTGTCAACCTTTCACATAGGAATGGTAAACACCTGAGGAAGCTCTGTTTAAAAATTGGTGCTATCCAAACAATCTTATCTCCCTTTATGGACAATGGTATAAAAGATAAGGGTAACTAAGATTTCTTGTTGTCAGCTTTTATAATGTCTTTATCTAGACCACCAAAATGTACCTGAGAGTCACCAGTCATTATGCTAACCCGTATTGTGACCTTAGATTGCAGGAAACATAGAACTCTACAAACAGATCAACCTCTACAAAAGATCACCTCCAAAGAGGAATAATTGTTTCAGAGGAACCGGACTGTCTGCTCAAGCAATAAAGCTTCTTTGAGGGTCTGGAGAGATGGTTCAGTGGTTAAGAGGACTGACTACCCTTTCAGAGGACAGGGTTTCTAGTCCCAGCACCCAGATGGTGGCTAACAATTGTCCATAACTCTAGTTCCAGAGGATCCCACACCCTCTTCTGACCTCCGTGGGCATTACATGACACAGGTATACTTACTATATGCAGGCAATACACTTGTACACATAAAAACATAAAAATAAAAGTAAAATATTAAAATCAAAAGTTTGACCATGATGGCATAATTACTCTTACTCCCTTCCCAGTTCTTATACTATTTGAACCCAAAGCTTGTGTCAGTACCATGAAGATAGTATAAAATGCTTACATTTTCTCTTCTCTATATAGAAGTGTGATTGAAATCCTTTCCTGCACTGCATCATTATTTCTGTTTGATTTCTTTGGAGGAACTGGCTAGAATGGACATATTAGAGACAAGAAGGTTGAACCTGGTAGCTTAGGACAGAATGACAAAATGAGACTTAAACCAATTATAGCCACAGAGATCCAATAAAGTCTTATCCAAAAGCTTAACTCCCACTTCTTCCAACAATGTTAAGAAACTTTCATTTTTTCAAGTGTCAATCAGGTGTGAAACTGGGCCTACTAACAAAAGACAATAATAAAGCAGTTCCCTCTCTTCCCCCATAAAATGTCAACAAAGCATAGTTATAAGGGAAGGTCTAAATAGAATTCAGATTGTTTTAAAAATATTTTTATTAATTATTTTTATTTTTATTAATTATATAAAATTTATTAATTATATAAAAATATAAAAATATTTTTATTAATTATTTTTATTTTTATCTATATTGCCTGCGAGTATGTAACTGCACCAATGTCATGCAATGCCCGTGAAGGTCATACAAGGGTGTGGAACTGAAGTTATGGACAGTTGTTAGACACATATGGGTACTCTCCATACCTAGAATCCAGATTCCTTAAAATGTCCTATAGCTATCAAAGTATTAAATGAATACTTTAAAAAAATCCTCAAAATTGAGCCTCTATACCCAAAGGGTTTCATAGGAAAATTTTTTTTCCTTATTTTCTTTCTTTTTTTTAATTTTCATTTTTTATTGATGCTTTGTGTATTTCATGCATCATTTTTCAATTCAGTTCAGGCATATTTCCCTTTCCTTTCCCACCACCCCATCCCAGATCATGCATTCTGCCATAACTGTCCTGCATCTTTCTTTCAGTTTTTTTTTTCATTTTTTAACAATAAGTAATAATTTATGAGTACAAGCATCCTTCATGTAAAACCAATTTGCAAGCAGTTGTGCCCAACCCCACATAGTACATGGGTCCCACCATCCAGCAGGGGGGGCTTGTATGTTCAATCAAGTTGATCAAATGAGTGTCCAGACTATATTGCTGTAGTTTCACCATTCACCCCAATCACAGCCCTTACATTCTACCATGTCCCCTCTTCTGTAGATTGTTCCCTAAGCTTAGAAAAGGGGCACTGGAGGATGAGGAGCAAAACAGTCTACTTTCTCTGGAGCTGCTGTCTTGGTCTCTGGTCAATTCTGGCTGTTTCCTTTCATGGGCTGACAGTTTGTCCAGGAATAACCTTTCGATCCTACTAATGAAGCACAAGCAATTAGATATATAGGTATCTAAACAGTACTAATTGTTATGGTAGGTTACTTTGGTATACACAGAGATTTTTGGATGGTATGTTAATCCATGAATTACATTTTTTTCTGTTAAATATGACAGGGTCTTACTGTGGCTTATAACATCTCCTAACCATTAGAGGATGTAAGCTTGTGGCATCAGCCGTGGGTTATTCCTCCAAGGAGAGAGCTAATAGCCAATTAGATTTGGGATATAAAGGCATATGGCTGCCACTGCTGCACAGTATTTCCAGGCAGGTGAGGTGTATCTGCTGCTGATGGAGGAGTCTTGCTTGACTCAAGAAGACCTATATTTGCTTTATTGGTTTAGTGGCCTTTGCTAACACTCTCTGGTATTCCAGAGGCCATCTGTACACTTGCAAGTGTGGTCTCAATACATCTTTCCCATGTTTACATCAGGTCTTCGACAGCAGGGCTTTATTGCCTCTCTTCTTGCAGATATCCCAGTTTAGAGGCAAGGAGCCTTTAACATTTGTGGGGGCTTGGATCCCCTGGCCAACATCTCCTTGGTAGAATAATCCATTGCTGATGTCAGAGCTCCTGTATTTATATATTTTGATTAAGTGCATAGCTTAAGGAGACTTTAGTGTTATACTTGGTTCTGAATAGAGAATAATCCTTTTCACCGTTCCTATGACTATTAGTCAATTAAAGAAGGCAGTTTTACTGGTTTTATAAGAGATTAGCTCTATAACAGTTGGCTCCAATTTACAGTTGGAGAATGACCTCATCATCATCATATTTCTCCTTGTTCTATGGGGTGGAGGTAAGAAAGTGTCTCGTATTAAAGCCTTTGCATCACCTCAAAGGTAAGTTTCCTTAGGACTCATTATAAATAGTTATTACAAGCAGGATCCACAGAGGGGTTTCATGTTTGTAGCAATCTGAGGCTTTTCTTCCTTTCAATGTTCAGACGGGCCAACCTTTCTGCTGGCACTTTCTGGTACATCCTACTCAATGAAAAGCTGTATCTTTTCTTTCTCAGCCATTAAGTTGGTGACATTTTGACCTGTTGGAACATGTAAATATTTTCCCATAGTTAGGTTTAAGATTTGAATTTCAAGGTTTTTGACAAAAAGGTTTCATATCTATCTGTATCCCCCTTTTTTATTTGAGGTTTTTGTTTTTTGCCCATGAGTCTCAAAAAGGTAGTTGTATTTTACATACCTATAGGGTGAAATCAAGGCCCAGATTTCATCAAATTCACCCATGCTGTTTTGGGTAACTGTATTTGCTTAACTTGGGAAGCAAACTTAATTTTTAAGTTAAATCATCCTATAGGTGAAAGAGAATGCTACAAGGTGATACTGTACGACAGAGAAATTATAGAGAACATTTGTATGTGCCAATCCCAGAGTTATTGTTATACAAATTTTAAGTAAAAAAAATGTGGACAACAGCAATTTATATCTCCAATTAACTTAGATGCATTACCGTTTTTATCAAAGCCTTTAAACTAATGTTGTTTAACATATACATTTTTACTTTTACTAAGTCCTAAAACACCATGTAACCTGTAGACAGAGTCTGGGAAAAAATGGATACTTGTTGAACTCATGTCAATTAAATATGCATTAATCGAATATACCCATGTCCCTCTCCCATCCCTCCCACGCTTCCCGATTCACCATTTCAGTCAGTTTTCTGATGCAGTCTTTCCGTTGTTGTTCTTTTAATATGCATCCCTCTCCACAAGAATTATTTTTAACTGGGTTATTGGCACTAGCATCCACATGTGAGGGATACCATTTGTCGTTTGTTTTTTCTGGGACTGTGTTACTTCATTTAACATGATGTCTTCTAGCTCCATCCATTTACCTGCAAAGTTCATGATGTTGTCTTTCTTTACCGCTGCATAGAATTCCATTGTGTACATGTACCACATTTTCTCTATCCACTTGTCAGTTGAGGGGCATTTAGGTTGGTGCCAGTTTTTTGCTATTGTGAACAGAGCTGCAATAAATATAGCTGTGCATATATCTCTGCAGTAAGATGAGTCTTGTGGGAATATTAAATTAATACTTTAAAAAATCCTCAAATTTGAGCCTCTATACCCAAAGAGTTTCATAGGAAAATTCTAATAAATGCTTGAAAACAAACAATACCACGTTTTTACAATCATTTGTAGAAAATAGAAAGCAAATTAATGTTTTTGGCACGTATTAGGAAGCTAGTATTATTGTGAAACCAAAACTATGGCAGGAATTATCCAAAGTAAGAAAGCTATTGTAATGTCTAATCATCATTGTCAGCTTGACTGGATTTACAATCGCTCAGAGGACACACCTCTGAGCATTTCTGTTGTCTTTCAGGAGAATAACATGGAGGCAGGAATACCTACCCTAAATATTCATAGTATAATCCCATGGGCTAAGAAACCAGACTGAACCAAAGGGAAGAATTATAAATCTTGATGAGTACCAGAATAAATCTCTTCTAGCTTCCTGATTGTGAATGCAATGTGACTAGACAACTCATATTCCCATGAATATACCTTCCCCATCATGATGGACTCTGTCTTATTAAAATGTGAGCCAGAATAAATATTTCACTCTTTAAGTGGCTTCTTTGCAGGAATTTGGTTATAAGAAAGGTAACCAATGGAGCTGGAGAGAAGGCTCAGTAGTTAAGAGCACTGGCTTCTCTTGCAGAAGAGATGGTTTTCAGTTTCCAAGATGCACATGGCAGCTAACACCCATCTGTAACTCCAGTTCTATGGGATCTGAAACCCCCTTTTGACTTCTGCAGGCATTTTGTGCACAGATGTACTTACACAAATGCAGTCAAAGCACTTGTACACAAAAATAAAAATTAATTAAAGATTTAAAAAATTACCTAAATATCATTGTATCTCTTAAGTGTGATGTTAATGTCCTCAACAATACATTGGTAAACCTACAAAACTCAGTAAAATAATGATCACCTGAGGTTTATTACATATTATTAAACATGGCTGGATTATAACACAAATTATGAATCCAACGTGGTCACGATGGATCATGTTTTTGATGTGGGTCTGTATGAACAATACAGGGAGGATCTCTATACCAGACTTGAAACTATACTACAGGGCTAAATTCATAAAAACAGCCTGGTACTGGCACAAAAACATACCTGTAGACCAATGGAACAAAACTGAAGTTCCACACTTGAGCACATACTATTTCAGCCACCTCATATTTGACAAAGGGGCCAAGAAGACTCAATGGAATAAAGACAGCATCTTCAGCAAATGGTGTTGGCAAAACTGCATCACCACTTGTAGAAGAATAAAATTAAACCTATACCTCTCACCCTGTACAATAATCAACTCCAAATGGATCAGAGACCTGAATGTGAAATCTGAAACTCTGAAGGTTATAGAAGAAAACATTGACAGCAACCAACAAGACATAGGTGTAGGAGAAAACTTTCTAAATCAGACAGAAACTGCGCAGGAAATAAGGTTGACAGTTGAAAAGTGGGACCTCATTAATCTCAAAATCTTTTGTACAGCGAAAGAAACAATCAAGGAAGTGAAGAGAAAACTCACAGAATGAGAGGAAACCTTCACCACTGCTACTCCTGATAGAACATTAACTTCCAGAATATATAAACTACTCAAAATGCAAAGAAGTAAGAAAATGAATGACTGACTCAAAAGATGGAGTAAAATGGAAAAGAGAGGCTAGGCCTACTAGGCACACAGGGGGGTGACCTGGGCCAGACTAGTTCAGCTGTAGGCTATGGGGGCAAAGGCTAAGCAGGCAGAACCCCCCACACCAACTGGAAAACCAGAGAGTGTGTTCAGTAAGCCCTACAACCAACCTAGAGGAAGTGGCTACCTACTCAGTTCTTGCAGAATAGAAAGGGAAGAGTGAACTATATCTCCCAATATACAAGCAAAATTGAAGCCATGAAATCTGGACAAACACTCCATAAATAAAGAGAAGGAAGGAAATAAGGGAAAGCATTTCTTCAACAAGATGAAGAGGCATTTGTGATTCACATTGGAATAAGAAAAAAAGAAATCCACATGCCAAGAGCACAAAGAAAGAACAATATGGGAAAAACAGAATAATTCCACACTAAAGTCTGCTGAACTTATGGAGGATTCCCACAATGGAACCTCCCTGGATGTAGCCCAGGACACAGATCATAAAACAATCACAGATATGTCCAAGGAAATCATGGAAATAAGGGAAGAGAATGAAAAACTCAGAAAAGACCTAGAGGGAAAGAATGGCATTATTCAGAAAGAACTAAAAGGAGAAAATGTTAAACTCTGGAAAGAACTAGAGGGAGAAAATGACAAACTCCGGAAAGAACTGAAGAGAGAAAATTACAAACTCCAGAAGCAAGTGGAAACACTGAAAAGATCCCATGCTGAAATGAAAAAAACAAACAAACAAACAAAAAATACCCCAGAAAAGCAAGGAGCTACAAGAAGAGATTGAGAAGCTCCAAAAGGAAGTATAAATAGTAAAGAAAACACAAGAAAAATAAAAAAGGAAGTCAAACACTCATATAATAAAGAGTAAAGAATGGGAAAAAGCCTAAGAAGTATAATGGAGGAAGCAGAAAGAATATCAGACCTGGAAGATAACACAAAAACTCAAGTAAAGACTATGAAAAATTTAAAAATACAGAAGAATGGAACAACCAGGGAATGTGGGACACTACGAAAAGATTAAACCTCAACATCATAGGGATAGAGGAAGGAGAAGAATCCCAAGAGAATGGTATTGATCAGATCTTCAACAGAATAATAGATGAAAATTTTCCCAAACTAAAAAAAGACAAGCCCATACAAATACAAGAAGTGCATAAAACTCCAAATAGACAAGACCAGAAAAGAAACTCCCCACACCATATCACAGTTAAAACACTAGACAGCCAATACAAAGACAACAAAATACTAAAAGCCACAAGAGAAAAACAACATGTTAGATATAAGGGGGAAACCTATTAGAATTACAGCTGACTTCTCAGTACAAACTCTGAAAGCAAGAACAATGTGAACCAAAGCATTTCGAGTGCTAAATGGCTACAAATGCCAACCCAGGTTACTATACCCAGCAAAAACTGTCTATTCTAGTTGAAGGAAAGAGAAAAATCTTCTATGACATAAAGAAGATGAAAGAGTACATGTTCGGGGGCTGGAGAGATGGCCTAGCTGCTAAGAGCACCATCTGCTCTTACAGAGGACCCAGGTTTGATCCCCAGCACCCACATTGTGGCTGAGAACCGACTTTAACTCCAGTTCTGGGGGAATCCAACGCCCTCTTCTGACCTCCGCGGCATTGCACAACACGGGTGCACAAACCTGCATGCAGACAGTACATTCATACACATAAAAATAAATTAATTAAAAAAGAGTACATTTCCAGAAAACCAAACCTTCAGAGAATACTTGAAGCAATTCAAAGGGCAGAGTAGAGGAGCAGCTATCCCTAGGCAACTTGAAAGGGAAATTAATAAAAGCATAACTCCAAAAGTAGAAACCTAGACCAAAAATGCAAATGCATGATAAAGGGAAAGGAAGCCACACACATCTCTCAATTATAACCTTAAATATTAATGGATTAAACTCCCCAATCAAAAGGCATAGAATGGGAGAATTGATTAGGAAACAGAGTCCATCGATATGCTGTCTACAAGAAACCCATCTCACCCTCAAGGATAGGTGCCAACTGAAAATAAAAGGATGGAAAAAAATATTCCAAGCAAATGGTATGAAACAGAAAGAAGGAGTTACTATTTTAATATCAGACAAAACAGACTTCAAAGTAGAAGCAGTAAGAAGAGAGGAAGAGGGTCATTACATCCTTATTAAAGGGAAAATTAACCATAAAGACTTCACAATCATGAATATATATGCACCAAACTCTGGTGCAACAATCTTTATAAACACAACTCTGCAGGACCTCAAGGCACAGATTATCCCCAGCACACTAATAGTAGGGGACTTCAATACCCCACTAAACCCCTTGGACAGATCAACTGGACAAAGAATAAACAGAGAGACATCTGAACTGAACAATATGATACAGCAAATGGACCTCACAGACATCTACCAAATATTCCACAAAAGCACCAGAGAATACACTTTCTACTCAGCACCCCAATGAACATTCTCCACAATTGACCATATACTGGGACACAGAAAAAACTAACCGAAGTGCCCCTAACTGACGAGTGAATAGAGAAAATGTGGTACATCTGCACAATGGAGTTCTATGCAGTGGCAAAGAAAGATGACATCACGAACTTTGCAGGTAAGGGGTATAACTTAGCCTTTCTGGATACTTTATGACCATACTTAATGCCCGTACTAATTTAGCCAATGCTCTTAAGGGATAACTTGGTTCATTGCCCTCAGAGGCCAACTAAGTACCAGAGGACTATGCATTGGGGCATCTCTTGAAATGTCCTGCAAATGTGAGACACAAGTCTTCCTGTGCAGGGAGGTCTTGGAGATCCACTAATGGGACTACAGCCAGTGTCCAGCCTATAAAGAGGAAAGATTTCTTATGCTTCAAAAAGAGAAGCCTGGTCTATCAAGACCTGATTTTGTCCTCAAGTGGATGGAACTGGTGGTTGAAAAGCCAAAGGGAGCCAGGGGCTCCCCCAGCAAAAAAATTTAAAATTTAAGAAAAAACTTGAGTGACCCTTGAGGACCAGATCCTCAACTGACCTTGAGAAAATAAAACCCTTAGTTAATCTGGGCTGTGTGGCCTTAGGCATCCAAAAAGAAAGTATAACCAGAAGTAAATATTCAGTAAGGTCTGAAAAATTGTACTTCAGATATAATACTTGAGAATCTTCCAAACATTCAATGCCAGATGGGGACTACTGAGATACCTACCATGGGGACTGAGAGGCTACTGAGACTTCAGCTGCTTCAGAGTGTAGACTACCATTGTTGGACTACTCAAGCTGTGAAATGGAGGCCAGTGCGGGCAGATCAAGACAGGACACTCACTTGCTGGAACTCATTTGGGTGACCACTGGGGGGGGACCCCAGTGTAGAGCATGGGGACAATATTGATGGTTGTATAGGTTTGCCAAGGAGTAACCTTAAAGCACTTCCTTGGGGAAAACATGACATCTTTTGCTTAAAAAAAAAACAGTAAAGAAAGAAAGAAAATCCTCCAACTCAGGTGATGATAGATAGATAGATAGATAGATAGATAGATAGATAGATAGATAATTGAAGCAATACATGTAGGAGAAAAAATGGAATTTCCATGTTAAAGCATCACTGTATTGTAATGCTTTTTTAAAAAATTTGGTGTCACAGATTATCTTATGTTACTTTGATGCTATGTGTACTCTAAAGTTCAACTTAAAATAAAATTTAAAAAAAGATGGAGTAAAGAGCTTAACAGAGACTTCACAAGTGAGGAAATAAAGATGGCTGAAAAACATCCTAAAAGTGTTCAATGTCATTAATCACTAAGGAAATGCAAATAAAAATCACTCTAATATATCATCTCACTTGATAAAACTGGATAGTATCAATAAAATGAAAGTCATCAAATGCTCAAGAGGTTTTGGGGAAAGGAGAACACTCATCCACTGCTGGTGAGAATGTAAACTTGCACAATGACTATGGAAAGCAGTATGGAGAAGCCTTAAATACTCAAAATGAACCTACCACCTGACCCTGTCATACCACTCCTGGGTATATACCAACAAGACTCATCCTATCTCAAAGATACATGCACATCCATGTTTATTGCAGCTCTCTTCACAATAGCAAAGAGCTGGACACAACCCAAGTGTTCTTCAACCAATGAGTGGATAGCAAAAATGTGGTACATCTACACAATGGAGTCCTATGCAGTGGTAAAGAAGGAGGACATCATGAACTTTGTATGTAAACCTACAAAATATTATGCTAAGTGAAGTAATACAGTCCCAGCATCATCTGTGGATGCTATTATCAAGTACCTAGTTGTAAGAAAAAATAAGCAACGTTAATGTTATATTCCTCTCTCATTATCTTAAGGAAACACCTCTCTCTCTCTTTCTCTCTCTCTCTCTCTCTCTCTATATATATATATATATATATATATATATATATATATATATATATTTAAGCAATACCGAAGTTTGGAGGGAACAACAAACAGCAAAGAGAACTGGAACAAAGAACTGACTGAAATATTTCTCCTGAAAACAATAATCCTCCGCTTTGCAAAACCTTGGAAAGACACAGAAAAAAATGCAAGACATGTATGGCATAATGCATGAACGTGCATGGGGTAGGAGGCATGGAATGGGAAACGAGTCTAAATTGGACTAAAAAATAATGTATAAAAAATTTTAATAACAATAAAAAATTCAAGTAAAAATTATGATGAATTATGATAAACCATTATGTTTATATATTTAAATGATAGTTTATAAGATCTTAGTGACTTATAAAAATCATTTAATTAATATTAAAATCTATTTATTATAAAAAGTTTGAGGAACATCAAAACTGGACAACTTGTCTCAATAAGAATATATAAAAAAACTATTAGTGTGCTGGGGTTAATATGTGCCTTGAGATTAACCCCAGCACACTAATAGTTTTTTATATATTCTTATTGAGACAAGTTATCCAGTTTTGATGTTCCTCAAACTTTTTATAGTAAATAGATTTTAATATTAATTAAATGATTTTTATAAGTCACTAAGATCTTATAAACTAACAGCAAACATATCAGGACATATATGAGAACAAATATATATATATATATATATATATATATATATCACAACAAATATGTAGAAATCCATACCATTCCCATGAATTGGAAGATTGAATATAGTAAAAATATCAATCTTTTTATCCCTGCATGATGAAGCCTCTCTAACACAGGACATGCTCACAATCCTGTCTTCAGATATAAGATTAACAAAATTATTATGAAAAATTTTAGCAATGTTATAGGAAAAGCATCTGTAAAACTCACATCTACAATAGCTAAAATAATCCTGATAAATAATAAGGTTTGAGAATTTACTCTGCTCATATTAGTACTTACTCCATAGTACCTGTAACAGAGAGAATGTGGAATGGTAAGAGGAAAGATACATGGATCAGTAAAATGAAACGAAAAATACAGAAGTAGCTCCCATACAAATATAAACAAAACTCTGAAAGGAAGTGGAAACATTGAAAAAAGAAACCAACCAGCAAAGCAAGGAGCTACAGGAAGAGATTGAGAAGCTCCAAAAGGAAGTGGAAATACTAAAGAAATCAAAGGATGAAATGAAAAAGGAAATTGAACACTCATCCAATTAAGAGGAAAGGAATGGAAAAAACCTCAGAAGTAGAATGGAGGAAGCAGAAGAAAGAATATCAGACCTGGAAGATACAGAACAACTAAAAACCTCAAGAAAATATTATGAAAAATTTAAAAATACACAAAAGTGGAACAACCAGGAAATGCGGGACACTATGAAAAGCTCACATCATAGGGATAGAGGAAGGAGAAGAATCCCAAGAGAATGACATTGATCAGATCTTCAGCAGAATAATAGATGAAAATTTCCCCAAACTAAAAAAAAAAAAGACAAACCCATACAAATACAAGAAGCACATAGAATTCCAAACAGACAAGATCAGAAAAGAAACTCTCCATGTCATATCATAGTTAAAATGCTAGACACCCAAAACAAAGACAAAATTCTGAAAGCTTCAAGAAAAAAACAGCAAGTTACATATAAGGGCAAACCCATCAGAATTACAACTGACTTCTCAGTACAAACTAGGAAAGCAAGAAGAACGTGGAGCAAAGCATTCCCAGTGTTAAAGGACTATAGATGCCAACCCAGGTTACTATACTCAGAAAAAATGTCAATTCCAGTTGAAAGAAAGAGAAAAATCTCCCATGACATAAACAAGATGATAGAATACATGTCAAGAAAACCAACCCTTCAGAGAATACTTGAAGCAATTCAAAGGACAGAAAAGAGGAGCAATTATCCCCAGGCACCTAGAAAAAGAATTTAATAAAAGCATAAATGCAGAAGTAAAAACCTAGTCCAAAAATGCAAATGGATAATAAGGTGAAAGGAAGCAACACACATCTTTCAATTATAACCTTAAATATCAATAGAATAAATTTCCCAATCAAAAGACATAGACTGGGAGATTGGATTAGGAAACAGAACCTATCGATACACTGTATACAAGAAATCCATCTCAATGATATGTGCCAACTTAAGTGAACGGATGGGGAAAAATATTCCAAGCAAACAGTACCAAAAAGAAAGCATGAATTGATAATTTAATATCAGACAAAATAGACTTCTAAGTAAAAGTAATCAGAAGCAACAAAGAGG
Source organism: Rhizomys pruinosus (assembly GCA_009823505.1). NCBI lineage: Eukaryota > Metazoa > Chordata > Mammalia > Rodentia > Spalacidae > Rhizomys > Rhizomys pruinosus. Next base: position 789,861 of record VZQC01009814.1, read on the forward strand.
GCCATTACACTTGACCATGAAGATTTCAAAATCATGAATATATATGCACCAAACTCTGGTGCACCAAACTTTATAAAGAAAATTCTCTAGGACTTCAAGGCACAGAATAATCCCAGCACATTCATAGTAGAGGACTTCAATACCCCACTGAGCACGTTCGACAGGTCAACTGGACAAATAATAAACAGAGAGAAATCTGAACTGAATGAGATGATACACCAAACGGACCTTACAGACATCTACCAAATATTCCGCCCAAATACCAGAGAATACACTTTCTACTCAGCACCCCACGGAACATTCTCCAAAATTGACCACATATTGGGACAAAGAAAAAACCTCAACAAATACAAAGAGATTGAAATAATTTCATGCATTCTATCAGACCACAGCCAGGATAAGCCCTAATATCTACAAGAACATATGGAGACTAAACAGCACAGTCCTGAATAAGGAATGGCTCAAGGAAGAAATAAAGAAAAGCATTCTTGGAACTGAATGACAATGACGATACAACACAACAAATCTTATGGTATACTTTAAAAGCAGTCCTAAGAGGGAAGTTTATAGCCCTGGGGGCCTACATTAGAAAAACAGAAAGAGCACAAGTGAATGACCTAACACTGCAGCTAAAAAGCACTTGAGGGACAACAACAAATGAACACTAAATGCAACAGACAGGAAGAAATAACAAAAATCACAGCAGAAATCAATGAAATAGAAAAAAAATAAAACAATAAAAAAATCAATTACATCAAAAGTTGGTTCTTAGAATAAACAAAATACACAGACTTCTAGCACAGTTAACCAAAAGAAAGAAAGAGCAACTCTAAATCAATAGAATCCATGATGAAAGGGGAACTATCACAACAGTCGATGAAAAGATCCAGACAATCATATGGGAAGACTTCAAAAACCTATACTCAGCCAGGCGTGGTGGTGCACGCCTTTAATCCTAGCACTTGGGAGGCAGAGGCAGGTAGATCTTTGTGAGTTCAAGGCCAGTCTGGTCTACAGAGTGAGTTCCAGGACAGCTGGGACTACAGGGAGACCCTGTCTCAAAAAAAGACAAAAAAAAAAATACCCTATACTCTACTAAGTTTGAAAACCTAGGAGAAATGGATGAATATCTGAAATCCTGGGAATCACCGAAGCTTAACCAAGAAGAGATCGACAGCTTAAACAGACCCATAATATATGAAGAAATTGAAAAGGTAATAAGAAACCTCCCAACTAAAAAATTCCCAGGTTCAGATGGGTTCATGGAAGAATTCTATGAAACATTTCAAAAAGACTTGCAACCATTATTACTCAAATTGTTCAGAACGATAGAAGCAGAGGGCATTCTCCCAAATTCCATCTTTGAAGTCAGCATCACTCTAATACCAAAACCAATCAAAGATATAACCAAAAAGGAGAACTATAGACCCATCTCATTAATGAACACAGATGCCAAAATTCTCAGCAAAATACTTGCAAACTGCATACAGACCCACATCAAAAAGATCATCCATCATAACCAAGTTCGATTCATACCACAGATGCAGGGATGCTTCAACATATGAAAATCAATAATTATCATAAAACACATAAATGGACTGAAAGACAAAAACCACACTGTCATCTCAACTGATGCAGAAAATGCTTTTGACAACACCCAGCAACCCATGATGTTCAAAGTCCTAGAAGGAATTGGATTGGAGGGATCATTCCTCAGTGTAATCAAAGCCATATACAGGAAACCCACAGCCAACATTATCCTAAATGGAGAAAGCTCAGAACCATTCCCCTTAAAGCTAGGAACTCAGAAAGGCTGCCCACTGTCATCACTCCTTTTCAAAAGGAAATGAAAGAAGTACTAATTGGAAAAGAGGAAGTCAGCTAACCCTTTTTGCTGATGATATGATTGTTTACCTAAGGGAAGCTTAAAATCTCCACCAGAAAACTCGTAGAAGTGATTAAGAATTTCAGTAAAGTGGGAGATTACAAAATTAACCTAGAAAAATCAGTAGCCTTTCATTACACCAACAACAGGCAATTGAAGAAGGAATTAAAGGAGACCTTCCCACTCACAATAGCCTTAAAAAATAAAAGAAAATACCTAGGAAAAAACCTAACGAAAGCACCAAAGATCGCTACAAAAAATTTTTTAAATCCCTGAAGATGGAAATTGAAGAAGACATCAGAAGAGGGAAAGACCTCCCATGCTCATGGATTGGAAAAATTAATATAGTAAAAATTGTCCATTCTACCCAAATTAATATACAGATTCAATGCAATCCCAATTAAAATCCTCAAGCGTTTTTCACAGGCTTGGAAAAAAATCCTTAATTTCATATGGAAAAACAAAAGAACCCGAATAGCCAAAGCAACCCTGGGTGAAAAGAGAAAAACAAGGGGTCTCTCTATACCAGACTTCAAACTATACTACAGGACTATAGTCATAAAAACACCTTAGCATCAAACAGACCTTTAGATCAATGGAACAAAACTGAAGGTCCAAACTTGAGCACATACAATTTCAACCACCTCATATTTGACAAGGGGTCCAAGAAGAAACAATGGAGGAAATACAGCATCTTCAGCAAGTGGTGTTGCCAAAACTGGATCACCACTTATAGAAGAATAAACTTAAACCCCTACCTCTTGCATGTTACAAAAGTCAACTCCAAATGGATCAAAGACTTCAACGTGAAACCCAAAACTCTGAAGGTTATAGAAGAAAATGTTGGCAGCAGCCTACAAGACGTAGGCATAGGAAAAGACTTCCTAAATCAGACAGCAGCTGTGCAGGAAATAAGATTGACAAATGGGACCTCATCAAACTCAAAAGCTTCTGTACATCAAAAGAAACAATCAAGGAAGTGAAGATAAAACCCACAGAGTGGGAGGAAAATTTCACCACAGATACATCTGACAAAGCATTGATTTCCAGAATATATAAACTACTCAAAAAACAAAGAAGAAAGAAAACAAATGTCTCACTCAAGAGATGGATTAAAGAGCTGAACAGAGACTTCACACGTGGGGAATTAGAGATAGCTGAGAAACATCTTAAAAAAGTATCCAACATTGCTAATAATTAAGGAAATGTAAATTAAAACCACTTTAAGATATCATCTCACTCCAATAAGACTGGCTAGTATCAAGAAACCAATGACACCAAGTGCTGGAAAGGTTGTGGGTAAAGGGGAACACTCATCCACTGCTGATGGGAATGTAAACTTGTACAGCCACTATGGAAAGCAGTGTGGAGAACTCTTGGAAGACTCAAACTGAGCTTGCCACTTGACCCAGTCATACAACTCCTGGGTATATACCCACAAAACTCATCTTACCCCAGAGATACATGCATAGACATGATTATTGCAGCTCTCTTCAGAATAGCAAAGACCTGGAACCAACCCAAATGCCCCACAACTCAACAGTGGATAGAGAAAATGTGGTACATCTACACAATGGAGTTCTATGCAGTGGTAAAGAAAGATGACGTCATGAACTTTGCAGGTAAATGGATGGAAATAGAAGATATTATGTTAAGTAAACTAACAAAGACCCAGGAAAACAAATGATAAATGGTATCCCTCATCTGTGGATGCTAGTGCCAATTACCTATTTGTAAGGCAAACTGAGCAATGTTAATGTTAATATTCCTCATGATCTGAAGCATCAAAGAATGCCTGAAACAGTGAACTCTGCTCAAAAGAGTAAACTTCTGCATCAAGAATTTTGAAAGAGACTGAGAAAAAGATGAAAAACATGTTTGGCAGTGCATGAGCTCTGGTGGGGTGGGGGGACAGGGGGCCACGGGTCTAGATTTGATTTGTAATTTTGTATGGAAAGCACAGAGCTTCAATAAAAAAATTGGCTTTGAAAAATCAAAACAAATATAACTAACTATTTTTTTTCCTCAAAATTGAAAACAATTGAATGGAGGACAGATAGATTTTTTTCAACAAATGGATGGAAGAAAATGGTCTTTCATAAGAAAACATAAAGATACACCTTACCAATCCTACACCTTCCATCTTATGCAATAAATAATCTGAAATAGATAATGGACATACATTACATATATAACTATAAAACTCATAGACAACAGAAAATGAAAAAGTCTTTAATATCTAATTCTATACAAGTTTCTATAATTTACACCAAATATATGAATCATAAAATTAAAAATAAGGCCAGGTGTGGTAGCACACACCTTTAGTCCTATCACTTGGGAGGTAGAGGCAGGTGGATCTCTGTGAGTTCAAGGCCAGCCTGGTCTACATAGTGAGTCCCAAGACAGCCAGAGCTACAGGGAGACCCCGTCTCAAAAAACCAAAGGAAAAAAAAATAAGTAAAATGCACCTCGTCAACTCAATCCCTTTTCATCTTTGAAAGTACATGTGACAAAGATGATAGGATAGCTTACAGCCTGAGAGAAAATATTTGCAAATCAGTATGTGCCAAAGGTATATTGTACAAAGTAGAAAGAACCCAAGATTAAAATCCCAAGTGATATGATTAGAAAATAAGCAAAGATTTACTTAAAGAAACAGTTTACTGAGGCTGGACAGAAAGCTCAATGGTTAAGAGCACTGGCTGTTCTTGCAGAAGACTCATATTTGAATTGCGGCACCCACATAGAGGCTAACAACCATTCCATAACTCCAGTTCGAGGGGTTCTGACATTCTCTTCTGTCCTCTGTGGGTACTGTGCAACACGGTGCACTTACACACATGTAAGCAACACATTCATCCCCATAAAATCAAAATAATAAATAAAATAGAAACATTTTCCCAAAGATACTATACAACTAGCAGATAAATCCATGCAAAGATGTTCACCAATATTAACCAGGGAAATTCATTAATGCCAAAGAGACATCACTAAACATCTATCAGAATGGCTAACATAAATTGGAAAATACTCTTATGATTTTTTCTTAAGTGACATCTAGACTAAAAAGTACCTAAAGAGCCATGAAAACAATCTTTGTATGTAAATCTGTGATGGTGATTTTGTTTTATTTTATTTTCTTCTTTTGGCTTTCTAAAACAAGATCTTACTGTGCAGCTCAGTTTGTCCTTGAACTCCAGATCTTCCTGTCTCAGCTTCATGAGTGCTATATTGTAGCATAAGCCATTGCATACAGTTAGTAAAATTGATTCTACAGGAATAAGGGCACTGAGTTAGAAAGAGGAACTTTCAAGTGATAAGGATCTTTCCAGTGATAAGTGATAAGTGATCTTTCCAATGATCTGGAAGTTCAGATAGATTTTTTTTAAATAGTTAAAGGAAGACAAATTACTTCTCTCTTCTGAAGTTAGGACACTCATCTTGCAGTTGGGCAGCAGAGCTCCAAGGTTTCCAGATTTAGGACTCAGACAACTAGCTGCTCTGATTCTCAGGCTTTCAACATCTGACTGAGAGCTATATTGTTGGCTTTCTTGGCTCCGAGGTATTTGGACTTAGATGCATCCATGCTATCAACTCTCCCTGTTTTCCAGCATACATATACTATACTTTGGGGCTTCTCAGTCTCCATAAACATGTAAACTAATGCTCAAAAGAAATTATCATCTAGATTATTTATTTTTTTCTTACTTTCTTTCAAAATCTAGCAATCATCTATTATTTATCTGCCAATTATCTATCTTCCTATCCATCCATCATTCCATACTATTGGCTTTGTTTCACTGAAATGTCCTTGCTAACAAAAGTCATTAATTACCAGCATTGCTGGAAGAAACATGAGATGGTGCAGGCACTCTGAAAAATTTCATCAGTTTATTACAGTTTTAGCATTCAAGTACGATGTGATGCAGAAACTGTACTCTTGGGCACTTATCTCAAAGATATGAAAGTGCAGTCACATAAAGTTTTGCACATGAATGGATATAGCATTCTTATTATTAATAGTAAAAATGAGAATGAATACAAGTGCCCTTCAACAAGTGAATAAATTATAGCATACACATTCTCTACAATAAAAAGAACAGAGAGGACCTCTATTTAAGATGGACAGCTAGAGGATCATGCTATGAGAGGTAGTGAAGGAGAAACTCTGAATGAGAAAAAAGTGAACTTTTTCCAAAGACAGAAATAGAAGAAATGCTTTGAAAACCCACCAGGGAAGTAATGGAATATACCAAAAACCAGCAGAAATGAAGACATTCTGAGAATCAGGTGGAACAAGGCCTCAGCCATGTCTTTCTCTGGCACGTGAGGGGGCCTCAGATGCTATTTCCAAAACCTAAGCCAGATGAAATATAGGTACTCCAACACTCAGAATGGCCAACATCCATCTCAAGCCTCAAATCCCCTTGCAGTTTTGGTGAGACAGTGATTCAGTATATAGGCCATCCACAGAGAGAAATCCCATTTTGTGGAGGGCAGTGGCCAGGTGTTGTTTTGAGAGAGCATGTGTGTATCTTTAAATTCTGAGCTGCTTATGGGACCTGAGATCAAGGAACCTCCACAGGTTTCAGAACAAGAAAGTTAGACACAGAGAGGCTTTGTGTGCAGGTATCAGGAGCCTAGCTCAAGCTGACAAGTACATGAGAAGAGATAGCTATACTGCTAGGATAATTCTGTTAGTCAAAGATAGGAATAAATATGATCAACTGTGAGTTACAATGGGATTGCTCTGAACCTGGAGCTAGTGAGTGGATCAAGTTCTAAAACCACCTAATCTGTCCCACACCCCCAAGAACTCTGAAGTCCCTAGTGTATACATAATACTCACACTGTCATCCCTTCAGTAGGGTGATTAAGACCCGGATATCTAGGGGCTGGAGAGATGTCTCAGCAGTTAAGAGCACTGTCTACTCTACCAGAAGATCTAGGTGTGGTGCCCCAAACCCACATGGAAAAAAGTAGAAAGTTCTGGAAATAAAAAAAATTAATGAATAGAAAAACCCCACAATATCCAAAATTTTAGAATATTATTAAGAAACCAAATCTAAGAATCTTCAGGATAGAGAAAGGACCAGAGATAAACACTAAGTACATTAAGAATCCATTCAAATGAAATTATAGCAGAAAATTTCTCAAATCTAGAGAAAGAAATAAGTATTCAACCCCATAAGTTATTCAGAAGCTCAAATAGGCATGACCAGAGAAGACCCTCTGCATAACATACTGTAGCTAAGATGTCTGAAGTACAAAACAAACAAATGATATTAATAGTTCTAATGGGAATAAAACAATTACAAGGGGAAACATCAGAATAACATCAGATCTTATCAGCAATATTCAAAGCCAGGAGAACTCTAAACAATACATTTCAAATGCGGAAAGTAATTGCCAAGCAAGATTGCTACATCCAGCAATTTTTTAAAGAAGTTATGACCTTAATTTTATATATATATATATATATATATATATATGTGTGTGTGTATTGTCTGCAAGTACCTGTGCATCCATGTCATGCAATGCCCAAAAAGGTCAGAAGAGGGCATCAGATCTCCTGGAAAGGGAGTTTCAGAAGGTTGTTTACTGTCATGTAGGTGATAGAAACCAAACCCTGGTCCTCTGCAAGAGCAGAAAGTGCTCTTAAAACACTGAACCATGTCTCCAATCCCAGAAAAGATATATTTCAAAGTTGTCTGAGAAATAATATTAAAAGACAAGCACAAACTAAAGCAGTTTATGCCTGACCACAACAAATCAACATGATATAGGCATAGGCAGAGATTTTATGAAAAGGTCTTCAGTAATACAGCAAATAATTCTCAAAACTAGTACATCCTGTTAGATGAAAATTAAAGGACTTCTGCACAGCAAAGGACAAGCCAGAGTGAAATCAGCTTACAGAATGAGAAATGTATTTTCAGCTATACCTCAGACAAGAGATTAAGATATGATATATTTAAAAATAAAACAAAAAATTAAACACCCCAAACCAAATGCTCCTGTAAATAAATGGCTTAATGAACTGAATAAAATGTTCTTAAAAGAATAAATGCCAATGACCAATAAGTACTTTAAAAATTGTTTAATATTCTAAACCTAACCAAAGACACCAAAGATCTCTACAACCAAAAATTTAAACCCTTAAAGAAGTTGAAGAAGACATCAGAAGATGGAAAAACCTCCCATGCTCATGGATTGGGAAAATTAATATAGTAAAAATGTCCATTCTACCCAAACTCTTGTATAGATTTAACACAAACCCAATTAAAATCCCCGAGTTTCTTCACAGGCTTAGAAAAAAAGTCCTTAATTTTATTTGGAAAAGCAAAAGACCACAAATAGCCAAAACAACCCTGAGTGAAAAGAACAATACAGGGGCGATCTCTATACCAGACTTTAAACTATACTACAAATATGGAGCCAAGGAGACACATGGAGAAAAGACAATATCTTCAGCAAGTGGTGTTGGCAAAACTGGTTCACCACCTGTAGAAGAATGAAATTAAACCCTTACCTCTCACCCTGTACAAAAGTCAACTCCAGATGGATTAAAGACCTCAACGTGAAACCCCAAACTCTGAAGGTGAGAGAAGAAAAAGTTGGCAGCAGCCTACAAAACATACGCATAGGAAAAGACTTCCTAAATCAGACAGCAGCTGTGCAAGAATTAAGGTCAACAATTGACAAATGGGACCTCATTAAACTCAAAAGTTTCTGTACATCAAAAGAAACAATCAAGGAAAATCCAGCAGAGTGGGAGGAAACCTTCACCGCAGAAACATCTGACAAAGCACTGATTTCCAGAATATATAAACTACTCAAAAAACAAAGAAGAAAGAAAAGAAATGACCCACTCAATAGATGGAGCAAAGAGCTGAACAGAGACTTCACAAGTGAGGAATTAGAGATGGCTGAGAAACATCTTAAGAAGTGTTCAACATCATTAATCATTAAGGAAATGCAAATCAAAACCACTTTAAGATATCATCTTACTCCAATAAGACTGGCTAGGATCAAGAAAACAAATGATACCAAGTGCTGGAGAGGTTGTGGGGAAAGAGGAACACTCATCCACTGCTGGTGGGAATGTAAACTCATACAGCCACTATGGAAAGCAGTGTGGAGAACCCTTGGAAGACTTGGAATGAACTTGCCACCTGACCCAGCCATACCACTCCTGGGCATGTACCCACAAGACTCATCCTACCACAGATACATGTACAGCCATGTTTATTTCAGCTCTCTTCACAATAACAAGGAGCTGGAACCAACCCAAATGCCCCTCAACTGACGAGTGGATAGAGAAAATGTGGTACATCTACACGATGGAGTTCTATGCAGCAGTAAAGAAAGATGACATCATGAGCTTTGCAGGTAAATGTCTGGAGCTGGAAGATATCATGCTGAGTGAAGTAATACAGTCCCAGAAAAACAAACGACGAATTCTATCCCTCATCTGTGGATGCTAGCACCAACTACCTAATTGTATGGCAAACTGAGCAATGTCGATGTGATCTGAACACAACTGTGCTCTTACATTGTGAATCTCTTAAACTATAATAAAAAATAAAAATAAAAAAGTCAAAGCTAGCAGCAGAGCATGGTGGTACACACCTTTAATCCCTGTGCTTGGGAGGCAGAGGTGGGTGGATCTCTGTGCGATCAAGGCCAGCCTGGTCTCATAGTGAGCTCTAAGCTGTGGCTATAGGAAGCCACTCTCATAAAAGCCAAAAAGAAAAGAAAAAAAAAAAAAGAAAGAAAGAAAAAGCTGAGCTCTCTCCAGAAATCCATTTAGTATCTTTAGTTTTTTTTTTTTTTTTTTTTTTTTTTTGGTCTTTTCGAGACAGGGTCTCCCTGTAGCCCCAGCTGTCCTGTTAAACTACTTACATTTATTATTATTTATCCATTTAGACTTGTTTTATTTCATGTTTTCTATCTATCCCGCTTTTCTATTATTTTTCACTTCGTTCCATTATTTTAGATTGGTCATTTTTCTTAATTTTAATTTTCTCTTATATCTATTTAAAAGTTCAGCAGTTTCAATTACCTTAGAGATTAAGCTTAAAGTTTTGGCAAATGCACTAATTGCAATGACAGCCAAAATGTATTAACCTCCCTTTCTCCCTCAAGCGTTCCAGGATTTTGCCTTTTGTCTTACACATTATTGTAGTTCACTGTTATCAGGAAATGTTTACAAGTATTTGCTAGGAGCAAGCACTCTGTTAGGATCATATAATCCACTATTAAACAAACAAAAAATATTTCCCGAGAAAGAGTCTCACTGTGCAGCCCTGGTTGGCCTGGGGCTTACTATGTAGACCAGGGTGGCCTCCCACCCACGGAGATCCACCTGCCTCTGCCTTCCCAGTGCTGTGATTTAAGTGTGTACCATCACTGGCAGCCCACACAAAATTTTAATCTATACCTTTAAATTGGCATTCTAGGGCCTGGAGAAATGGCTCATTGGTTAAGAGTACTGGTTTCTCTTGCAGAAAATCTGGGTTTGAATCCCTGTACCCACATGGCCTGCTAACAACCATTTGTAGCTCCAGTTCCAAGGGATCCGATGCTTCTTCTGTCCTCTGCACAACAGACACGTACATATATGCAGGCAATACACTCATACCCATAAAATTTAAAAATGTATAAACAACATGGAGTTCTGGCAGTATTTTTTATTTTTTGGTTCCTTCCCCATTCCACACTCAAATTCCAAATAGAAACAAAAAATTCCGTTCTAATTTATTCTTGTATATTAGTGGACATAAACAGAAATAAACCTGTCAAATTGCAAAAAAATGTTTAATATTCTTAGCAATCAGAGAAATGAAAATTAAACTATTTTGGTATTCCTTCTCACCCCATTCTGAATGACAGCAAATGATAGCAAATATGTGGGGAAAGAGGAACTCAAGTTCACTGCTGATGTGACTATAAATTAGTATAGGCACAATTGAAATAAGAATGGACATTCCTCAGAAACACTGGGAAGAGAACTACCACATGACCCCGCTATACAACACTTAGGGTTATACCCAAAGGACTCTAGTACATATAACACAGAGATATTTGAATATCCGTGATTATTGCTGCATAATCGCCAAGAAATATAACCAGCATAAATAAACAGAATAAACTTTTATGCAGCTATAAAGAAAAATGTAATTATGATATTTACATGGAAACAGATGCAAGCTATAAATCATTATCTTAGTTGATGTCGTTCAGACCCAGAAAGGGAAATACCTCATGTTTTCTCTCATATGCAGAATCTAGATTTAAAATTATATATGTGTATGTTTTGGCAAATAGGTGTAACTTTAATAAGAAAGGTTTTTATTGGTGTTGTTTTTTATTTTTTATATAGATATGGGTGTGATATATTTATATATGTACATTTGTGGATCATTAAATTGGAAAGGGGATCGAGAGAAGAGAACATAGGAAGAGATCTTAAAAGGGAAAGAGGAAATAGGTAGTAATGGAATGCATGTAGTAAGAAAGCAGAATGAGTGAAGATCCTATGAATTAGTCCATTAGTCAGTGTGTTTGTCTCAAAATTAATAAAAATAAAATTCCAAAAGGAACAAACCATTGATTCATGTAATTGTCTGAGGAATGATGCTGATGTTAAATGCTAAACCTAATAGAAAACAATTTCAATTTCACTACAGTTGTGCAATGACAAAATTTGGGAAATGTAGATCAAATTATTGGCTGCCAAGGATTGGGATTGGGTGGGGGCATTATAGTTGGTGTGTGGATGTGTTCATTTTAAAGGTAACCAAAAGGATTCTTCTGATGGCAAAACTGTTCAGTCTTCACCATGGTGATAGAAGCACAAAGCTACACTAGCCACAAAACTACACAGAACTTAGTGCATGTTACTTTAACGCAAGCAAAACTGGAAAGATCTGAATAAATTTAGCGCTTTGTATCAATGTCTGTATCCTATATTTTGTAAATTGTTACCAGTGGTAAAAACTGGGTAAAGCTTGCAACATTATTTTATACAAATGCATGAAAACTTACAATTATCTCTATAAACTTGCATACAAATTGACAATGCACTGGAACAACTAAGTATCATACATAGATATGGTAAATAAGCACACAAAGGACATTCAATAACTAAAGACATTAAAGAAATCCAAATTCAATGGATGAGTGTGCTGGAGATATAGCTCCATTTGTGGAGTATTTGCTTAGCATGCACAAAGCAAAGGATTTGATGATCCCCAGCACTGTATAATGTAGCTGTGCTGTAAGGCCAGCACATGACATGTACAGGCAGGAGGATCATCTTTGGCTACATATTGATTTTAAGGTCAGCCTGAGATATCTTGTAAAGAATAAAATGAAGAGAGAAAGAGGAAAGGGAGAAGGAGAGATGGAGTGAGTAAAAAAGGGATGAGTGCTGTTTTAATAACCAAAGTTCTATGTGCTAAAGATTTAATGGTTTGTTCTCCAGTGTAGCACTATTGGAAGAAGCTGTAAACATTTAGAAGGTGAGGCCTAATTGGAAGTCCCGAGGTTATTTGGACTATGAAACATCAGATGCATTCTCTCTTTATCTCCCTACTTGATTCCTGGCTCATGAGGTCTGCAGTATGCTCTGATTTGTGACATCCACCACTGTCCTTTGGTACACTCAACCAAAAGCCCAAAATATTGAAACTGCTTTACCTTGTACTGGAACATCCAAAGTAGTAACCTAAGTGAATAACCACTTTCTTTTTATAAGTTGATTGTCTAAAGGTATTTCATATTAGAAATATGAAGTTAAAACAAGGAGATAACAGCACACTGCAAAGTTGTGGAGCAAACTTAAATCCTCACAGATGACTAGTGGGATTGCAAAATGTTTACCACTTTAGAAACAGAATTGGCAGTTTTGTTATAAAATTAAATATACACTTACCCTAGAACAACTAACTCTTACATGCATATACATCTCTAATAATTCCACTCTATTTGAGGGAAGGTTATTTTTATTTTAGTGTATAGTGATTATACAAACTGATGGGTTTCATTAAACATTTTCACACATGTATATCATTTAAACTGTTCATATCCAATCATCTATTGCCCCCTTTGCCCCATTCCTCCTCCCATTGACCCCTTTCTTTTTCCTATGCTTTCACTTCTACTTTCATGATTTACATATACACTTTAATTTTTTTTAATTTTTTATTTATTTCTGTATGTGTATGAATGTACTGTCTGCATGCAAGTCTGTGCACCCGTGTCGTGCAATGCCGCGGAAGTCAGAAGAGGGTGTCGGATTCCCCTGGAACTGGAGTTCTCCTGGAATTGGAGTTTCAGACGGTTCTCGGCCGCCATGTGGGTGCTGGGGATCGAACCCGGGTCCTCTGTAAGAGCGGTCGGCGNATCCTCACAGATGACTAGTGGGATTGCAAAATGTTTACCACTTTAGAAACAGAATTGGCAGTTTTGTTATAAAATTAAATATACACTTACCCTAGAACAACTAACTCTTACAGCATATACATCTCTAATAATTCACTCTATTTGAGGAAGGTTATTTTTTATTTAGTGTATAGTGTATTAACAACTGATGGTTTCATTAAACATTTTCACACATGTATATCATTTAAACTGTTCATATCCAATCATCTATTGCCCCCTTTGCCCCATTCCTCCTCCCATTGACCCCTTTTTCCTATGTCTACTTCTACTTTCATGATTTACATATACACTTTAATTTTTTTAATTTTTTAATTATTTTCTGTATGTGTATGAATGTACTGTCTGATGCAAGTCTGTGCACCCCTGTCGTGCAATGCCGCGGGAAGTCAGAAGAGGGTCTCGGATTCCCCTGGAACTGGAGTTCTCCTGGAATTGGAGTTTCAGACGGTTCTCGGCCGCCATGTGGGTGCTGGGGATCGAACCCGGGTCCTCTGTAAGAGCGGTCGGCGCTCTTAACCGCTAGGCCATCTCTCCAGCCCTACATATACACTTTAAATCTGGATCCTTCATATGAAATAAAACATGCCATATCTATCCTATTGTGTCTGATTTATTTCACTTAATTTAACGATCTCCAGTTCCATTAAATTTCAGCAAATAACATAATTTCATTCTTTCCTATGGCCGAATTCTCTTCTATTCTCTGTCTCTCTCTGTCTCTGTCTCTCTCTCTTTTCTTCTTTCTCTCTCTTCTCTTCTCTCTCTCTCTATATATATAAACATTTTCACATTTTAATTATTTATTAATCTATCAAATATTCATATTTCCACAATAAAAATAGGTGTACAGGTATCTCTAATATGTTGACTTGCATTCTTTCAGATGTATACAAAGGAATAATATAACTGAAACATATGGTAGTTCAAATTTTAGTTTATTTAGGAACCTCCATAGTGATTTCCATAGTTACTGTATTCCTACCAGCACTATGTAAAAATTCCCTCCCCTTTCCCCACATCCTATCTAGCATTTTCTGTTTCTTTTCTTGATGATAGCTATTCTTACCAGGGTGAAACAGAATCTTAATGCAGCTTTGATTTGCATTTTGTTGATAGCTAGATGTTGAACATTTTCTCATGTATTTATTAGACAGTTGTGCTTCTTATTTGAAAACTATTCAACTTATTTTCCAGTCATTGATTAGATGATTTGGTTTAGGTGCTTCTAATTTTTGAGGTCTTTAAGGATTCTAAATATCAATCCAGTATCAGATGTATTACTGGCAGAAGCTTCATACTGTAGGCTGTATATCGACTGTAGTAACTGTTTCTTTGACTAAAACAGCTATATATTTTTTCTATTTTTATATTTTTATTGAAGTTTTATGCATTTCATACATTGCTTCTCAGTTCAGTCCAGACTCATTTCCCCCTCCAGACCCCCACCATGCCTGAATTCATGCAGTTTGCCATACATGTCCTGTATACCCTTCTGAGTCATTTCAAAGTTTTTCAAAGCAGATAATTATTTTGGGGGAGGAAGAACTTTACTGCTTCAGTTGGCTCCCTGTACCAGTTCTTTTGTTATTGTTGTCCTCTCCAATCTGTATTGTTTCAACATATATAGTAATATATATATATATATATTACTATATATATGTCACACCTGTACTAAAATCATGTCATTTGAAAATAAACTGTACATTATTTCCAAATAATAATTCAACATTCTTATTTTTTCCTTTTAAATTTATATTTCTTTGAAATATGCATACATATTTGACATCTGTTCACTTTCATAAATATTTGCAACTAGATGAAATTTATTATTAGAAAATTATATTGTTATTAACCATCAGTGACTTAAAATCATAGGTTAAGGTATGCAAAATAGTTTTCCTGTGGTTGTTTTGAGACAAGCTCTCCCTGCCCTGCTCAACCTGGCCTCAAACTCACATCCTTCCTGTCTTGGCTTTCTGAGTGTAAATATTATAGGTCTATATCACCCCACTAGGACCAGAGTATTTTTTAAATATCTTACGAATTCATTTAGAAAGTGATATTTTTTGCTTATAATTTAGACTAATTTTATTAAAGCATCAGTTTAGATATTTCTCCATATATTTGAGCAAGTTGTTTGTCGTAGATGGTTCAATCATATACACATCATTTTTGAAATTTTTTTTCACAGCAGGAATTATGAAGGATTTAGAAGTAATCTGAAAAGCATATCAATGTGCTGAAAATAATTTCAGAGTATAAAGATTCTCCTTTCCCTCAGTTATTTCCCTACTAGCAATGAACTAAGAGTGTCATTGCAACACTTTGCCCCTTCATAATTTTGAAATCCTATTGTGTGTTGGACTTGTCATCTATTGAACCCTAATGACCACCTTATAGAATCAAAGAGGTAGAGGAGTCACTGTCCCTCCCAGTTAAAAGTATCATTTTACCTCATCACATCAAACCCCTGTGTCATTACTGCTTTTTTTTTAATTTTATTTATATTTGTATGTGTATGAATGTACTGTCTGCATGTAGGTTTGTGCACCCATGTCATGCAATGCCACAGAGGTTAGAAGAGGGCCTCAGATTCCCCTGGAACTGGAGTTCTCCTGGAATTGGAGTTACAGATGGTTCTCAGCCACCATGTGAGTGCTGGGGATCAAACCTGAGTCATCTGCAAGAGCAGTCAGTGCTCTTAACTGCTAGGCTATCACTCCAGCCCCAGTCATTACTGCTTTTAAAACCTCATGTACTCAGTAGAGCTCCTGTGGAGCCTGAATAAACACATTTTCCCATTACCATGTCCAAATATAAAATGTACTTCTAGTTACCACTCACTGATTCTTCTATAAATTCAGTGACTCCTTACTTCCACATAATGCAAACACCTGAACATTATGCATATTTATTCAGATAAATTTTTATTATTCAATTATCTGTGTGTCGTAAACATATTCTATCACATTTGCATAGTGAAAAGAAAGTAACCATGTTCCTAAGGAAGTTATGATCTGTCTTGCTCTGCCAAGCTTGTCTCCATTCATAAATTGATATTTAATAAATGTTTTCAATGGCTGATGATATGGATAACTTTGTATAACTTATGATGCAAAAAGATTTTATTTATATTTGTTGGCTATGACAAGAGATATGGAGAAATTTGAATTTTTATATCAAATATTATGAAATCTGAAGATGACATCTTTCAAATTATTATCAAATCTGAATATATCCAAAATTATTAACAAATCTGAATATATCCAATATTATGAAATCTTAAGATAACAACTTTCAAATTTCAAGGCTTTAAAACATTAAAGATTTGGGGACAATGAAACCTTTACTGTTGTTTTGACTATCCCAACCACATAGTAGTTTTAAGACAGTAGTTTATTTAAAGGAAGAACTAGCACCAGGAAATGAAAAGGGTCTTGAAATAAGGTTGCATGATTCTTAAATGCAATCTTAACTTCACAGAAAATAATGAAGTAGCTTGAAGAAACAAAAATGACAATTTGATCCTAACAAAACTTGGTATATGCTTCAAAATAGATATTCTCTCCACAAACCCAAAATGTAAATTGTGTGTTAAATGAGACATACTGAAAAGTTTTCTATGTGGAAAATATTTCAAAATGCAAAGCAACTGAGGGGGGTGAGAACAAATCACTCATTATTAAAGATGCTGCAACCATATGTGAACTGAAGTCTTTCTGAACTTCAGAAATATTTTTTTCAGTTAGAGGCAAGTATTTGCTCTGTATACTGGAGATTTGAAAAGTAAGGGGTAAGCAGATCCTAATTTTATCCCATTGACTACACAACATTTGCAAATGTTGGCCACTATATTTTTATTTAGTTTTCCTCTCTGAATATACCTTACCTCAGTAAACTGTGTTTTTATAATAGCAATATATGTTTATCTAAGATGTCTCTTAAGCCTAGTTGGATGGCCAAATGCTAAGACATTACTCATTGTGTTTGGAGATCTCAAAACTCAAGAAAGAATTTTTTTTCTTTATTCTGCAGATTTCGTTTCAGGTGTAGAGCACAAGAAACTTTGGGCTATTACCAGTTCCAAAAGACAACTAACTAGGCAGTTCTCATCTGGTAGACATGTTTTAAGGAACCATTTTCCTTACTTTTGCTTTTGCAACATTAACACTTCTTCAATATCAAAAGAAATGATAGAGATGGGTTCTGTATTAGTTACTGCTCTTTTGCTTTGATAAATTTATACGAAGGAAAAGTTTATTTGAGATTACGGTTCCAAGTTCCAGAAGCATTAGAGAGGAGGCATGGTGAGGTGGCCTGACTAGGAGCAGAAAGCTAAGCACTCTCTCACATCTTGAACCTGGCACAGGAGACAGAGGGCAGCCTGACATCCAGTAAGGCTTAAGAACTCTCTAAGCTTGCCCCCCACCCCACCAGTGACATGCTTCTTCCAGCATGGCCACACATTCTAAGTCTTCCCCAAATGGCCCTGGAGACAAAATGTTCAAATGCTTGGAGCCTATGGGGGACATTCTCATTCATCCTACCAAATTCCACCCCCTGGCTCCCATAGGCTCATGATAATCTAAAGTGCAAAATGCATTTAGTCCAACCTTAAAAGTCACCATAGTCTTTACCAGTCTCAATACTATTCTAAAGTCCAGAGCACAAAGTCACTTCTGAGACTCAAGGTAATCTATTTATTTTAAGCCCCTGTAAAACCAAAAGACAAATTACATACTTCCAACATACAATGGAACTGCATACACATTCTCGTCCCAAAAAGAAGAAATGTGAGCATAGTAAGGAAATAATATACTAAAACCAGATCCAAAGCCAGCAGGTCAGATACAATTCCATTAACTCCATATCTGACTTCTGGGACTTTACTTCGAAGGGCTTAGATGGCTCAGCTCTTCCAACATTGCTGCGTGCCACATGCATCTCTCTTTTGTGCTGGTCCCTTTGCCTGTATGCAGCTCTCCTTGGCAGATGTCTTACAGTTCCAGCATCTTGAACATCTTGGGGTCTCCACTACTAACCATGCTTCACTTCACAGCTTCACACAATGACCTGTAAAAGCTTTCTCTAAGCTGGGATGCTCATGGTACACTCTGCATGGCCTCAGCAGCTCTCTGAAACCATGGAGGAAGAACCAATAACACTTTCATTCTTGCATCTTCCATGCAGCTAAAACCACCACCATGTGAACAACACTGTTAAATTTGGCTGCCAGCCTGGTATGGACCCTTGCCTAGATCAACCACATTTGCAGCTTTTGTAGGTTGCAGTCTTCTATGAGAAAATACTTTTGGCTTTTTCCTTTTACAACTTTGAAGATTAACTATGTGTGGTTTTGCCCTGAATGTACTCTTTTTTCTATTGTTAAATGCAATTTTATTTCATTTCATCCTGTGATTTTTTTAGTACTTCCATTTCCTTTTTGAGCTCCTCAATCTCTTTCTTGGTGCCTTCTCAATCTCTTCTTGGTGCTCCTTACTTCGTTGGTTGGCTTCCTTTTTCAGTGTTTCTACTTCCTTTTGGAGTTTGTTTTTTTTCTCCCTCTAGTTCTCTTCTGGAGTTTGTTGGTCTGTTCCTTTAGTTCTTTCTGAAGTTTGTCATTGTATCCTCTAGGTCCTTTTTGAGTTTTTTCATTCTCTCTCTTTAGTTTCTTATATTCTTTATTTTTTCTCCCTCTAGTTCTTTCCGGTTTGTCAATGTTCCTTTAGTTCTTTCTGATGTTTGTCATTGTATCCCTCTAGTCCTTTTTGAGTTTTTCATTCTCTCTCTTTAGTTCTCTGAATTCTCTTATGTTCTTTAATTTCTCTGCATAGGTCTGCAATTATTCCTCTAAGATCTGTTCCTGGTTCCTCCAAGGGGTTCCCATTGTAGCTGTCTTCCTACAGGTTTGGTAGAACTTGGTGCAGGATTATCCTGGTCGTTTCCATGTTGTCCCTTGTCGTGTGTCCTGCATGTGGGCTTCCCTTTTGTGGTTTAGATCACCAATAGCAGACGGTTTTGCTTTCCTCTCTTCAGATAACTTTTTGTTGTTTGTTGTTGTTCCCCTTCCTCCTCTTGTTATGTGAGTATGGACTTGTCTGCTTTTCATTTTTTTTTTTTTTTTTAGGGTTCTCCAAAGCAATCCTTTTCTCACGTTTCCGCGGGGGGGGGGTATGCCTGATCTAGCCCGCGCCCCGGCAGCCTGCTCAAAGGCGCAGGCCCCTGGCCGCCGGACTCTCCGGACCCTCTGGCCGGCAGCGCCCGGGTCCCGCCCTCAAGCGCCCAGCAACCCAAGCTACTCGCCCAGGTGGCTTCTGGGTATCCTGCCCAAAGGCGCAGCCGCCTGGCCGCCGGACTCTCCGGACCCTCTGGCCAGCGCCCGGGTCCCGCCCTCACGGCCCACAGCAACCCAAGCTACTCGCCCAGGTGGCTTCTGGGTATCCTGCCCAAAGGCGCAGCCGCCCTGGCCGCCGGACTCTCCGGACCCTCTGGCCCAGCGGCCCGGGTCCCCCCTCAAGGCCCCAGCCCCAAGCTACTCGCCCAGGTGGCTTCTGGGTATCCTGCCCAAAGGCGCAGGCCCGCCTGGCCGCCGGACTCTCGACCCTCTGTCCACAGCGCCCGGGGTCCCGCCCTCCACCCCTGGTGCCCTTTTTCTAAGGCTAGGGAACAATTGCGGAAGAGAGGGGCGTGATAGAATGTAAGGGCTTCGATGTGGGGTTAATGGTGAAATACAATAATATAGACTGGACACTCATTTGATCAACTTGATTGAACATACAAGCCCCTCCCTGCTGATGGTGGGACCAAGAGCTGTGTGGGTTTGGGCACAACTGCTTACAAATTGGTTTTACATGAAGGATGCTTGTACTCACAAATTATCACTATTGTTAAAAAAATGAAAACAAAAACAAAAACAGAAAAGCAGAGAAAGATGCAGAAAACTTATGGCAGAATGCCCGATCTGCGATGGGTAGGGTGGGTGGGTGGGGGGAAGGGAAGGGGATATATGCCTGAACTGAATTGGAAAATGATGTATGAAATACACAAGTCAATAAAAATAAAAAAAGATTTAAAGAAAAAAAATAATAATAATATAAATTTAAAAAAAAAATATATATATATAATATATATATATATATATATATTATTAAATATTATATATATAAAAATCTATGGTGTGCCTTCCTGAGTCTGGCTTCATTCCCTTAACATATTGACTATTGTATTTATTTGCTTGAAAATGTCATAATTCATTTTTCCTTAGGGGAAGCTTAATTCCATTGTGTTTACTATGCTATGTTCTCTTTATTCATCTTACTTCTGGACATCAGGCTGGTTCCCAAGTTTAAGAATTGGGATAAGGGGCTGAGAGAGATAGCCTAGCGGATTAGAGAGCCCGACGCTCTTGCAGAGGACCTGTCGATCCCAGCCCCCACATGCGGCTGAGAACCGTCTGTAACTCCAATTCCAGAGAACTCCAGTTCCAGAGAATCTGAGACCCTCTTCTGAACCTCCGCGGCATTGCACGACACGGGTGGCACAGACCTGCATGCAAACATACATTCATAACACATACAAAAAATAAATAATAAAAAAAAAAATTAAAAAAAAAAAAAAAAAAGACATTGTGAATAATAAAGTGAACTTATTATGTTCCGGTAAAAAAAAAAAA
>VZQC01009815.1:0-51262 GCA_009823505.1 Rhizomys pruinosus
ACAAAACAACCTTTTCAATAAATGGTGCTAGAAAAGCTAAATTTCCTGTATCTCTCATTTCTTGAAATGAGTTAATTTAATATGAATAGTAAATCTTAGTGTATGATTTCCTATTCAGCCTCTAGCAGAAACATTACGTGAGAAGTTTCTGTGAATAGCTGTGATTAATTCCTAGAACTTAAAAACTGGATTGCATAAATTAAAAAATAGTTTTGTGCCAGAAAGAAACAATGATTGAGTGAAGAAACAGGATATTTAGTGTTAGAAAAATTCTTTACTCCTTATACATTTAACAGAAGGTTAATATGCAGAATGTACAAGGAACTTATAATATTGAATACTACCTTAGAGCAGTTGAGTTGAACAGTTAATAAAGTATAAATATCCATAAATATAAGAAACGTATGGTCCTTTTTTCTTTTTTGATGATGCCTTCTAAAAAAATAACAGGAAATCTCGAGACTTTCCATTGTATTTCTTTGTGATGGCTAACTATCAAAGAAATGCAATGGAAAGTCTAGCCATCAAAGAAATGCAATGGAAAGTCTGGAGATTTCCTGTTATTTTTTTAGAAGGCATCATCAAAAAAGAAAAAAAAGAATGTTGCAGAAGATAAATGGAACATTTTCACAGTGCTTGTGGGAATATGAGAGAGTGAAACTGTGTTAGCATTCCTAGAAAAAAATAGGTCTAAAATAAATCTACCTTATGATCCAGATACATGATGTCTAGGGTAGACCTAAGGATACATAAGCAAACTGAGCTACAATCATGTGTATTGTGGCACTATTCATAAGAGCCAAGACAGCTCAGACTTCCATCCAGAATTGAAGGGATAAGGAAAAATGTCATACATATGCACAATGTAGTTCTAAGTCAGCCATTAGTGAAAAGAATATTTCTTGATCACAATCTTCATCACCATGTTGGGCTGTACTCCTAAAGCAGGGGCAAAAATAAAATTTTCCTTTCTTTAGTCATTCATACAAGTATCAGAAGAACAGGCAAAATAATAATAATATTAATAATTATTATTTGATAATGATGTTGCAAACAAAAGGAAAATATGTTCTACTGGGTTTCAGATGGAATTTATTTACTTTGAGATACAGTTTCGTTCTTTCTAAAAAAATTGTTTTTTTGTATGTACTGTCTGCCTGTAGGCTTTTGTTGTGTTGCTCAATGCCACGGAGGTCAGAAAAGGGTCTCGGAATCCCCTGGAACTGGAGTTCTCCTGGAATTGGAGTTACAGATGGTTTTAGCCACCATGTGGCTGCTGGGGATTGAATCTGGTTCCTCTGCAAGAGCAGTCGGTGCTCTTAACCGCTAGGCTATCTCTCCAGCCCCGAGATACATTTTCATTCTTAAGCTTTTTCATCTCTGGAGCATTTTGTCCTATAGTACTGTCTTCAGAAAGTTTCTCTCCAGGAATGGAGTCTGTAACTGTTATGTATTAAACAGGGTGATTTTACAGAATAAGGTCTGGAGACTTGTATTTCTCAGAAAAGCCATGAGATTGCAGTCTACTTTTGAAGACTGAACTCGCAGTATCTATAGATGGAGGCTTTGAGGAAAGAAGGAGCGAGCAGCCTTTTCTTTGAACACCCTTTGTAATGTCAACCCACTTTTGAGTACAAGCTTCCCCTGCCCCTTATTTAGTATTTTCTGCAAATGCATGGGCAGGCTGCTTAGGTTGATTCTAAATCATATTTAGTAGATAATTCTTTTTTTTTTTTTTTGAGGGTGTCGGATTCCCCTGGAACTGGAGTTCTCCTGGAATTGGAGTTACAGACGGTTCTCAGCCGCCATGTGGGTGCTGGGGATCGAACCCGGGTCCTCTGTAAGAGCAGTCGGCGCTCTTAACCGCTAGGCCATCTCTCCAGACCGATAATTCTTTTTTTTTAATTTAAAAAAAAATTTATTTTTTGGTCTTTTTGAGACGGGGTCTCCCTGTAGCCCCAGCTGTCCTGGAACTCGCTCTGTAGAACAAGCTGGCCTTGAACTCACAAAGATCCGTCTGCCTCTGCCTCCCAAGTACTAGGATTAAAGGCGTGCACCACCACGCCCGGTTTACTAGATAATTCAAACCACCCATTCAGTCTGAATCGTGATCTCTCTTCCCAATATTTTATTGAAATCCTTAAAGTTTATATGTGCCTTAGAGAATTCCAGAAGAAATTATTTTCCTTGCATTAGCAGTTGGCTCTCAGTTTTTCATCTATCTCCTGGAAATCTAATATGTCTAGTTTTCTAGTGTTTCCACTTATTTTATTATTCTGTAAGTTCTCAAGGTATTTCTTATGTGGCCTTGGCTTTGGAAACTGCCCCATAATACCTTTCATTTAGTTTAGGAGAAGTATTCCATTACACATGTTTCTTTGCATCAAAATAAGGACACCCAGGAGACAATTTAAGAACTCCAGTTGTTTTTTCTACAAGAAACTTTATTTGAAATAGTTTCAAACATATTAATATTGGAATAGCAGTGCAAATTCTCCAGGTTCCTGACTGAATCCTAGTCACGGAGATCCAGTTTTAAATATCTTTTTACACCGGGTGTGGTAGTGCACACTTTAATCCCAGCACTAGGGAGGCAGAAGCAGGTGGATCTCTGTGAGTTCAAGGTCAGCCAGGTCTAAATAGAGAGCTCCAGGCCAGCTAGGACTAAAGGAAGACTCTATCTCTCAATANCCTTCCAAAACTTAAAGATTCTATTTGTGAAGCCAGGACATACTTCAGAAACAAAATTTGGAGCAATGGAACCAGAACTAACTAGGAATCTTCCTCCATGAAAAGTATCTCTCATACTTCTAGAGGTATGCGATTTGCTAAGGGAAAAAAATCAACAGTCCAACCCCAGATTTAAAGCCGAATAATCGTAACAATGACCAGCACAGGAAACAAAAGCTGGGTAGTATTAACATATTTATCTGGGAGTAATTAATAACTATCTAATTGGATTTAAAACCTGCTCAATGTGAAAGAATTAATGTGTCACACTCTAAACATAGTCAAATACAGATGACTGCAGAGGTCAGAGACCCCAGAGAAAAACATACATCTGTCACATTTCTAGACAAGCATAATTTCTAATTGTATGATAAATATGGAACCATAGAATTAAAGACAAATATACTAGACACCACTCACCAAAGAAGCTTTCTTTGGCAAAAGGTGGAGACTATTACATTGTTCCACAACTAGACAAACACAGATAAATGTCTGTAAGAAGCCAAGCCCAAAGTGACATATCTAAAATGGAACTTCTGCATCAAAAGATCATGGAACATAGTGAAACAGTGAATAGAGAGAATACTAATACATCTCTTACCTCTCACTAGCAAATCTTCCTTGTGCAACAGAGGGCGATGAACACAGAAGGCCACAAAAGCCCAAAAGGTAGAGAGTAAAAGAATGCAGAGTTCAGGTCCCTGGACAGGACTCCTGTATTAAACCTCACCCACCTGGGGCTCAGAGACCATTGCAAAAGAGGGGGTAGGAAGATTGTAACAACCAAGGTTGGTGGATGATCATAAAGGAACAGGGTCTTCAGGAAACTTGAACTTGCTGCAGTGGTGACCACAGGCACAAGACACATACAAACACATTCAGACAAAAACCAAGCACAGAACTAGGGAAATGGAGAGAAGGCTTCAACCTGAGCCATACACCATTGATAGATGATAACTGCAATGGGAGGGAGAGTTGATTTTCTATAAGAGAGCTACACTAGATAGGCTGACTAGGATCCAGTGGCTGAACTAACACCAAGGAACATATGGGGACACAAACTTGACTCAGTAGGCTTTGAATCATTTCACAGACTGTATTAAATATATTTTGGGGGTGGTTGGTCTGAGAGTGTGCAGACAGGGAAAGGAATATAGACATGATTAAGGTGTATTGTATGAACTGTACAAAAGTTTCATCAAAATCATACACTGAAAAAAATCCAAGTAGATATATATGCTCACAGACACACATCATATATTCCTCTAAATGTAGCTTTAACTATAGCTCTCTTTTTTTGTTTTGGTCTTTTCAAGACAGGGTCTCCCTGTAGCCCCAGCTGTCCTGGAACTCACTTTGTAGACCAGGCTGGCCTTGAACTCACAGGGATCCGCCTACTTCTGCCTCCCAAGTGCTAGGATTAAAGTTGTGCACCACCACACCCGGCTAACTATAGCTCTCTTAAGTCAGTAAGAGAAGCTGGAGATATGGATCAGTGGATAAGAGCACTTACTTCTCTTTCAGAGGACCTGATTTCAGTTCCAGGCATCCATGTCAGATGACACCATCATCCGTATCTACTGCTCCTGGGGACTGGTGCCTCTGGCCTCTCGGGTTGCCTGCATTTATGTGCACATATCACAGCACAGACACATATGCATACACATATTTAATAAAATCAAATCTTTTTTTAAAAGTTTGTAACAATTTTCATTGATAAACTTTGTTTTCCATTCATACGTTGTGTTGAGACATCTATAATCGATATCAAAATTTGCTTATGTTGATATTCTGTATTTTTTTCTACCTCATGTACATATTTTCTATGCTTTATTTTCTCAAGATTTGTGCAACTTTTGTTCTTGTATGTGTATATGACTGTATATAAGCATGGGCTGCCAAGGGAGAGTACTTGATACCCTGGAGATGAGTTATAGGCAACTGTGATCCACCTAACATCAGTGCTGAGAAATGAAGTTTAATCATCTCCTAGGGCACAAGCCTTCTAAACTGCTTAATAGTCTCTCCAGCCCCAGTTTTTTTGGTCTTTTTGAGACAAGGTCTTCCTGTAGCCCCAGATGTAGACCAGGCTGGCTTTGAACTCACAGAGATCTACATGCCTCTGCCCCGCAAGTGCTGTGATTGCAGGCCTGTGCCACCACGCCCAATCAGCCCCAGTTTTTGAGGCTTTGACAAACTGAAACCTATTTTACTTTATATATCATATAAATGCATTGTTTTTTACTTATACTATCTGTGGTGGTTTGAATGAGTGTCCCCCATAGGCTTTAAATATTCAGACATTTTGTCTCCAGTTGGTGGCACTGTTCTTGGAGGTCTTAGAAGGTGTGCCTGTGCTGGAGGAAGTACATTATTGGGGGCAGGCATAGTGAGTTTAACAAGCCTTGCGATCTCTGCTTCCTGTGCTCATTGCGAGATGTGACCCTCAGCTTGCTGCTCCAGCCCCGGCCACCATGCTTCCCACCACAAATGGACTCGAATTCCCTGGAACCGTCAATCATAAGCTCAAATAAACTCTTCCTTTTATAAGTTCCCCTGCTCATGGTGGTTTTATCACAGCATGATAAAGTCACAGAAAAGTGACTAAATAGTTATTTGGTACCAGAGAGTGGGCTGTTGGCTGTGAAGAACCTGACCATGTGGATGTTTGGAGAAATGTGGAAGACTTTGGAACTTTGGGCTAGAAAAGCTGTTGACTACTCTAAGCAGAGCTTAAGGGGCCATTCTAGTAGAAGCCCGGAAGAAAGCATTGCTGCAAAAAATGTAGTTCCAGATGAAAATAAAGACTTAAGCAGCAACTGGGATATTTTGCTAAAGAGTCTGGCAGCAGTTTTCCCACAGCCCAAATGTTTTCCTGATGCTAAGTTGAAAAGCAATAGACTAATGTCTTTGGCAGAGGATTTTCAAGACAGCCTAATGTAAAAGTGGTGTGGCCTATTGATGGTGAATATTATGCAGATCTACAGTGAAAAGGAGCAGATGTGGTAGAAAGAAATGCAAGAATGTTAAGTTTGGATCTGAAAACTGCACTACAAAGATTAAAGGTGTGGCCCAGGGTGTGGAAGGCAGTTAAGGTTGCCTATTTGACTAAGGACGACATAAAGTGTAAGGTTGATATTATGCAGAAAATGGATAGAAAGTTAGAGGATGTGTTACACATTAGAGTGCTATATGGGGAGAAATATGTCGCTGGTGTGTCCGTATGACTAGCATCTCTCATCAAGAACACAACAGACTAAGTACCTTCAGGGCAGACAACAACCCAGTTAATCCTCCAAGCTTTTGAAAGGAAAATACTTATCAAGGGTTTTCTACTCCCAACACGTCCAGGGCGAGAAAAATTTGCAATGTGGTTAAAGTAGGAGAGAGTCCATCCCAAACTTGCAGCCAATTTGGCAATTTTCATCGTGGTGCTGGTTTAGAGGCATGAAGTTTGCAAGAAGTGAAGGAGTCATCAGAAGGCCCTGAAAGGCCATCCTGAAGCTGTGAAACTGAAGCCTGGTTGGCAGCGGAGACCCAACAAGATATTCGAGATTGACAGGCTTGTGAGATATTTGCCAAGGAGAGTGCATACAGGGAGTGGGGTTTCCAGCCGAAAGAAAGAGATGTACTGTGGCAAACAAAGCTCGGAAAGCTTCGAAGTCAAGTCTTAAAAGTTGCACATGGAGCTATAGACTGTAGTTTGCCGCGCTGGTTTTTTGACTTGTTTTGGTCCAGTAACCATATTTCCTCACTATGCCTCTATTCCTCCCTTTGGAATGGGAAATGACTTCAGTTCCCAACTGTATGTTGGGGTATGTAATTTGCCCTTTTGATTTTAATAACAAGAGATTACAGTTAAGAGATTGGTTGTGTCTCAGAAGAGATTTTGGCATGAAATTAGACAATTTTGAATAGAATTGGACTGTAAAAACTATGGGGACTTTAAAGCGTGACAAATGTTGCATATATTGTCGGAGCCCTATGGGGGCCAAGAAGTGGAATGTGGTAGTGTTGATTGAGTGGTACCCCACCATGGCATTAAGTATTCAGACATTTTGGTTCCAGTTGGTGGCATGTCTTGTGAGGTTTTAGAAGGCGTGGCTGCTGAGGAGTCGTTATTGCGGGGCAGGCCTTGTTGAGTTTAACAAGCCTTGCTGATTGTGAGATGTGACCCTTGGCTTGCAGGCTCCAGGCCCGGCCACCATGCTTCCCACCACAATGGACTCTAATTTTCCCTGGAACTGTCATCGTACTCAAATAAACTCTTCCTTTTATAAGTTCCCTTGCTCATGGTGGTTTTATCACAGCAACAGAAACGTGACTAATCCACCTACCTTTTTTTTTTTTTTTTTTTTTTTTTATTTTATTTCTTTTTTCTTATTTCGTTTTTTATTTTTTTTTTTTTTTTATTTTTTTTTTTTTTTTAAATGGAAGATTCATTTCATCATTTTCCACATTTAATACTCCCAAGTGCAGAATATCTGTGCAGAATCTCATAGTCATTGCTCCCAAAATATAGATGGGAATTTTCCCAACAATTTCTTTAGGATTTCATCTTTTATAATCCCATAGTACTCTATGGTCAATATCATTGCAGCTCTATTGGACTACTTCATTTCGTGTTCTACTATCTTTTCTCTCGGGGTCACCAGTGACGTTTAGCAGAACAAAGCATCTAACTTTGGAAGTCTTGTGACTAAACCACAACCATATTATACCTTTTAACGTTTATCTTAATTTTGAACTCAGCAATCATTCAGAGCATTTGCTCTTTGGCAAGAATGGGGAAAGCAAGAAGGTACAAATATATGTCTTCAAGGTGACTTGATCCAGTTTCAGAATTGCATGAAATTTTTAGGTAAATGGCACAGTCGCACAGAAAAAACAAACAAGACTTCTCCATGGTCTGTGCTTCACTTCCTCCAGTCCCCCCTGCTTCAGAGATTTCCTAGGTCTTCTGGATTCTCCTAGTGATAAAGGATGTTCCTGGACAAGCAATAGAACCCTTTCCTCCTAGGTGGTTTCTGGTGTATGTTTTATCACAGAATAAACAAATCAGGGAGGCAGGATTCTAACAAGCGCCAGTTGTGTGTCACCAATGGACAATCAGCCAAACCAAAAGAGAGGTCTAAGTCCTATAATGAACACATCAAGGAAAACATCCACCTGAGGAGACAATCCAGAAGAGTGAAAGAAGATTGTTCTCAGAGTTTATTCAGGCTTACGATTCTAGTTCAGGGGATATAGTCCATCAAGGTAAGAAAGGTGTGGTGAAAGTAGTGGAGTCTACCTACTCATACTGTGTCTGTCAGCAGGAATCAGAACAAAGAGGTATTTCTGCGGCTCTCTATAAAATCACAAAGGCAGTCCCCTGTAAAGCTTCACCCACTCATCAAGACTCCATTTCATGAAAGACATTCAACATTAGTTATACAACAATGGATCACCAAGCCTGGGACCAAGTTTGTGAACATGCGGAGTGAAAAAAAATGGATGAAGTTTCATATTTTTGCATAAGACTGTCCTCTAACCAACCATAGGCAGGTGCCTTCTTCCGAAGGTGGGTTGAAACTGCGTTCCTAGGATCATCACAACCAAACCTGTTGACTGTTATGTTCTGCAACAAATTATGGGTGGTGAGAGTCACCTGCACCTCCCAGTCAATCAGTCATCTCTACTTGCATGGGGTGGAGGGGATAACGGTATATAAACTGAGGAAGCCATAGGGAGGGTCTTTTATCATGGTGCTCAGCTCTGGGAAAGTCACATACTGCCCTGTTGATAACAAAATTGCGCCCATCTGCAAGCCTTAGGAGGGGGCGAGTCATATTCCTCTAAGTCTACCCTTACCCGATAGTCTATAAGAAAGCTCAATTTACTCACTAGTTACCTGAGGTGTTGTCTGGCAAAAGCCTCTGTTTGTGGTAGGGACCAAGACACGAGGGGTCAACATTGATTATACCTCCCGGAAGGAATTTTAGTTACACATATTCAAACCACACTATAACATTAATTCTAAAAGCAAGTGTGAGTGAACATGGGCAGGGCTCACAGATTTAGCTTACCTTGCTAGGCTGTAATCCCAGCACTTGGAAGGCAGAGGCAGGCAGATCTCCAGCATGGTCTACATAGGTACAGGGAAACACTCTCTCAAAAAGACCAAAAAAATTAGTTTAACTCAAATCTAATGAGAGTAGCATGAATTTTCCTCACTTTCGTAGTAATAGAATAATGTTCTATGCCAAGGCACTATTAAATACATTGGTTGTATATTACCATTTAAACATATTACATATCAATGTGGGGAGATATTTGTAACAGAATTCAGATACTATTGTAATATTATTTCTCTTTTTGTGGGTGAATACAAGGCAGAGGAACCCAGAGAGCCACGTTGGACCTCAGGAATAGAGAATTTAGTGTCAGGGTTCAGGTTCAGGTTGAGTGTGATTCTTGTTGCCTTGGCTCATTTGTAAAGGAAAGGACTGTGTGAATATGATAGAAGCCCTGTATAATGATGCATCAAACTGCTTGTCTTGTCTTTCAGAAAATAAATCTTTGTGGAAATATCTTGTTGGAATTTGTGTTTCGGCCATCACTCATCCTGTACCAATTCCATTGTGGATAAAAGAAACTGTAGACAGAAAAAGAGCAGGCATTACCCCCTGTAAGTTGCCATGATCAAATCATCAGGGTTTCATTCCTCATCCTCAGTGGTTAAGGATTCAGCTCAGTAGAGATTTGAACAAGAGTACTACTGTGCTCCCCCTGGAATTCTAAATGAAAGCAGGAAATGTATAAAAAAAAGATGATAAAGTCCTGAGAGTTATGGTTCCCCTAGAGACATCCCTCTTAGAGATTTCTGGATCCTACCTTGTGTCTCTGAAAGCAACTCAACCACAAGATGGCTATGGAATTCTTTTCCAGGAACTTTTAGTAAACCTGTAATGGTAGGGGATCTTTGCTAAACTTGTTATTCAGGTAAGTGCATGAAGTCAAAAATTCTCGTTGAACTTCACTTTTTGCTGTGAAAGGTACAGATTTATTTGCCATAAGCAGTGGCATTCAAAATGTGTGTAAGCTTATTCTGTATGTAATAAATGGATATGGTATTATTCATTTTTTTCTGTCTTTTTGAGACAGGGTCTCCCCGGAATTCTGGCTGTCCTGGAACTCACTCTGTAGACCAGGCTGGTCTTGAACTCACAGAGATCGGCCTGCCTCTGCCTCCCAAGTGGTAGGATTAAAGGCGTGTGCCACCACACCCAGCTTGTTGTTGTTGTTTTGATGGTATTATTCTTATTCAAAATATCTCTAAAGAAAATCTCATATTTTCTCCAGCTCAGCACATCACTTACACCTTATCTCTATAAGTTCTGGGGAGAGATCCTATATTGGAAGTTGTGGGATGCAAAAGCCTAATAGATCCTACAATTCTAAAGTCAAATATTTATGGCCAAACTATTCTTGTAGCAGTCATTCCAAATTAAGTGACATTATTTCCTTACTAAGTTCTAGAGAATCCTGACCACCCATTCTTCAGAAGGAGGAATTCTAGTTAAGATTTTATCCTTTTTTTTTGCAATCTTTCCTTGATACAACATTATGTAATAGTCAGTGCTCGTGTTTACCTCCCACAGTTTTACAGTCTGCTAGGAGGTAGGTTTTGCTTGTTTTAATTTTTTTTCAAGGGTACAAGTGATTGGAGTGGCCAACAGAATTCAATGTCTTAGTTTTATTTTCTTTGTGTGGTGCATTTCTTGGGTTTTCTGTCAGATGGACTTGAATTTAAACTGCAGCTATGACTTAGGTAGTCTCACTAAGCTTCTGTAAGACACTGAAGTGAAGACACATTCTGTGTGTTCAGTTATAAAGACTAGGTAGAGTCTTTAGGGTAACCTCTCAATGCCAGATCTTTGACCCACGAGACACGTGTTCCACTCTTGGCCATGACTTCTCAACTACCTAGAGCCTGGACAGGAATTTCACTCACAACACCAACCACCCGAACGAAATGCAGGCCTATCTTAGCCTGTATGCGCACAATAATTATAAAAAAAAATAATGGCCGGGAACTCCGTGATGATGTAATTATGGAATTCAAATTTACTCCTTGCCATAGCTTGCTTTTATAAACAAAATGACGTCAGTTCACAGGACCAATCATAAGCCCCCCAACTCTGCGCCACTGCATATACCTTGCTCCACCCAGAATCATATACCTAGGCCATGCTTGCTTGCTCCTCCTTGGGGCGGAACCAGACTCTTGGCCATGTGGTTCCCTGAGGCGTGCAACCTGGAAAGATAGTCCTGCAATTCAAGCTGGATTTCCCTACAAGAACCCATATATTAGGATGTAAAAATGTAAAAGTTTTATCTAAGTAGTCTTCTGTCTTTAATCATCCAGTTCCAGGAATATAAACACCTCTTCTGACCCTGAGCATGCACACAGGCGCAACAGATCAGACATATACACAAAACATCATATAAAATAAAAATAATTATTAAAAAATTGGTACATGAACAAAGGTAAATCACATTAACTGTCTAATTTTATTATGAAAATGTCTCTAGGACAGTTAATGTGTTTTACTTTTGTTCATGTACAAATTTTATTAAAATGAGCTAGAGACATGGCTCAGCAGTTAAGAGGCTGCTCTTTCAGAAGTCCCGGGATTGGTTCCCAGCAACCACATGATGTATAACTCAAGTTTCAGAAGATCAGACACGACCTGCATCCCCAACTGGCCTAGAACTTGCTTTGCAGACCAGGCTGGCTTTGAACTCACAGAGATCTGCCTGCCTCTGCCTCCCAAGTGTTGGGATTAAAGGCTTGAGCCACCACACCTGGCCAGACAACCTTCTTCTAACTTACGTGGCAGTGCAGAACACAGGTGTACTTACATATGTGTAGGCATTACACTTATACACGTTCACACGAATAAGAATAATAAAGTTGGGGCTGGAGAGATGGCCTAGCGGTTAAGAGCACTGACCGCTCTTACAGAGGACCCTGGTTCGATCCCCAGCACCCACATGGCAGCCGAGAACCATCTGAAACTCCAATTCCAAGAGAACTCCAGTTCCAGGGGGAATCCGACACACTCTCCTGACCTCCGTGGCAGTGCACGACACGGGTGCACAAACTTGCATGCAGACAGTGCATTCATACACATACAGAAATAAAATTTAAAAAAATTAAAAAATAATAAAGTCAAATTAAAGCAGTTTGAAAATTCAAGTCCCCTTATAAAACAGATGGAGAAATTGCTTTAGTTAATTTCTCTGGTGCAGTATATGGGGTGCACCAGGTCAAATGCAAAGTGCTGTGTATTCTACAGAAAACTCAGTGAATGGAAGAAGACCTGACATCGATTCTGTTTCTCTACAGCCCACCATGTCACCAGAAGCTATGTAATGAAGGATGCAGCAGAGGAACAGAGGCAACAGAATGTACATGTGACATCAAAAGGGATTTAGTAGATTATTTTGCAGTGGTATAGACAGGCCACAAAAGTCTACCTGCAGGCCAGGCAACCAAGAAGCTGCTCGACCCATATAACTGCATACCTCAGCAACTCCATTATTGTAGAAGGTATCTGGAAAAGTTCTAAAGTTACCTCTACTTAGTCCATGTAGGAAGGCCAATGGAGCTGCAGTCTGTCACTGGAGGATTGCAGCAGCAACAGCAGCAGCAGGGAAGGCATATTCAACAGATAGAAAAAAATACATGAAGGCTGGAAACACTGGTCTTTGCTCAGATATGTTTAGTTAGGTGCCAGTCACATGTGTTCCCTGTTCAAAATTAAAGCCTGGCTCTAAATGTTCTGACAGGACACATATGTAAGTTAATTCATCCAGTAAGCACTGGCCAACAAACCATGCATTATCTATGCCACTCAGTGGCAGGTGCAAATATACCCTCCTAAGTGTGTACATTGCTCCTTATAAGCATTTCTTTTTTTTTTTTTTTTTTTTTGGTGTTTTCGAGACCGGTCTTCCTGTAGCCCCAGCTGTCCTGGAAGTCACTCTGTAGACCAGGCTGGCCTTGAACGCTAAAAGATCCGCCTGCCTCTGCCACCCGAAGGCGTGTGCCACCACGCCTGGCTCCTTATAAGCATTTCAAGTGAAGCTGCGAACAAGGATTTAACTCAGTGTTATGTAATTGACCATGCATGACAAGGCTACGCATTTCACAAACAGTGATGTACAGACCTCAACTAAAGGCAACCAGCTGCAGAAGTATGTCTTCCTCCCTCACAAACCTACTGAAGGTAAGTTAATTGTTCTAATGGGTTATTAGTAGCCAGGAGTGTTGGCAGAGGCTTTTATTATTTTTTTTTAATTTTATTTATTTCTGTATGTGTATGAATGTACTGTCTGCATGCAAGTTTGTGCACCCGTGTTGTGCAATGACGCGGAGGTCAGAAGAGGGTTGTCGGACTCCCCTGGAACTGGGGTTCTCCTGGAATTGGAGTTTCAGACAGTTCTCGGCCGCCATGTGGGTGCTGGGTGAACCCCGGTTCTCGGTAAGGGGTCGGGTGCTCTTAACATTTGAGCGATCTCTCCAGCCCCTGGCAGAGGCTTTTAACACTAACACTTGGGAGGCAGAGCCAGGTAAGTATGTATCTGAAAACCATGAGGCTGTTGTGACTACCTTTGCTCACATGCTGAAACTACATGGTAGGACACTATTGCTGAAGACATCACACTCTCAAATTGCAGGGCATAGAGAAATGATGCTGCAATAAGTTGGAAGCTTCCTCCATACTGCTGGCTTACAATGTGCCAGATACAACGCAGACTGATGGAACAGAATTGCCACAGTCTTCCTCAGCTATAAACCCTGTGGGCTCCAGTAACAACAGGACAGGTAGAATATGTCTATTGGTGCAATAGTGGTACAACTACTGTTTGAATACAACAAAGAGCTTTCAGTTTGGATTTACAGCCACTCCACAGGAGAAAATTCATGTCTGATTATTTTTTATTTTTATTGAAGTTTTGTGCATTTCATACTTCATTTCTCAGTCCACTTTAGACTCATTCCCTTTCCATGCCCCCACCCCACCCAAGTTCATGCATTCTGCCATTAACATACTGCACAGTTTGCATGAACTTATATAATGTTTAAGTTTTGATGGTGTGAGGAAATTTAACATACGGCACAGTTTTCATGAACTTAAATGATATAGCATAAATGAATCACAGAGCATGAATGATTTATACAAACTCTGGTACATTATGAATGATTCTCATTCTGAAAGTCCATCAATCTAATCAAAACTCAACGATAACTGGAGAATCAAGACATATAATCCCAAATGGCTGGAGCCTAGAGGACATCATGCTGAGTGAAGAAACACAGTCCCAGAAAAACAAACGACGAATGGTATCCCTCATCTGTGGATGCTAGTGTCAATTACCTAGTTGTATTTCTTGTGCATGGCCCCTTGAGCTTTTGTCCAAAGCAGTTGGGAGTGATGCATATTGGAAACAACAACAACAACAACAACAAAAGAAAGGACTGCATCAAAGAACTGGCTGAAACTGTGAACTTCTGCTCAAAACAGTCAACTTCCACATGGAGAATATTGAGAAAGACTGAGAAAGAGATGAAAAGCATGTTTGGCAGAATGCATGAGCTCTGGTGGGGTGAGGGGATGGGGGGACACGGGTCTAGATTTGATAAAAATATAAATAAATAAATTAAAAAAGACATATAATCCCAAATAATAAGAGACATTGAGTGCAATGAGCTGCCCTGCTGGGAAAATATTTCCAAATGCTGTCACAACTTAAGTGGAGCAATGAACCCATTTTATGTGCTTTTAGAAGAAATAATGTATTATTGTATTTTTTATGTATTAGTGTTTTGCCTGCATGCATTTAATGAGACAGAAGGTTCACATGAGCACAGGAGTCCAAGTCTACCAAGGCTATGGAGCAAAACACCCATCTCAGGAAGAAAAGAGGGAAAAAGGATTGCAATAGGTATGGCAGGAAGCAGGGTCACCAAAATCCATGATTTCATTTTAGACTCCTCAGAGAAAAGTTCACAAATGGCAAACCAGACAATTTTGAGTGTGTTTAGTCTCCATGTGTTCTTGTAGATAGTAGAGCTTTTCCTGGTGTTGATATCGAGCTTCATTACACTGTGGTCAGTTAGAGTGCATGAAATTATTTCAATCTTTTTGTATTTGTTGAAGTTTTTTTCTGTGTCCCAGTATGTGGTCGATTTTGGAGAATGTTCCATGGGCTGCTGAGTAGAAAGTGTATTCTCTGGTATTTGGATAGAATATTCCGTAGATATCCATGGGTCCATTTGGTGTATTGTATCATTCAGTTCAGATGTCTCTCTGTTTATTCTTTGCCCAGTTGACCTGTCCAAAGGGCTCAGTGGGGTATTGAAGTCCCTACTACGAGTGTGCTAGGGTTAATCCGTGCCTTGAGGTCCTGGAGAATTGTCTTTATAAATTTTGGTGCATCAGAGTTTGGTGCATATGTATTCATGATTGTGAAATCTTCATGGTCAATTTTTCCTTTGATAAAGATATAATGGCCCTCTTTGTCCCTTCTGATTTCTTTTACTTTGAAGTCTATTTTGTCTCATATTAAAACAGCAACTCCTTTTTTTGTACCATTGGCTTGGAATATTTTTCCAACCCTTCACCTTAAGTTGGTGCCTATCATTGAGAGTGAGGTGGTTTTCTTGTAGGCAGCATATAGATGGGTTCTGTTTCCTAATCCATTCTCCCAGTCTGTCTTTTGATTGGGGAGGTTAGTCCATTAATATTTAAGGTTATAAATTCAAAGATGTATGTTGCTTCCTTCCACCTTATTATCCATTTACATTTTTGCATATACCTGGTTGTAG
Organism: Rhizomys pruinosus; assembly: GCA_009823505.1. NCBI lineage: Eukaryota > Metazoa > Chordata > Mammalia > Rodentia > Spalacidae > Rhizomys > Rhizomys pruinosus. Next base: position 15,611 of record VZQC01009815.1, read on the forward strand.
TGGCACAAGCCTTTAACGGACACACTGGAAAGGTTTTGGAGGGAGAGACAAGTGGATCTTGGCCAGCATAGTCTACATAGTGACTCCAAGTGACCTCAGGGTATAAGCAGACCTTGCTTCAAAAAACAATAAAAGAAGCCAGCCATGGTGGCACACCCCTTTAATCCTAACACTCAGGAGGCAGAGACAGGCAGATCTTTGTGAGTTCAAGGCCAGCCTGGTCTACAGAATGAGTTCTAGTACAACTGGGGCTACAGGGAGACCCTATCTCGAAAAGACAAAAAATAAATAAATAAAAGAAAAAAGTCATATGACAACTTACCACTGTAGAATCCTCTTAAAGTATACACATATGTAATATAAAACCATTAAAAGAGTTACCTTATTTCGAAAAAACCTCACTACTAGTAGATACCCGAGGCTACCAAAGAAAATATCTAATGCCAGGAATGGACTCCCTGTTTGGTTTTTAGTATTTTATTTAGTATTTTCCTTTTACTTTATGTCTAGGAGCATATTGTGTGCATGTATGTAAGTGTACCCCTGTCTTATAGTGCCCACAATAGTCTGAAGAGGTGTTGTGTCTCCTGAAACTAGAGTGACAAATTGTGAGCCTCCATGTACGTGCTGGGAACTCAACTTGGTTCATCTGCAAGAGCAGACAGTGCTCTGAACTGCTGAGCCATCTCTCCTATCTCCTTTTTAAAATGTATATTTTTATTGAAATTTTGTGGATTTCATATATCTTAATAATTATATAAGCCACCTCTCATGTCTGTGTGCTTCCCATAGTCTACCCACAGGACTTAAGCATTGCGTCACATATGCCAACGTAAGTTTGTGAACCCAGATGCTCCTCAGTGGAAGTTCATCCACTAGAGTCTAGATAGCTTATCATTCCCTTAATGAAGATCAGTTCTCCTCCCTCACCAAGCTGTGATCAACTTCCATTAGATCTTCAGCTAAGGTTGGGAACTTCTGCCACCTCCCCCAGTTCTATGCTTTTTCTGATTGAGTTTTCTGGGTCTTGTCCATGCTCTCACCACTGCTGTAAGTTCGTGTGAAAAGTTCCCAAAGTTCGTGTGAAAAGTTCCCAGCAGACTGCAAGACCCGGATTCCTTATGATCATACACCAGCTATCCTCTTACACTCTTTCTACCCCCTCTTCCTCAGGATGAAGTTTATTATAGAAGTACTATCCAGGGTCATAGACTCCCTCTTCTGAATCTGACTGTGGTCCCATGAACCCTCAAACACTGACACTTGCCCTTGGTCTTGGTTACCCACAAGAACGTCAGAGTAAGATTATACTGCTAACGACACTATATACACAAGTTGTGGAAGAAATGAGGAGAAATCCTGCTGCTACTGACTTCAAAGCATCATGTGTGCTAACTAATGTTAGTAGTGCTGGAAGAGGGGGTTTAACATCAACTTTACCTGCACTGAATCCTGCATGCTACAAGCACCAGGAAGATATGCTCAGTAGTACAATCAGGCCACAAGTGTTACGGAAGTAACCAACCACTTTCTGACTGGATTTGAAATATACTTTACAAAATGAAGCCCATATCTGAGACCGAAGTCAAGTGTGGAAGCAAACACTGGAGTGAGCATAGTAGCATTATTCTGCTAAACCAACAGCATATTAAACCAACTCCTAATGACTTACTAGGACTGTTACACTCATAGATTAATGTATCTTAGTTCTCATCAATGAAGGTGATTAAAACAGAGACCAACAAGTGGCCAAAGTGCTGAGAATAAGAAGCTGCAGACTGCTTATTCCTGAAAAGGACATGTGTAGTAAACTTTGGCCTCCCAAGCCTTGGAGATCATTAAGCAAAACAGGCCTGAGAGAGTGGAAGAGCCAGAGGAGCTAGATGAGCACATGGAAACAGTTTTCCAGACAGCAGAGCAGCTACTCATATGATTTCACAGCAGTGGTGACAGCACGAACAAGTCCCACATAAACTTAAGCCAGATGAATTCCCAGAAGAGAAGTGGGAAGTGGATAGGAAACCCCAAACCTAGCTGAGGCAATACTGGCAACCATTAGCTGCTGGGAGGGGAAGAAAATTATTTTTTAAAGTAGTGACTCTGGGTAAGTAAACCAACACTCAGTGGATGGACACATGAGGACACAACTTTGACTTGATATGCCTTTAAACTATGGCAAAATATACACTGCAGTGTGTGAAATGGGATGGATGGTGTGGAGGAGGGCACAGGGGAGGAGTCAGAATAAGATCAGTGCATTACGAGAGATGTGTAAAGTTCAACAACAACCTTCGTTCAACAACAACTGTCTATTGAGGATGGGTGATTAATGTTCAGCAGTACATCACATCCTTAAAAAACAACAAAAGGGGCTTGAGAGATGGCCTAGTGGTTAAGAGCGCCGACTGCTCTTGCAGAGGACCTGGGTTCGATCCCCAGCACCCACATGGTGGCTGAGAACCATCTGAAACTCCAATTCCAGGAGAACTCCAGTTCCAGGGGAATCTGACACCCTCTTCTGACCTCCATGGCATTGCACGACACGGGTGCACAAACCTATATGCAGACAGTACATTCATACACATATGGAATTAAATAAAATTTTAAAAAATTTAAAAAAATCTTAAAAAAAACAAAAATTAAATGAATAAATAATGGATCAATAATAAGGGGAGGGGGCAAGAATGGGGAAGATTATAGTGTGGTGGTTCTGGAAGAAAGGTGTGCTTCTGAATTTGATCAAAAAATATTTGATCAAAAAAGCATGAGGGCTGGAGAGATGGCCTAGCGGTTAAGAGCACCGACCGTTCTTGCAGAGGACCCGGGTTCGATCCCCAGCGCCCACATGGTGGCCGAGAGCCATCTGAAACTCCAGTTCCAGGAGAACTCCAGTTCCAGGGGAATCTGGGACCCTCTTATGACTTCTGCGGCATTGCACAACACGGATGCACAGACTTGCATGCAGACAGTACATTCATACAAAAAGAAAAAAAAAATATAATAAAAAAAATATAATACATGTGGTGTGTGTGTGTGTGTGTGGTGTGTGTGTGTGTAAAGATATGGGCATTGAGTCTTTCTGAAACGTGCTGCTTGCTTATGATGAATTTCTTTTTAACCTACTTTTTTGCTCCTTTGCTTTGAATCATTTCCTCCCTACTTTGCATTGTGTGGGATTTCTTTCATTCTGGTTAAGAGACCAAGAACTTGGAAACACGCGGCTCAGACCCTGACAGCCTTAACATAAGCACTGTTGGAAAGAAATTTCAAGAATGAATTGAGAATGGCAGAAATGAAGAGATGAAATGTCAGTCACTTAATCTTCCATATCAGAAAAAGGGAGAAACGCACAGAAAAACCACAATTGGAAAATGAAATCACAAACAGGAAATAACAACACTAACAATCACAACAACGGTTCTGCAAAACATCAATTAAAACCCCCAGGTACAGTGACTCATACAGCACTCGGGAACTGAAGAAGAAGCAACAATAAATACCATACTTCAAGGTCAGACTGGTAAATCATTTACAAATAAGCCAAAATATATCCTTCTCTGTTATCCTTTGACGTTTCTTGTCAGGTGTTTGGCCACAGCAAAATTTAATATAATCATGGACTCTCTAGAAGTAACTTTTGTGTATTCTTGGTTGCAGAATTATCAGTTATGCTAATATACATGTAAACATACATATATACATACATACATACAGCAATCAGAAATTAGACCATTGGGATGACCCAGACCTCCTAAAGTAGGCACTCAACTCTCCTGCAGTTGTAGTTCTCTATGACAATATACTCTTTCCTTACAGGCTCATCATACAGTCACTGGGAAATGCTGTCACTGGGAAAGACTCTCAATGCCATAAACACTACCAGGATAAACACAAGCAAGTAACCTCAGCTCTGTAGGACAATTCCTTGCCAATTAGCAAAAGAGATCAGGTCAATCTTAAAAGCCACCTACAATACAAAAACCACTTGAAGTGTGTGGACCTACATTATCAAATGAAGTTCAAATCTCTAAACAAGCACAAGGTCTATTTCTATGCAGGGAAAGTGAAGTGATAAAGGAAGTAAGCAAGTTAGAGCAGGTTTCTTAAGATGGCAAAAACCGTCAGCACCAGCTACATATCACTGCCTGGAAATACTGTGCAGCAGAGGCAGCCATGTGCCTGTATATCCAAATTAATTGCTATTGCTCTCTCCCGTGAGAAAATAACCCATGGCTGATGCCACACAGCGCTTACATCCTTACAGTTAGGAGATGTTATAAAGCCACAGTAAGACCCTGTCAATTTAACAGGGGGGAAAAATTGTAATTCATGGATTAACATATCCAAACATATGTCTATGCTAAAGTAACCTACCTATCTATTAGTGCTGCTTAAATACCTATATATCTAATTGCTTGTTCTTCATTAGTAGGATCAAAAGGTTATTCCTGGACAAACTGTCAGCCCATGAAAGGAAACAGCCAGAATTGAACCAGAGTCAAGTCAACAGCTCCAGGAGGTGGACTGTTTACCTTCATCCACCTGTGCCCCTTTTATAGCCCAGGGAAAATCCTGCGGAAGAGGGGGCAGTAGAAATGTAAGGGCTGCGATTGGGGTGAAGGTGGAAAATACCACGCAATGTAGTCTGGACACTGCTAGTTGATCAACTTGATTGAAACAAACAACCTGATCACCCCCCACTGGACGGGTGGCTGTATGTTTTTGGGCACAACAGCCTGCAGATAGGTTTTTGCATGAAGGATGCTCCACTTGTACTCATGGATTAACCTTATAGCTAAAAAATGAAAAAAAAAAAAAAACCTGAGAAAAGATGCAAGACACGTAGGCAGAAATGCATGATCTGCTGATGGGTTGGGGGTGGGGGGGTGGGGGGGAAGGGAAAGTGGAAATAACCCTGAACTGATTGGAAAAAAACACAATGTATGAAATGCCACACAGCTCATTATAAAGAAAATAATCTAATAAAACTAATATAAAAAAAAAAAAAAAAAAAGCAAAAACCTGGAGCTGGAGAGAGCCTACCGTTATGGGTTAAGAGGCATGACTGCTTTGCCTAGGACCCGGGTTCATGATCCCCAGCACCCACAGATGGCGGCTAAAGAACCGTCTGTAACTCCAATTCAGAGAACTCACAGTTCCAGGGGAATCTGAGACCCTCTTCTGAACTCTCCGCGGCACTGCAACACAGGGGTGCACCAACCTACATGGCAGCAGGTACATTCACCGCGGCACCATCCGAGCCCCTCCGCGGCGCCACACACCCACTCCAGTGTCGCCTGTGTAAAGCAACATGAGAAATCGTGTTCAAGGCAGGCGGTGGAAGCAATGTCCTATGGGGCTCGACCCCCTGGAGGTCCCTGATCAAAACACTCGGCTAAAGCACTCACCGAGATTGAGATGCTTCCTAGGATTTAGTTTTTCTGGTGTTGAACTTAGCATAACACTGAGAACAAAAGAGATTTTTTCTTAAGCCAGTAATAGAAAAAATAAATTTTTGAATGTGTCAAGAACTGGCATTAAAATGCCTCTCTGGGCAACAGGGCTTTTTCCTGGCGCAAGAATTTTCTGCAGATCCAAAGTAAAAAAACGACCTTTCTCCTTATAACAAACAATGATAATGTAAGCTGTTAATATACATCGGCAAGGTTAAAACTTGCTTCAATCAAGAAAACAAAATAATTGCATGACAGTTAATGCTCTTTCCTTACATGAGTGTCCTTGAAGAAAAAACCAATTCCCCAGTGGTAAATGTGTTGTTATGAAAAACCATCTCTTCATTAAGGTTAAAAAAAATTCCCCTTAAACCTTAAAATAAAAGAATCCTGTTACATCCCCATGCTCGGTCATAGACAAAGATGGTAGATAAGACATTCTCTTTTCAATTTGTTAAACGCCTGGATTCTAACACTCTCAGTAAAGCAGGACAGAAACTAAGTCTCCTTACTACCAGCAACTATCTGACAAAAAACAAAGCTGTTAGCCGGATTAAGCAGTGGAACAGCTCTTAGTTTCAGAAGAGATTTAAACTTTAGATTAGCAGATTAGAGTTAGAGAAAACTAATAAATAGTTTAGGATATTATATAGGAATAAGGTTTTGACTTCAAAAAACCTTAAAAAGAAACTATTACGTTACGGATGCGTACGATATATTTATTCTCTAGAAATAGGATAGAGATAGAAGGTCAATATCTGCTGCTAAAGAACTTTTGTACTAGTGACATTTAGTTATTTACTATTATTGGGTGCTGTAACTTTTCAATTGTGGTCTGTAATCAAGGGTGGGGGGATTAACTATTGATCTTCCTTTTTTGGCGGTTCTTAAGATGTTATTTCGCAGTAACAGGTTCGGCTTGATAGATATTCTATTATTTTACTTCAAAGAAAGGTCATTTCCTAACTAAACTTTGTGCTGTTTTAGTTTCCTGCTCTGTGTGCTCTGTATCTCGTCAATAGTTTCTTTTACCTACCTATGCTAATGTGAAGCCTTGCCAAAATCCTTTGTTCTGCCCTCTCCCAAGACTACTATATAATCACTGCCCCCATTCAATAAAGTTGCTGGATTTGGAAAACTTCTCTTAGTTTCTCATTCTCTACACGCGTCCCATGAAACCTGTGTTCTTCCCTGCCAAGAGGACTCTCCCAGAAACCCACGACCCCCGGATGGCAGCTGGTAGCACATTCATACACATCAACAAAAAAAAAATTCTAAAAGTTCTTAAAAAAAAAAACGATGCAAAAACCTGTTCTCAGGAGATATTGGTGAAGACTGTGAAAAGCCCACTGGTGAAAAGCCCACTGGAGGTGGAAATCCAAACGGATCAATAGGAAGAAGCGGAAATGGCTGATTCGAGACGCACCGACCCGACCACGGACTCCAACTGCCTCTTTTGGTGACTGCCAGCCTCAGGACCTCTTCGTCACCCATGAAGCCACTTTCTTCCTTCACACACACGCTGTTTCTCTTGCTCCTTTTCATGTTTCGACTTTCCTTCGCCTCTATCGGGTCATCCTTCCATGTCTCACGACCTGAACTTGCTTATTCCCATTGACGACCACCCCACACCCTTACTCCAATGGTTCATCTAGCCCCACTCCACGTTTCATAGCACTACTCCTGGGCCTCTGGATGACGAATCAGGTGATCTACCTTCCCAATCTCAAACCCTAATGCTTCCAAACCTTCAAGGTCAAATGGGAACACATGCCCAGAGAGATGAGACAGACATCCAGAGAGGGCTGGTGCTCCAGAATGAGAAGTACCACGAGCACTACACCACAGAGTTCCTGTACAACTTGTACTCGTCGGAAGGCAAGGGTGTGTTTGATTGCAGGACCAATGTGCTGAGCCACCTGCAGCAGAGTGGTGCGCCAACTCCCTTTGACCGCAACTATGGAAGCAAACTGGGGGTGAAAGCCAAGATTTGGATGTCGGAGAAGCTGTGGGAGGTCTACCGCAAGGGGTGGGTCTTCGCCAATGCCCCACACTCAGCCTGTGTGGTTGGCCTGCGGAAGAAGGCAGTGGCCTTCAGCCCAGTCACAGAACTCAAGAAAGATACTGATTTCGAACACCACATGCCACAGGAGCAGTGGTGGCTGAACCTGCGGCTGATGCTGAAGATGCTGGCACACTACCGCATCAGCATGGCAGACTACGTGTCAGGAGAGCTGGAGCACGTCATACGCCGCAGCCTGCGCATGGACAAGGGATGCTGAGATCTCATGACCCTGGCCTGCCTATAGCCCCTTGCATGGAGAGTTCACATGGAACAGAGAGCTGGGGGAGGGTTTACTTCTGATCTGCTTGGGGGCCTCGTCATTCTGCAGCCTGCCCATCAGGCCTCCGGGCAACGCTGCCTGATACAGCTGGGGTACCATCAACCGGTGTCATCCTCACACCTCGCATGGCCAGCTGGGCTGCCCAGCCACATGGTTTGAGCAGAAGCCTCACCTTTTTCTAGAAATAAAGTCACCCTGACTAGAAAAAAAATTCGAATTTTATATATTTCTTTATATCTTTCCATGTCCTACAGAACAGGTACTTATTGTAGTACGAGAGACTGCTCTGATCCTGATCCTCCAGGGAGAACTTCAAAACTATTTGGGGACACAAATGGGGACTTGCAACCCAACATCTTTACTCCCATTTGCAAAGGCTGCCATACTGCTCTTGGGACATTGCTTAAACTATCACTGGACCCTTACTGGGTAACTGAGATCTTAACTGCTGGTTACTACTGTCCATACTCCTTACCTGCCACAATAAATCTGATTGTTGTCCATTTTACCCTTTAACATCTGTTAGGTCTGGAACTGCCTAAAACATAATCTAATCAACCTCTCCAGAGGTCCTATTGATTCAAAAAAAAAAAAAAAAGCTGGGCATGGTGGCAACACGTCTGTAATCCCAGAACTCGGGAGGCAGAGGCAGGCCGATCGTCATGGAGTTCAAAGGACCAGCCGATAAGTCTACACAGCCTCCAGGCATCTGGGGTACAAAGGAAACCCTGTCTCAAAAAGACTAAAAAAAATTCTATGATCTCTTCAAAGCTGAACCCTCATGGAGGATGACAGATTTGACTGCTCTTACATCTGAACTGATATGGTGATGTCTAGCAGCCATTCCAAGATTATGGACTTCAGGGCTGGAGTCAGTGGTTAAGAGCTCCTGCTGGTGCCTGATCTGAGGACCAAGGATCAATTCCCAGCATATACATAGTGGTTAACAACCATCTATAATTTCAGTTCCATGGGATCCATCTCCCTCTTCTGGCCTACTTGGACACTGTACACACATGCTGTTCCATGGACACTGTACAGACTTGCTCTTCCATGGACACTGTAGACACATGCTGCACTTACACACATGTGGAGTTAAAATTCATGAACATAAAATTAAAAAATTTTAATAGACTCAATTAACAGCAGTCCCCCCAAACCATTTCCAAGTGGTCCCTATCTTGCTGTACTCATCACCTGTTGAAAACACACATGGCCAAAGGTAACCACAAATGAAGCTTCCTTGCATATCCTCACTCTTTAGTTGAAAAAAGATTGATCAGGGCTGGAGAGATGGCCTAGCAGTTGGGAGAGCTGACCGCTCTTACAGAGGACCCGGGTTCAATCCCCAGCACCCACATGATGGCTGAGAACCGTCTGAAACTCCAATTCCAGGAGAACTCCAGTTCCAGGGGAATCCAAGACCCTCTTCTGACCTCCGCGGCATTGCACGACACCGGTGCACAAACTTGCATGCAGACAGTACATTCATACACATACAGAAATAAATAAAATTTAAAAAAAAGAAAAAAGATTGATCAGATGATGTCTATGTAAGCCAGGTTTCCATTTATATTAAAGCATCGAGCCATAGGTAATGGCTGTCCCCATGGGAACCCTTCAATCAGGCACTTTCTCTCTTCCAAAGGTAACCACAAATGAAGCTTCCTTGCAACTCCTCACTCTTCAGTTGAAAAACGATTGATCAGATGATGGCTACATAAGCCAGGTTTCCATTTATATTAAAGCAACGAGCCATAGGTAATGGCTGTCCCCATGTGAACCCTTCAATCAGGCACTTTCTGTCTTCTGACTAAGACCAAAAAAATCTCTACCTCTAATGAACGTAATTCCAAAACAAATACAAAGATCACAGGTAGTTTACTTTCAGCACATCAGATAAAATGCTAACTAAAACTTCAATTTGAGGTCAAGGAGATTGCTCACTTGTAAAGTGTTCATTACATAAGGATAAGGAACTGGATTCCTTGGAATAAGTAAAAAAAACCTGGTCACAGTACACATGCCTTTAATCCCAATGGTGAGGAGGTAGAGACCACAGAGCCCTAAACCATGCTGTGGTTCTAGTCTAAGTGAACTGGTTAACTCCTTGTTCGGTGAGAGAGCATGTTTCAATAAAGAAGAGGGGGCATTAAGATTGCTCATGGGTATAAGCACTTGTCTTGTAAATTGGCAAATTCAGTATAATCCACAAAACCCACATAAAAGTAGACAGGGAAAACTGAGCCACAAAGTTGATCTGAGGCGTCATGACCAATGAGAACCACTCCACATATGATATGTAATAGTAATAAATACAATTTCTGAATTAGGAAAGTAACATATGCAATCACTCAATGTCAACCTCTGACCTACAAAAACACATGGATACCTTCACACATCCCTGCATTCAGATGAAAACATACACATGCACAAAAACAGTCTCAGTCCAATCAATTCTGAGAATATGCTTGTGTGGAATTATCACACTGAGAATATACTACTCTCAGATAGCTATAGAAATTACCTCCCACTCCAACAAATGATAGACCACAAAGAGTTCAACTGGAAGTGAGAAAGGAACAGCCATGGCTGAACAACACAGCCCAGAACACTTCTTTGCACTGGTTTTGGTTCCTCCATCTCTTTCCTGTCTGAACTCACACCTTTTTAGCAATGACTCCTTTTGTGGGCACATGCTAGAACTTCCCAGATCCCCACTTCCCTTGGGGAAATAACTCCTCTCTCTATCAGCTAACTTGACCTACACATGCACCATGGCTTTCATCACACCCAATACTGAAGCTTCCCTTAATAATCAGCAAGCCCTTTTAGGCTCTCACATAAGACCTCTACTAACATAACACCATTCTTAACGTACAGTGAGCATCATGTATGTGGGCACTGAAGTGGGTGGACACAGACTGGCATCTTATGCTTATCCTACCTTGGCAGCCAAGTTAGCCATAGAAGTGTAACATATCTCAGGGATCCACAAGTTGCTTAATGATCAAGTTCATCCTCTTGTTGTAGAACTCAAAACCCACTGTTAAATTTAACAATGAAGAGATAATAGAACAATGGTGCTAAGTCAGGAAAAAGAAAGCTGCCATAATTCTCTTCAGGAATATAGAGCTTTGGGACCATGATGGGACCTAGAGGTGTGAGGAAGATTAGACAGAAACAATACACAGGAGAAAGGCCAAAGATGATGGGGGCCTTAAGGAGAAAGAAAGACTCCTTTAACACCTGGAGAGCAGACTGAAGACATGGCTCATCAGTTAAAAAGTGTTCTTACAGTTTGATTCCCACCAGACACATGAACTCACTCACAATATGTAACTCCAGTTGCAGGGGGCTCTCATCATCTAACCACTGTAGACATATTCTTCACTATGAGTATACAAACACACACACACACATACACACACATCTATGTAAAATAATCTTTAAGCTGGGTGTGGTGTCACACCCCTGTAGTCCCAGCACTTGGGAGGCAGAGGCAGGCAGATCTCTGTGAGTTCAAGGTTAGATTGGTGTACATAGTGAGTTCCGGGCCAGCTGGGGCTGCAGGGAGACCCTGTCTCAAAAAGACCAAAAAAGAAAAAAAAATCTTAAAAAAATAAGACCTGCTCCCAGCACTCGGGAGGCAGAGGCAGGCAGATTTTTGTGAGTTCAAGGCTAGCCTGTTCTACAGAGAGAGTTCCAGGACAGCTGGGCCTACAGGGAGACCCTATCTCAAAAAAGACCTGCAACTTGGAGCAATAAAAAATGAGACAAGAGAGACAGAAACCCAAAGCAAGGGATGGCAGTGGGAGGGCAAAGCAGCTTCAAGGAAAGACCACACAGCAAACCTTTAAGGACATTCACAAAAAAACTCATAAGCACTCCCAAGAGCAAAGGGAATGCCAGACATTTAAGTTTCACATCTCATAACTTACAGGACAAAGAGCAGGCAGAAGGTAGGTATCAAAATTTGAAGAGCTGTCAAGTCACAGCAGAGACTGCTTCTTTTATTTTGATTATGTTTTGTTTTTTGGTCACTTGAAACAGTGTCACCCTGTATCCCCAGCTAGTTTAGAACTTAGATATGCAGACCAAGGCGTGTCTTGAAACTCAGAGATCTGCTTGTCTATGCCTCCCAGATGCTGAATAAAAAGCTTGTAGCCACCAGCACCAGGTGGCATCCCAGCACCCAGATTGGCAACTCACGAACCACCTCACTCAACTGCGGCTTCCTAAGGCATCTGATTTCCAGAGCGAACCTGTACGCAACACACACTTCAGTACACCACACGCTTCACACAACACACGCATACACACACACAAAAAAAAAAAAAAAAAAAATAATTATAAAAAAAAGACTGCTTCTTAACTCTGTCCATAGAGAACAGCAAGGAGCTGTAGCAGTCAAAGCTTATTTTCAGCAGGAAAGAAAGCAAATGAGGAAAGTAAGGCACACTGCAAAGCAGAGGGCGCACAGAGAAGATTGTCAGTCCTGGTCCACATTTCCCCTCCCCTTTCTCTACCCTGAGTAAAGAGCTATCCCTTCCTGGAATAGTGAGAGGCTTAACTCTAAAAACAATTTTACCCTAAACCCAGTGCTAAATTAGAATGCAAGAATATGAAGAGAGCTGTAAAATGTCCAAGGACATGTTTCCTCGGGGGGGGGGGGGGACTCATTCATAGGATCCATGGAACCTGCCCAGACTGGCTACTTCTTCCCCACATCCCCGTTCCTTCCTTTTCCCTAGAAAGCCTTGACTTCTATATTCTGCTGTTCTTCCCATAACAATTGTCCACAGATAACAAAAGCACGAATCAGGCGCTCGAACAGTCAGAACACTGAAGAAGAGCCTCCTGGCAGCAGAAGTGGCTGCAGCAGGAAATGCCACAGCGGCCACATCGAGTACCTGATCACCGGGCCCGCATAGTACGCTGGTCAGGCTGCCTGCGCAGCCCAGGGAGGACCCAGCCCAGCCCACTCCTGCCGGCTCCAACAGCCTCTGCTCCCGTCTTGGGACCACCGGCCTCACGCTCACCAAGTCCAGGCTTCCTGGTTCCAGCGCTTTCTTCAACTCCCAGCAGTGGCGGTACAGGAGACTCACTCAAGCAGACCCCTCCAGGCAAAAGCAACGACTTTGCCTGCCTCCAGTCCACACTCTTGATTGGGCTGTCTGATCGGAAGTCCTGAGTGGTCAGAGCCACCCCGATGACTAAGTGACAGGAGGTGCTAAAATAGTGAAGAAGCACACTCTTCCTAGCCCGGCTTCCTCTCACGACACAAACCCTGCCCAACTCCAGAAGATTGGCATCTAGCAGAACTTGCTCCTGGCCTGAGCAGAGCAGATACTGCTGTCTTGAGCAACTCCCTAGACCTTCCTGTTCTTCCTCCCTGAGCATGGGGTTGCTCAGTCAATTAAATTTCATGTCCTATGTCATTGTCCTCTTGCCTCAGTAGATGACATTAGTGTTGAGACCTAATGTCAGCTGTCCTTAGGGATCTATTTATTCACTCAGGCACATTTTAGGTATTTGTTCAGATACCCAAGCCTGCTCTTCTAAGAACGTCTGTACAGTTAAGCTATCTGGACTGTGACTTAACAACTTCACATGTCTAAACTGACTTCATTTTGTTCACCCAGCTTTCTCCCCTCTCTTCTGGCCTGATAAAAACAGCCATGCAGGTCCCATGAAGGGGTGCACCGCGCGTGTGTTCCACAATCCTGGAAATTTACTTTCAGCAGGGCAGAACAAGTGCAATTCAAGAGACCTATTTTTTCCGCATTCTTTATTCTTTTCTTTTTGGTCTTTTTGAGACAGGGTCTCCCTTTAGTCCCAGCTGGCCTGGAGCCAGCTATGCAGACCAGCCTGGCCTTGAACTCACAGAGATCTGCTTGCCTCTGCCTCCTGATTGCTGAGATTAAAGGCGTGTGCCACCAGACCTGGCTTTTTTTCTGCAATTTTGAGAAACTTGTTTTTGTTTTTCTTCTTTTTTTTTTTTTTTTAGTTCTATTTTTATTTTATTTGTATAAGGGTATTGCCTGCATATAGGTAAGTGCACCCATGTTGTGCAATGCCTGTGGAATTCAGAAGAGGGCATCAGATCTCCTGGAATAGGAGCTATGATTCAAACTCAGGGCTTGAGAAGAACAGCCAGTGCTCTTAACAGCTGAGCCACCTCGCCAGTCCCAATATTTGTTTTTCTTAACTGAAACTTAGAATCTCTTTGTTAACTGAAAACTTCCTTGTTAACTGACCTGCCACTGTTATCTTGCAACTATGGGACATGGTTGTTATGATGCAACTATGATCACTAACTTTGAACATTGCATGAAGGAACTGTGGATTTAGGTTTTATAAAGCCTGCTATGCCTCTCCTTAGGATCAGCAGTTCTTTTGGTCCTGAACCAGCTCTCACCTACAGCCTATTTACATATTAAAGGTTTCTTCATTCCACCATCCTCACATGGCTTTCCTCTGTGCCTCCCTCCCAGAGGACACAGCAGGGGTCCTACTCAGCACCTGGCGCCTCCCTTCTTCTCATAACATGATCTGCACCAGACTAAATCACCTGATTGGAGCTTTTTGCTCCCATATGAAATGATTTTTTTTAAGTCAGACATTTCCCTTTTGTCTGGAGAATTTCTCTAACGTTTTCTCTGGGCTACCAGGCCACACCCCTCTTTTCTGCAGGAAACTTCCCTTAGTTTAAGTTACCCCTCTTCATGAAGCTCCTTTCCATGCAAATTAGTACAAAAGAAATATTTATATCCTTGTGTTGGAGGAATTCGGATAAATTCTATTTGCCAGCTTTAAATACTGTAGAGGATAATACCCTTGTGTTCCATGAAGCAGTTTGCTAGGCCTGTGAGTGGGACAATATGGTACATCTTGAATATACATTGTGAGCTACAATCATAGCTTGGGTAGTGTTTCCAAAAACATTGTCTACCAAAAGAGATGTTTTTCAGATGAAAAATTAGTTAAATTATGTATGTAATCCAGAAGAGGCAATTGTGCATCTAGGGCATTATAGGCTTCCAATTTTGGACCCACCAAAGATTAATGTGGAAGATGAAATTATGACCCTTTGGTTACCTGCTGCACATTTCTTCCAGACCTAGTTGTACAATATCTGGATGGCCTGTTTAAGTTTCTTATATTGTGGCTGGGCAATTAATGAATAGCTTGGAATCCAATTTCAAAACTAACCAGTCAGTCCTAAGAATACTCTCAGTTGTTTCTTTTGTGTTGTTTGTTTGTTTGGGGGGTAAAAAAATTCTTAATAGAAGTATGGTCCAGATTTAGGAGCAATTCTGAGGAAGTCACTATATGACACAGGTATTTAACTTCCAATGCTGACAAAGTTGCATATTGTGTTTTAATTCTTTATGAAACCTCTTAGCTAGTTGCTGTGATAGGAAGATGGTATCTTTAAGACAAAGTATCATATGAGAGTGCACCCAAGAGGAGGTCCTCGACATACTGAATTGAAGTGGAATCATACAAAAATTGCACATCTTTTAAATCAGATTCAAGAATTTGAGAAAAAAATGTTGAACTTCCAGTGTTTCCCTGAGGCAGCACAGTCCACATACGCTGTCATTCTTATCCTCTAGATGATTAGAGATCTGTTGAGACAAATGCATACTGTGTCTCAGTCCTCTGCCACCACACCTGCAGAGGCCACTGAGGTTACTAGGCTTACTCCAACCATTTCTGATAGGAGCACAGGTCACCAAGTCCTATTGGTGACCAAGAGAAGGGTGAAAAATTGTCCTTTTGTATGCATAGTAAATTAAGGAGCCAGAAGGGTGGGGAAGCTGCAACCCAGAGTGGTTTGATTTATATATTGACAGAGTTGAACATGCACCTAAAGAGGACGACTCCCTTCGGGGCTTGAAGGAACTTTGTAATGCAAATATTACTGTGAGTAGATGAGTGGCAAAGGGAAGAGTGTGCGTTATAGAAACAATCTCTTGGTACCCCTTCAGAGTATAGGGCTACTGATGGGGCTGGAAGCAGAGAATATACTCTCAAGGTTATAGAATCTAGAATTATATTAGAAGGAGGAATTTCCACTATAAGGGAATATTGTAGGGTGGCACAGAGGTTGCAAGATGTTGCGTTGAGGTTACCATTGGTTATCCCATAGGAATGAAGTAGTCCCAGAGATTGATAGTCATCCAAGATGAAGAAGTAAAGGAAAGGCCCCGAATTTGGATACTTTGGATTCTAAACTGGTTGATGTCTATCTGATTTTTTCCAGTACAGCATCGACAGGAGTGGATAGTACCTCTTCAAGGGACCCAAAGATTCTTATCTTTCCTTATCCATCAGAATCAAGTTCCCAGGATAGATATATATAGACCTCATCCTGTCATTTCAGGAATGTCTAGTAGTGAAGGTTTCCTGATATTGGCTGGGCCCTGTTCTTAGCTGCTGGGGGAGACACCATATCTGCTAGAAATGTGGTAGTGCCAGCGACTCCATGTGGGACAGCCTCTTCAAGCTTCTGCCTTTTTTCAGTTGGAATCTCTTTGATGATGGGCAAAACACATGTCTAGTTTTTATCTGCTGGTTCCAGTGGCACAGGCATGTGTGGCACTAGAAGTAAGATAGAGGCTCATCTTGAAGAAGGGCAAAAGTGTAGTTATGAAGTTATAAAGGGTTTTTGCCTTTCACACAGACGTGGAATTTCCGTGCCTGCTTGGCCAGAGAGGCAAGAATGATGGGAGAGAAGGAGACTAAAAGGAGCAGAAGGTCTGCATGTTAGAATATAATAGAGGTTTGCTCTCAATAATGGTAGGTAGGGGAAAAGATTTCATTTTAAAGGCCAGCATGGTGACAGAAGTACTTATCAGGCAGGGGTTCTGGCAAGGGATCCAGTGAGGAGTTTGGAGCTTGTTCAGGGTCTGGGTCATGCTTGTGCTGTGACAGGTGAATCCAGTTCCCAAATCCCTGTAATTAGCTGCTGCAGAGTAGTGAGAATGGCCACATGTGGGGCTGTCCAGCAAGAATTGAGAGCCTGTGGGCAAGAGACCTTCAGAAAGATCTACTATCCACCAAAATAGTTTGACAGGATCAGCGGAAGTCTAAGGAAGGATGTGGTCAGCGTGTTCCTGAAGAAGGTCTCTTAAAAGGGTAAGGCGAAGCAAATAATCACGGGGTGGGGCTGGCTGTATAGGTGGCAAATTCTCCAGAAGAAAAGGACAGTCATACCTTACTTCAAATGTGTTGTATTGTTAGTGGGGTCTTGGAAAGAAACTTTGCTCTTGTCAAATGGATGTACAGTGCTGCAGGATGTGGAAGATATATTTAGAGTCTGCATATATGTTGATGGTATTACCACAAGCCAAGGTGAGGGACCTCCTCCAGGCAATGAGCTCTGCCTTCTGAAAAGTAGTTCCTGGTGGTAAGGGTCCAGAGTCTATAACTTGGTCCAAAGAGAGTATGGCACAGCCTGCCTTATAGGAGCCTGTGGAGCTGAAAGATGATCTCCCATCTGTGACATAAGTACAGTCTGTGATAGAGGGAACTAGAAAGTCTTAGATTTTCAAGTGATTGTAAGCAGAAGTGGGTAGGAGTGGTGGCCTTAGGGTAAGTGTAGCAGGGTTAAGAGGTGGTCATCTGTCAAGGGAGATGTCAGGATTTTCTCTAAAATTGATATGGAAGGGTGGAAGCTGAGAGAGAGGAAAGGTGGAGAAGCTCCTGGGGGAAAAGAGGTCTTTGAGTCTGTGAGGGCACAGAAGAGTAAGAGGTGGCCCCAAGTTAGCTTTGGGGGTTCCTGGGTGAGTAAGGAGGCTGCAGAGAAGGCTTGAAGGCTAGGTCGCCATCCCCTTACTGTGTGCAGTTACTTGGAAATGTAGGAAATAGGCAGGAAGTTTGGTCTCTTCATCTGTCCCAAGACTCCTGGGGAGATTCCCCATTTTTCAGTAGTTTAAAGTGTAAAGGTTAGGGAGAGCCAGAGCTGGGGCTTGTAGAAATGCACCACGGAGGCAAGGCAGAGTGAGGCAGGTGGATCAGGTGTAGAAGGGTCAAGAGGCTTTGCCAGGGGGCCCTTAGGTGATTTTTTTAGAGGGGGTGAGCAAGAAGATGTATCTCTTGACACATGACAGAAAACAGGAAGCCCAGGTATTTGACCTGGGAGACAGAGAGCTATGATTTGGCAGGGGAGACACAATATCCTTTTTCTCCCAGGAAGAATCATTGACATACTGAATCAACAAGCTATGAAACAGGAATTGAGATCAGTGGCCAGAGCTTGGCCAAAGAAGTGAGGGCTATCCCTGAACCCCTGAGGGAGCACAGTCCAGGTAAGCTGTGAGGCTGTTCCTGTGTCAGGATCCTTTCAGATGAAGGCAAAGAGAGTATGTGAATATGGGTGTAGAGGGATATTAAAGAAGGCATCCTTGAAGTCGAGAACAGTGAAGTAGGTGATCAAGGAAGGATCTGTGAGAGGAGATGATAAGAGTTAAGTACCAAAGAGTAAATAGGGAGACAGCTCCATTAATAATTCTAAGATCCTGAAACAATGGAAGGAAAATGTAAAATCTGAGGACAGGCAGGATGGGTATTTTGTAAAGTGAGAAGGTAGGCTTAAGGATGCCCTTGCTAAAAAGTTTCTATATGATGGGCTTTAAACCCTGTCTATGTTTAATGGAAATGTGAAATTGAGGGCAACAGAAGAGGAATCTCAGAGGGAAATCTTGATGAGGTGATGATTAGAGGCCACAGAAGGGTACGTGCCCCAGACCTTGGGGTCAACAAGGGAATTTGGGAGAGGATGGTGTGTGGGAGCTGAGGCTGAACCTTTAGCTGGAGGCTCCTCTGGGGCTAGAAAGAGAAAGAAACCCCAGAAGGAGTTAGAGGAAAGGAGAAAGAAAAATTCAGCTTACATGATATCCCTGGTAGCGGGTTAGAGTAGCTAGGCATAACAAGGAAGGTATGAGAGATTAGCTGGCCCCAGCGGGGACAGGGATGGGGGCCTGTAGCCTTGGCCAGTGGAAGTGGCCCTCAACATCCAGCACAGGGACATGAGAAGGATAAGATTTACTGGAGTAAGCAGGAAGTATAAACCAGCTAGCCTCAATGTTGAGTTAAAACAGCAGAGACTTGCCTGCTATCCAGACAGTTACCTTGGGCTCTTCCATGGGGATCCTGATGGGCTTGTTGGGGGCTAAGTTCCCAGGGCACTCAGTCTTTAGCTGCAGGGCCCAGATTGCCCTGTGGGGGGGACTTGGGGGAACTGACTTACCTTGATGAGGCCAAGAGGGACAATTGAGCTTCTGATGGCCCATGTATCCACGGTTAGGGTGGGATCCTGACAGTGGACAAAGTGTAAGATAGTTTTTTGCCAAATAGCCAGTATTGCCACATTTGAAGCAAGCCCCAGGTCGAGTCCCTTGTTAACCCATTCTCTCCTAGGGAGGGCTTAGGGCTGCTCAGAATTCAGGAGGAGGGTCAGGTTGGTTATTCAAAGACCAAGGAGTCCCACCTGGGTTCTTAGGACCAAATCTACAAAGTGGGAAGTGAATGCACCCCACTCCCACCCCAGCAGAATAACTCCACGAACTAGAAAAAACAGTTCATTAACAGGCTGCTGGGGCACCTCTCAGAACTCATAGTTTTTGTAGTTATTACTTTTTACTTTTATAATAGCTCTGGAAAGTTGGTTTGCTAAGGTAACAAGAGCGTCTATGGGAAGCAAGGACCTGATTTTGTAATTCTATTTGACTCAAGTACCCAGTTCTTGTAGCTCTTCCATAGTTGCAGAATTCAATAAAACAGTACTTTTATGATCCCCAATTTTCTCAGAAGGAAATACTTAGGGCTGATTAAATGTTTTGGAAAATTCTGATGTAGAAGTCAGATCCAGTTTTGTGTGGCTTTATCTGACATTGCTATATTTTGGCCCAGNCATGGATGGCAGAGTCAAAGAAGGGGAGCTGCCAAAACCCTTTGGATCCCAGAAGATCGTGAGTGAATCCCAGGTGTCCAGCCTTGAGCTACTTTGCTGGACTTAGGCTTTGTTTAGGTGTGCCTGATTCTTCCCTTTGAAATAAGACAGTACTTGTTTTGGATTTTACAGCAGCCCACAGTTAAGAGACTTTTAACAGACTGTGAACTTTTAAGTGTTTGGATGTTTTAAGGACTGTGGAACTTTTTAAGGTTGTACTGTCTTAGATTGTGATTAATGTTAACATCAGACCTTGGGGACAAGAACTGGAAAGGTGGTGGTTTAATAGTGATGTGTTTTGTGTGTCAAGTTGACAAGGGGGCAATTGTGCTAGATAGCTTTCGTGTCAACTTGACATACTTGGGTTGAGGGAGCCTCAATTGGGGTAATTGGCTCCATTGGACTGGGCTGTGGCCACGTCTGTGGAGTATTGTCTTGATTATTGAACAATATGGGAGGGCCCAGCCCACTATGGGTGGTGCCACCCCTGGGCAGGTGTATGGTATAAGAAAGCAGAATGGGGGCTGGAGAGATAGCCTAGCGGTTGAGAGCATGGACTGCTCTTGCAGAGGACCCGGGTTCAATCCCCAGCACCCACATGGTGGCTAAGAACCGTCTGTAACTCCAATTCCAGGAGAACTACAGTTCCAGGGGAAACTGATGCCCTCTTCTGACCTCCGTGGCATTGCACGACACGGGTGCACAAACCTACATGCAGACAGTACATTCATACACGTACAAAAATAAAATAAATTAAAAAAAAAAAGCAGGATGGGCATGGGCCAGGGGCGCAAGCCAGTAAGCAGCATTCCTCCATGGCCTATGCTTCAGCTCCTGCCTCCTGGTTCCTGCCCTGAGTTCCTACCTTGGGCTCCCTGAGTGTTGAACTATAACCCAGGAGATGTGAGTTGTATAAATCCTTTCCTCCCCAAGTTTGTAGTGGTCAGTGTGTTTCATCACAGCAACTGAAGATAAACTAGAACAGTCTCCCTGCAGCCCCAGCTGTCCTGGAACTCTCTATGTAGACCAGGCTGGCCTCTGCCTCCTGAGTGCTGGGATTAAAGGCATGTACCATCATGCCTGGTGAGATATTGCCTGTCTTTAAAGGTGAGATGAGTTTCTTGGAGACAACAAAAAGATGTTTTTTTGTTTGTTTGTTTTTTTCTTAATCCATTGTACCAGTTTATGTCTCTTAATTGGAGAATTCAGTCCATTGATATTTAAAGTTATGATGGAGATATTTATATTATTTCCAATTATTTTTGTTTCTATTGCATTCTTGCCCTAGGTTGTTATTTCCATAATAGTAGCTTCATTAATTTTCTGTTCCTGGTTGGTTTTAGTTGTCCCTACCCTCCACACTTTGTATTGCTTCAAATATTCTTTGAAGGGATGGCTTTCTGGTCAAGAATTCTTTCAGCTTATTTATGTCATGGAACAATTTCCTTTCTCCTTCAATTATAGTAGACATTTTTGCTGGATAAAGTATTCTGCATTGCACTTCTGTTTTCATTTCAACTTGAATTGTNGTAGGTTTGTGCACCTGTGTAGTGCAATGCCACGGAGGTCAGAAGAGGGCATTGGATTCCCCTGGAACTGGAGTTAAAGACGGTTCTCAGCCGCCATGTGGGTGCTGGGTATTGAACCCAGGTCCTCTGCAAGAGCAGTAGGCACTGTTAACTGCTAGGCCATCTCTCCAAGTCCACGGCTAGTCTCTTTGTAAGATCTTTAAGCCTCATGGAGCTCTTCTTGGGAAATTCCCTTTCAGTAGTTAAGGATATTGAAATGAGATCTTCCCCTTTAGTTTCCCACCAGGTGAATCCAGTGGTCTCACATCCCCATGATTTGCAGAAAAAGTCTTGAGTGTCAACGCAACCATGTCTGCCCTGGGAACAGACGTAGAAGTAATTAAAGGCATCACAGTCTGGACCAGTTTTTACCTCAACCAGGTTGCAGAAGGGGAAGGTGAGGCTAGGCCACCAGATAGAGGGGGGTGCTACCTTAGAGGTGGATTTAAAGGCCCGGCTGGTGCCAAATATCCTTGACAATCCAGGTTAAGTTAGAGGGAACATGGGGGTTGAGGGGAGCCCTGGCGTACATCCACAAAGGGAGAACAGAGAATAACAAGGTTTTAGCCATTACTATTATATTAAACATTGTGGCTAGCTTTTAAATTAGAGGGTTTAAATTTGAGCCTTAGCTTTAGAGGGTCCATTGGGTGCTCCCGCACAATCCACCATTGTTCTTCTTCGGGAATGGTGGCTTCTGGTCTGGAGTCACCAGGATCAGTCCAGAGCTTAACATGGGTGTGATGGATCCAGGGCTTCCTTCACACCGTCCACCTTTATTGCTGTTGCAGTGGTGAGGGTCACAGTATGAGGTCCCTTCCAGCAAGGCTCTAGAGTATCCCTCTGGTGTCTCTGGATCCAGACCAGATTGCCAGGCTGGAATGGGTGTGACTCCACTGGTGGCAGGGGTGGAGGTGGCACGGCAGGGGTGGAGGTGGCATGGCAGGGGTGGAGGTGGCGCAGCAGGGGGATCAAGTGTTCTTATTCCTTTGTAGAGCCTGTAAGATCTTTAAAATTGCTTGATTAGAGATTTCAGCCATTAGATCAGTCCTTTGTCTGGGGCAGATGGGAGGAGGTCTCCCAAACATGATTTCTTATGAGGTTAAGCCTTGCAGATAAGGGATATTTCTTGCCCTTAAAAGGGAAAAAGGAAACAATGCCACCCAGTCTTCGCCAGTTTCCCAGGTTAATTTACTCATGATCTCCTTAAGGGTTCATCCTTTCTACCTGACCTGAACTTTGGGGATGATAAGCACAATGTAATTTCCAATTGGTCCCCAATACCATGGCCAAACCCTGAATTACCTGTGATATAAATGCAGGCCCATTATCTGACCCAATAATAGTAGGAAGGCCATATCTTGGGATGATCACAGAGCTGGTGCTGTGAGAAGGGCCTTTTTGATACCTTGGAAGGTCTGCTCCTGGTCTAGAGTCCACTTGAAGTCCTTCTCCTGCCCTCTAGTGACCTCGTATAGGGGCTTGGCTAGTTCTGCAAACCCAGGATCCAAAGTCTGCAGAAACCTACTGAGCCCAGGAACTCTCTCAACTGCTGGGGCAGGGATGCTAAAAATAGTCTGTTTACAGGGCTGGGGAGATGGCCTAGTGGTTAAAAGTGACGATTGCTCTTGCAGAGGATCTGGGTTCAATCCCCAACACCCACATGGTGGATGGTGCACGCCTTTAATCCTAGCACTCGGGAGGCAGAGGCAGGCGGATCTTTGTGAGTTCAAGGCCAGCCTGGTCTACACAGTGAGTTCCAGGACAGCTGGGGCTATAGGGAGATTCTGACTCGAAAAGACCAAAAAAAACCAAAACAACAACAACAACAAAAAAATGACTAGTGCCGATGTCAACCATGAAGTTTATCGGCCTTCCCCCCACTTGTAGGGTTAGCCTGGGCTCCGGGGGGCAGGGGGGAGTGGGAGCCCTCACTCCCCTAGTCTTCATGGAGCCCCAGGATTTCCAATTCCCCCTTGGTCCCTTTATTCTGTGGACATTCATTTTTCCAGTGCCCTTTTAGTTTGCAGTAAGCACATTGATCTCATTCTAACTTTGGTTTTTCTTGTTCTGGGGATCCTCTCCGGGGGCCCGTATGCTTACTTATGTTCCCTTGGAGTTGGTGTTGCATGTCCAGTCATGCGGGTGGGGATCTCCTGGTGGGTCTTTGCTCTTCTCGAGGGCTGTTGGAGGTTGCCAATAAGATTCTGACTAACATTTATTTTGTCTATTTTCTGGAGGATCTTGGTTGTTGAAGGTTCTCTTAGCTATTTCCATGAGCTCAGAGAGGTTTTTGTTTTCAAACCCTTCTATCTTTTGTACTTTTTTTTTGCTAATTTCTGGGGCCGCCTGACTGTCAAAGGCCATATTTATTGCTCTTTGATTTTCTGAGGCCAAGGGATCTATTGGTATTTATGTTCTATAAGTGTCCAGTAATCTTTCCAGGTCCACAGCAGGAGATTCATTAATTTCCTGCAAGATTTGCCCTACCTTGGACAAATTTGTGGGCCGCTTTGCTGCTGCCTGAAGACACCCCCCCGCCAATTAGAATCTGGCGCTAGACCCGGAGCGACTCCTTATGTGCTGCCATGTTGGGGTCCCATTATGGCCTCATGCTGGGGAAGGCGAGGGCAGTCATGTTAGGGTCTTCTGATAGGCAGCCATTGTCGCCAGGAACCAATTTCCTAGCCAGTTGAAGGATCCTTTCCCTTTCTTCAGTGGTGAACAGAACCTGTAAAAGCTGCTGAATATCTTCCCAGGTGGGTTGATGGATGTAGAAGATGGAATCCAAAAGCTCAATTACAGCCTGAGGTTTCTCTGAGAAGGGGGGTTCTGTCTCTTCCAATTATAAAGGTCAGAGGAAGTAAAAGGAAATAGACTACGAACAGTTGTCCAGCTCCCCCGAGGGGAGGAGCTACCGCTCAGAGAGGAAAGACTTTAGGGGTGATCTCTTGCCCTGAGTGGGTGTGTCTGGGTGAGAGGATGGGGGATGGGTCAGAGGGATCAGAGGACGGTAAAGGGGAGGGGAGAGGGGAGGGTGCAGGGACGGAGGGGTTGTAGGGAGGGGGAAGGAGGAGGAGGTTCTCATCCTGGCCTGCACAGGGAAGGACTCTTGGTGCTTGCTCTAATTTCTTCTGCCATTGTTTTGCTTGGGCAACCAGGACCTGTTTTGGGGGTGGGGTAGGCAAGGGCGCAGGCACTCAGGAGGACTGTGAACTAATTCTTGCCAGGCAAAGATATAGGGCTGTTGGTCAGGGTGCCCAGGATCGCCAAAGATAACCTGAAAATTCCATCGATAAGTTGGTTGTCAAAGGAGCCCTCTGATGGTCAACCAACATATGAGAAGGTTGGCCATTCCAGGTCACAGAATGTTCAGAGCCTCCCTAGGGAGACCTGGCCTGAGCCCCTATTGGCTCTCTGAAAACTTTAAAATGATTAAGCACAAGACAGAGAGGAGTAGGTGAAGATTGAGACTGTCCCATATTAGTTTCAGAATAGATCAGAGCAGAGCTAAGAACTGTAAGGTTATGACGTGCTGCCCGGAAATGAAAGGCCACAAGGTTTAGGCTCTCCAGAACAAAGTTTAATTCAGGGTAGCCAGGGCTAGGCTCAGGGGAAAGACAGAGCCAGCACCGAATGGCATCTGGCCTGGGAATTTAAAGGAATAGGTGGGGATGTGATTTAGTGAGAGTGGGTGTGGGCAGAGCACTTTGCCTAAGTCCTTGGCTTATCAAAAAGGGCAAAATATTCCTGAGTATGCAGTGATGGCCCGTTTTACCATAACCAAAGACTGACCGGGTGGAGCAGGACCTTGGGACACGCCTCTGCATTTCAATGGGCTCGAAGAACTCACATCCTGACACTCCAGCTTTTTGCTTATGATAAGGAAAAGGGGCGGAGGTCTTCTGTAACTGCTTCAGAGCTGAACAAGGACGGCGTGGGGTACGGAAATTTAGGCTGGAAAGTCAGAATGTGATTTTTCAGCTTTGACTGCTTTGGGTGTCCAGTACCCGTTCTGGGTCAGCAGTGGCCAGTTGTTGATAGGCAGCTTTTCCATCTGCAACTGAGAGAAGAAGCTCGTTAAATCTTGTATGAGTGAGGTGTTGGATTTGATTTTGGAAGTATCGTAAAAGGCATGGGGCCACCGTACACAAAATTATTAGCACTATCAGTGGGCCTAGTAAAGGTGTTAGCCAGGGAAGGATTGCCACCCAGGGACCCCAACTGGAGGGGTCCTCTCCATTAAGGGTCCTCTGGGAAAGGTTTGTGCTACTTTCTGCAAACACTGGCTATTTTGTTCCACCTTTCCGGACTCTTTGACAAAATAGCAACACTCTTCTCCTAGGGATGTAAGACCCGAATCGAGCCTTACCCTTGAGAGACCCCTGAGTGAGAGACACGGAGACAAGACTCTCGATGCAAAAGCACGAGGTTTATTCCTCCGGTGAATCAGGGTTCACCTGTACAACAGGGAGAGGTGAACCCTGAGCAATCCCTGCATACAGTTTTTATACATTTAGAGCAGGGCAGGAATCAACCCGGTCTTCTGTGTGACAGGCGGGGATACTCAGCATGCTTGGGTCTTCAGGTGGCTTGGGGCCAGGACCCTCAGGGTGGTTGTTCCTGGAATTATCCTGTTACCTGCTGACCTAGGGAGGGGTTGCTATTTGCTAACCTAGGGAGGGAAAAGGCTAACCCCCCCCCATAAGTTGGCTCGCAGGCCTTTTATACAGGGTCTAGGGGAGTCTTACTGGGGTTTGGGTAACTTCTACAATAGCAGAGTTACAGCTCATTGTTAGGTCCGCCCACCTGCCCCCACATACCAAAGGTTATCTTTAGACACAGTCTTAGGACAGGAACAGAACCAGGTCTAGGGGAAATTTTCTTCATCGGTTCAGACCAGACCTGTTTCCCAAGCCTGGGATGCACTTCAGCCTGGGGGAAAATGAATACCACCTGGCTGTTTCTCAATGCCCCAGATGCAGCTGGTGGACTCTAGCCTGGGGGAAAGTGAATGCTTAAAATTTGTCCAGAGTAGAAGTCTCAAATCAACTCTAATCTCTTCAGGAAAAGGCAGGTCCCCCCTTTCTCAGCTGTAAGCAAATCCAAAGCATGCCTATTCTGAAGGGTGACCTCTGCTAAGGAGGAAAGTTGTTGTTGCAGGGTCTGAATGGATTGAGCTGTAGCTTCTACAGCAGTTACGAGCTCTGTGTTCAGTTGCTGGAGTTCCTGGGAAAAATGCTGAGCTATGACAAGGGTGTATCCCAAGCTGCCCACAGCTAACCCAGTGGCTGCGACAGCAGAGACCAGACTGATGCCCACTAAAACCGCCAAGGTGGCTACCCACTTGGTCCTGAGATGGTGGTCAGTAAAATACTTCACCCAAGTTTTCTTGAGCTTCTAGGTGTGCCTGGATCTCCCCTGGAGTGTAAAGAGTAAGACCAGGCACTAGTACTACTGGAAAGCATGGGCCAGAGGTGTTAGCAGAAATGCAGGTGCATATTCTAGAGGCTCACAGGAATGCCAGTCCTGGGGCCAGAGATGTTCAGCCTCTGACAGTCACATTCCTGTATGAGGAGCCTGGACAGTTTGAAATCTGAGCTGTCCAGCACTCAGTTAGTTTGAGATAGGGGGGCGGGGGAGGCAAAGGAGCGACTAGGAGAGGAGTTGCAGAACATTCAGAAGTGGT
This sequence comes from Rhizomys pruinosus, assembly GCA_009823505.1. Lineage (NCBI taxonomy): Eukaryota > Metazoa > Chordata > Mammalia > Rodentia > Spalacidae > Rhizomys > Rhizomys pruinosus. The sequence goes on from VZQC01009815.1 coordinate 42,628, forward strand.
TTGATTGGAAACATTGTACACCAGGAGAGGAAGGAGTAATGACCTTTGCAGGGGTGCACAGAGAAAACATTCAGAGTCATTCATAGTGGAGAAATTCTTTAAGAGTGAGGCAGAAATAGAAAATACTTCATCCCATGAGAATCAAAGTGAAGAGTTAGGCGCTGCAGACTTAGAATTGTCTGATATCTAGTGTTATTGAGAGTGTCTAAAGCCTTTAGGGCATGAGAGTTTTGGATGGTCTTTTTGATCTTCACTCTACCCCTTGCTGAATAAAAGTACTGAACTTCATAAAAAATGCCTGCCGCTGCTACACGGTCCCTGGGCCAGGAGGAAGAGTTTGTAATTTTAAAAGTTACATTTTTCTCTCCTGGTGTGGAGAAAAGCTGTTTGGACTGTATGCCCCATGAAAATCCTGACCAGTGATAATTGCAAGACCAGTAAGGACCATCCTGAGTTGGCTCCTGGGCATCGGTAGATGCACGGGTCCAGGGTGTCAAAGGAGAGTGAAACAAAAGAGCAGGAGGAAAACTGACATTTTGAATAATTAAGAAGCCTGGTTTCCTGATTTCTATCATCAAGTGCCTGGACTTCAAACCTGTAAGCACATGGAGGGGCAGTAAGGATCCTGGGTCAGTACTAGCCAGGATTAGTGGGACAGCTACAGATAGGAGACAGGCAAAGAAAGTTAACCGCCACATAATGATATGACTATTCCTGTATAGGGGGCAGGGATGGGACTCTTTGGATCTTAAGTTTTAGATTGCCAGTTGGGGTGGCCAAGTACTTACTCTGACTCCTTACCAGTTTTAGTTTAGAGAGATGTATCCAGCCCTGGACTCTGAGGAGTTTAGCTGCAATAGGAGTGGACAGGATCACCAAGTAAGGTCCTAGCCAGTGGGGCTGTAGTGCTGCCCCAGTGGTTGTGCTCTTGGTAGTAGTGCGGAGGAAAGCATAGTCTCTGGGTTGTAGAATGATGGGTACTGGATCACTAGAAGCCTGTGGGATGATGTGGTCTGCATGTTCCCTAAGGAGCTGTCTTAGGAGAGAGAAGACAGGCAGGTAATCATGAAGGAGGAATGGAGCCTGTAGTGGAAAATTACTTAGTAAGTAGGGCCAGCCATACATGAGTTCAAAAGGACTGAGAAAGTAAAGTGCTTGGGGAATGGCTCTGAGCCTTGTTAAGGCCAAGGGAAAGAGGGAGGTCCGTGATTGATGGAGCTCCAGAGACAGCTTGGTCAGTTGGTCTTTAAGGAGCGAGTTGGCCCTCTCCACCTTTCCTGATGATTGAGGGTGGTAAGGAACATGAAGCTTCCAAGTGATGCCCAGTGCCTGAGAGACTGACTGGGTCACTTTTGAGACAAATGCTGGACCATTATCTGATTGGAGGCTGAGAGGAAGGCCAAAATGAGGGAGAATATGCTGGATCTGATGAGTATCAACAACATCTGATGTTTCCTTCTTAGTAGGGAAATCTTCTATCCAGCCAGAAAAGGTATCAACCAAAACTAAGAAATACCTGACAGTCTTACAAGGAGGCATGTGTGTAAAGTCAATCTGCCAGTCAACCCCTGAGAAAATACCTCAGTGCTGATGAGGCTTGAAGGAGGGAGGGGGTCTCCCAGAGTGGGTCTCCAACCCCCTTGGGGAGAGACAGAGGCACAGACAGAGCAAGAGCTGGAGATATCAGTGATAATTTGAAAAAGTTTGGGGAGATAGAGAAGGGGGTCTAGAAACTTGTAGAGTGTACATGGCCCAATGTGGCAAATCTGGTGCAATCTAGTCAAAATAGGGAGGGCTTGGTCCTCAGGGAGACAGTATCTGTCCCTAAGGGTTAGCCAGCCATCTGGTCCTGTCATGGCACCAAGAGCAGAGAGGTGGGAGTACTGCTTAGGGGAATAAGAGGGGGAGAAGGCAGCAGAGGTCAGGAAAGAGATATTAGAGGCTCTAAAAGGGGGTTGGCTAGCTTCTCTGGCTATACCGTCTGCCAAATCATTGCCCTGTGCTATGCGATCAGCTGTATGCTGATGACCCCTGAAGTGAACAACAGCTGCTTTGGAAGGGAGATAAGAAGCTTCTAAAAGCTTGAGAATGAGGGGGCCATTGGTGATCGGGGTACCTCTTGTGGTTAAGAGTCCCTCTCCTTCCAAATGGCTGTGGGGTGGTAGAGGAAATGGTAAGCATATTTAGAATCTGTATATGTCGTCACCTTGTGTCCCCAAGCAAGAGTCAGTGCTATAGTAAGAGCCACCAGTTCTGCCTTCTGAGAGGTGGTTCCAGGGGAGAGGGGTCCACTCTCAATAATGTCTGGCGGAGAGACAATGGCATAGCCCTCTCTTTGTGACCCTGTGGGGGTCAAAGTGGAGCTTCCATCCACAAACCAAGTAAACTTAGAATCAGGCAAGTGACTAAGGTAGATCCGGGGTTCCTGGTAAGCAAGTTCTTGAAGTACTTCTGGACAGGAATGAGTAAGGAGTCCAGGAAAGGGCAGGAGGGTGGCAGGATTTAGGGGAGAGGATGAATCAAGGCTGAGAGATGGGTTCTCGAGAAAAGTATTGTGGAACAGTTAGAGATTGGATGGTGGCAGAATAGCCAGAGATGAGTGTGTGAGCAGATCCTGGAGGCAGTGAGGAGAGAGAACAGTGATGGGTTGCCCTAGGGTCAGCTCAAGTCCTTCTTGGGCTGAAAGGGCTGCAGCAGCCAGTGCTCGGAGGCAAGGCTGCCACCCACGGACGGTGGAGTCCAGTTGCTTAGATAAGTAAGCCATGGAAGCAAACGTAGGTCCCTTCATCTAGCCAAGGACTCCTAGAGCCAATCACTTGTTCTCACAGGCATAGAGGAGAAAGGGGGCAGTGAGGTCTGGAAGGGCAAGAGCAAGGGCTTGAAGAAGGGCATCTCTAATGGAAAAGAAGGCAGCTTTAACAGGGCCTAAAGGATCCACAGGTTCAGAGACATCTCCCTTTGAAGCCTCATATAGGGGCTTTGCCAGGAGAGCAAAATTAGGAATCCAAGTCCTTAGATATCCTGCTATACCCAGGAAAGAAAGGATTGCTTCCTTAGTTGTGGGGGGCTGTAGATATTCGAGGTGGTTTTTTTTTGATCAATAGTTAAGGTGTGGGAGATGGGGGTGAGCAGGAATCCAAGTACTTAACTTGAAGAAGGGAGAGTTGGTATCTATCATGAAAATAAACGCCTTACCTGCCACATGGGCACTGACCCTGGGCTCCTCCATGGTGGTAGTGGGATGGAGGTGTAGGGCCACATCAGTCTTCAGCCTCCAGTCCCAGGATGTCATGAACAGCATCAGGACAGTGCAGGGGTGGGGACTCAGAAGGGATGGCTCTCCCGTGCATCGGCACAGTAGGAGGATCACTTCTCCAGTGGCCCCTTTCTCCACACGCAGGGCACCGTCCCCTTGGTTGACGAGGTGTGGGGCAGACACAGGACCAGTGTCACATTTGTCCACACTTGAAACAGGGTCCTGGTGGCATGGAATCGGCTTCATTTCTCCATTGGTGTGCATCGGGGGCAGGTCTCCTGGGAGGAGCCTGGAGGGCAGCAGTAAGGACATGGCAGGTTTGGCTATGCTGGGCTAGAGATTCTGCTCTCTCCAATTCCTCTCTGCCATTATAGACTTTAAATGACATTTCAAGCAGCTCTCCTTGGGGGGTGGCTGGTCCTTGTTCTAAACGCCTAAGTTTTTTCCGTATATCAGGAGCAGACTGAAGAATTAAATGGTGATTAATCATAAGGGTACCCTCCTGATACTCTGGGTCATATCTAGTGTATCTTATCATAGCCTGGGTGAGTCTGGCTAAAAATTGGGAGGGGTTCTTATACTTATCTTGGATGACCTCCCGAAGCTTATCATAGTTAACTGATTTATGAGAGGCCTTCTGAAGACCTTCCAAGAGGCAGGAGATCATGTGATCCCTGGCTTGGATACCAGGGTTGGGTTCCTCTGCTGTTGGGATTTGATAATTCCAACCTGGGTCTTGTTTAGGTACAGCTATTTCCCACACAGGCAGTGTACGGTTTTCATTATGAGTCTTATCTCCGTGGGTCTGGGCAGCTGCCCAGACCCACTCCTTTTCATCAGGAGTAAGGGAGCTAGAGACAATCACACACGGATCATACCAGGAAAGATCATAGCACTGGGTGAGCATACGAAATTCTTTAATGAACCTGGCAGGGTCTGTGGAAAAGGAGCCCAATAGCTTTTCATTTTTTTTATTAATTTTTATTTATTTCTGTATGTGTATGAATGTACTGTCTGCATGCAAGTTTGTGCACCCGTGTCGTGCAATGCCACAGAGGTCAGAAGAGGGTCTCGGAGCTTTTCAATCTGTGATACGTCAGCCATGGAAAAAGGGACCTGGACTCTTACTAAGCCAAGTGCCCCAGCTACTTGTTGGAGAGGAAAAAGTCCACCCAGATCAGTATGGGAGCGGGTGTGGTGGGAGATAGGTGAAGGGTCTGAGCAGAGGAGACTGTGGCTGGCATTGGAGAAAAGGCCGAGGGAAGTGCAGGCAAAAGGAAAGTAGTTGCTGGAGCTGTAGGAGGAGGGCTAGGCAGAGGAGAGAGGGGTGCTGGGGTAGGCAAGGCTGGAGCCATGGGAGGAGGGTCAGGGTCCAGTGGAGAGCCTAGGTTCAGCATCCTAAAATCACAGAGGAGGCCAACATTTGGGTCTGGATTCTGTCCCCAGTGTCCTGTTAGACAGTAATCTGGACAGAAAAAATTGGGGGGAATCCCTAATTTTTCCAGCACTCAGGGATCCAATGTGGAATGGCTATAATGGGAGACTAACAAGAATGAAGGAAGAGGATCGGAGGGAAGGCAGACAGAAAGCAGTAGGTTAGACAGGAAATGTCGAGGCAGATGGGACAGCTAGAGGGTCAGAACACATGCAGGGTTACACAGAAGGTAGGGGCAGGAGATAGAATCTCCCCTCACTCAGGTGCCCGACAGGCTGGCTGACTGCCCACAAGGTAACTTAAGAGATCTTACCATGAGGGCCACACGTATTAACCCCGTGCTCAGTCATCACACATGTGATGAGTGCCAGATGAGGTTAAACGATCTCAGCGGAACGGCAGGTTGGGGCCCAATCAGATTCTGTAGCCTGAGAGCCGTGGAACCATAACACGCACTCTAACTCCTACGCACAATCACACAGGGATAGAGTAGGGTAGGATAAGGAGAGGAGACTGTACCTTTTGGCTGAATGCTGGTGGGTGATGTCTTAGCCTGCGCTCGGTATCTGGCCTGACCGGAGGCCTTACTGGCTACCTCAAGGGGCGGGGGGGGGNGTCGGTCGGGGGCGGGGGGGGGGGGGGGGGGGGGGGAGGGGGGCAAATCGGTGATCCGAGTCAGGGCACCAGGATGTAAGGTTATGGCATGCTCCCCCAAAATGAAAGGCCATGAGGTTTAGGCTCTCCGGAACAAAATTTAATTCAGGGTACCCAGGGTTAGGCTCAGGGGAAAGATAGAGCCAGCACTGAATGGCATCTGGTAAGGGAAAAGGTGGGAATGGGATTTAGTGAGAGTGGGTGTGGGCACAGCACTTTGCATAAGTCCTTTGCTTATCAAAAGGGCAGAATATTCCTGAGTACGTTGCTCCTGTTTTACCATAAGCAACAAAGACTGGCCAGGTGGAGCAGGACCTTGGGTCACGCCTCTGCATTTCAATGTGTTTGAGGAACTCACATCCTGACAAGAGCAACAGTGATGACAATAACAATAATAACACAAATCAAATGTAGACAAATCAAATGTAATGGAAGGGATGAACCCACTGTTCAGTCCCTGAGACCTGGAAATAAGCCTTTCCTCGGCCTGTATACAAGAGGTGGGCCCACTGTCCAGCCTCTTCCTGTGAGAGATGAACCCCCTGTTCAATCTCTCCCTGTGGGAAGTAGATCCCCTGTCTAGTCTCATGAGAGTCCAGTTGTCTCCTGCTCTGGTGCCCCAGGAACCTTACTGCATCCAGTTTCTCTATGAGCACCTAAACCGGAAGTTCAAACTCAAAACCAGAAACCTCAAACAAAAATCCAACCACAATACAAAACAGACAGAACACAATCAAAACTCAAAAGTACCTATACTCTGCAGAGCTGAGTGTGCTGGCTGGCCATTTGCTGCTGAGGGTCCCCTGGGGGCGTATTCCTCAGTGGTCGTGGGGGATCTCAGTGGGACCTCCAATTGTAAGAGTTCGAGAATCCACACCAACACACCGACGAAAATCAAAAGATGATTTTTTATTGGAAGCAGAGTAGAAACCTTCTCTGAGAGAGAGAAGAGAAGAAACGGGAACAAAGGGATCAGTGCACTGAGGCCATGCGTTCCAGCCTGCAAGCTAGAAAACAGCAACCCCGGCCCACAGGCACATGGGTCTCTTAAACAGAATCCAGGGGGAGGTACAGAACGGACTTGTTAACTTTTAATTTCATTGGATTAAACAGAGTTTAGTGAATTTGGCACTTTCTAATTGGACCAGCCTTCCCACCATCCATTTGAAAGATGTCAGTTACTATTGGTACCAGGAAGTGGGCCTATTGCCTAACCTTGGCACCATAAGTCACTGAGATTTTTGTGCACTTCTGAGACTAGGGGCAGCTGGCATCTGATGAATGGTTACAGACCTCTGGCCATACATTCCAGTGGTCATCTTTTAGGTAAAAACAGTGGGTGGAGGGGAGAAGCTTGTGACTAGGCATTTCTTTAAACTAAGTCAATTCCAACAGACACTTAAGGATGTCTAAAACTGGCTGCTGTAGCCAAAATGGAGCTAGTTAGGGCAGCCCTTATTTTTACAATGGGACAGTTATCTCAAATACGCTGGTATAAACTGTGAGATGTCCTTGCAAGCCTGGGAGCAGGGTTTTTTATTTATTTATTTTTATTTTTTATTTTTTCAGCTCACATCTCCTGGGTCAGGTCACAGTTCGTCACTCAGGGATCCCAAGGCCGGAAATCAGGGCAGGAACCTGGAGACAGGAGCTGAAGCACAGGCCATGGAGAAATGTTGCTTACTGGCTTGCTCTCCTGGCCCATGACCAGCCTGACCTCTTATACGGTACACGAGGTGCACAACAACCTGCCCAGGGTGGCACCACTCATAGTGGGCTAGGCCATCCCACATGGCTCAGAAATCAAGACAGTACTCCACAGATGTGGCCACAGGCCAATCCAAAGGAGCCAAATCCCCAATTGAGGCTCCCTCGACCCAGGTGTGTCAAGTTGACACTCAAGCTATCTCGCACAATTGACCCCTTGTCAACTTGACACACAAAACACATCACTAAACCACCACCTTTTCAGTTCTCGTCCCCAAGGTATGATGTTAATACTAATCACAACCTAAGACAGTACAAACTTAGAAGCCCCACAGTCCTTAAAATGTTCAAACACTTAAAAGATCACAGTCTGTTAAAAGTCTGTTAACTGTGGGCTGCTGTAAAATCCAAAACAAGTACTGCCTTATTTCAAAGGGAAGAATCAGGCACACTAAAACAAACCTAAGTCCAGCAGGTAGCTCAAGCCAGACCAAGATTCCTGACTAGGTGCTGATGAAAATTTTACTAGCTAGCAAAAGGAAGTTTATCTCTGGTCCTTTGGGATAGGGTCCCCATGTAGCAGCTGGGTGGAAACTCACCAAGCAGACCAGATGGGCTGACCTTGAGCTCACAAAGAACTGTCTGCCTCTGCACCCCAAGGACTGGGAATAAAGGCGTGTGCCACCATGCCCAGCCCGAGAGGCAGCAAAATTGACCTACCCAGAACAAAAGCCTGTCCCAGAATTCATTCCCAGACCTGAAGGTGAGTTTGTATGTTAAATCAGGGCTACATCCATCTGGAGAATCTGGCCCACAGAGGTCTCAACAAAACACAAAGTAGTCTGAACATTCAGAGTAAAATACTTCCAAAGCAAGCAAGTTACCTCACACCGTCATCTTGAAAGCAAACACAAACCAAAGAGGACCCTGAAACAACCAACTTAGAGGCTGCCTTCTGTGAACATTTACCACGTGTTGTGAATCATTTGATAGACTTAGAGACAATGAATTTAAAGATGTCCAAATTTTAGGCCTTTAAATACTTTTTTCTTTATTTGTTTATATTTTAAGGGATTCTATGATATGAGAGCACAGTTGTTTTCAGATCACATTGACGTTGCTCAGTTTGCCATACAATTAGGTAATTGGTGCAGCATCCACAGATGAGGGATACCATTCATCGTTTGTTCTTCTGGGACTGTGTTACTTCACTCAGCATGATATCTTCTAGTTCCATCCATTTACCTGCAAAGTTCATGATGTCATCTTTCTTTATCGCTGGATAGAACTCCATTGTGTAGATGTACCACATTTTCTCTATCCACTCATCAGTTGAGGGGCACTTGGGTTGGTTCCAGCTTTTTGCTATTGTGAACAGAGCTACAATAAACATGGCTGTGCATGTATCTCTGTAGTAGGATGAGTCTTGTGATACATACCGAGGAATGGTGTGGCTGGGTCAGGTGGCAAGTTCATTCCAAGTCTTCCAAATTGTTCTCCACAGTGCTTTCCATAGTGGCTAAACCAGTTTACATTCCCACCAACAGTGGATGAGTGTTCCCCTTTCCCCACAACCTCTCCAG